>JAJQOW010000018.1:4071631-4348644 GCA_037975125.1 Latrodectus hesperus | reverse complement strand
ATATATATATATCGATTGATAGTGAACAACAGTAAAACAGTTACACAAAATCATGCATAAGCACAGAATGCAATATTAAAATTTAATTTGAGAATATAGTATTTCTCTATTTCATTTTATGGTAGTTGGAGCTCTATTCTCTGATTGTTGTTCTCGTTGCCATTTAATGGCAACTAAATTCTTTTTTAATCAGAAATGCAGTAAAACTATTTTATTACATATAAAGATATAGTTGAGTAATGCGACATAGTAAAAAGAGATAATATTTAAGATAATAAAAGTGGTAATTTTCCAAAAAGTTATAATTTGATTCATTATTTTTAAAAGTTGGTCTTTATAAAATACTCATTATAATTTTTTTCAATAAGTTATAAAACGTATAATGCATAAATACTATAATAAATTTTGTTACTAAAACGACAAATCAAAATCAGTTTTTAAAAAAATTGTATAAATATTTATAAAATAAAGCAAATGAATTATAAGTTTTCTTGAAAAATTTTTTTGAAAAAAAATATATGCATATAGTAAATTCTAATCAAATACAAAATGAAAACTAAGTTTTCTAAAGGAAATTCATTAAAGGATTATGATTTAAAAGACTTTAATAATCGAAAATTTTTTTAAAAAAAAATGTTCGTTTTTACTTTTTTAAAATGTTGAATCATTAAATTTTTTTAAAAATTGATACAATCATATTTGTATGAAAATATTGATTTCGATAAAATTTAGATAAATTATGTGGCATTGATTTTGAGTACTTCTGAAAATTTCATCTGATAATTTTTCAAGATTTTCAACTCGAAAAAACATTTTAAGGGATTTATGCAACACTTGAATTTTAGAAAACGTATTTACGAAGATATATAACGCTAAGTATTTTTAAAAAAACGAGGATTGTGGGCTGTATATTATCATTAAACGATTTCTAATGAATTCGAAATTTGTTCAAACGTTTTATTAAAGAAAAACATGGAAAAAAATCATATACTATAGTTGAAAAATTAGATAAAAAAAAATTAATACAAATTATTATAGCAGGAAACGAAAGCAGTTTAAAATGATGTAAAACAAAATTTAAAGTTAAAGTATTGAGGCGAAAATAACAATTTTGTGAGATGATGTTTTTAATTGAATGAGAAAATTTGTAGAAACAATTAGTAATCTATAAAAATTATTGCTAATAATTATATTAGATAATATACAATTTATTAATAAAATAATATAATAATATTATTATATAATTATTTTATATAGATATAATAATTTCAATATTAATTACAGGCTGCTAATATTATGCCAATAGAGATGGAAAACTGATCTTTTTTTATTGTTAACGATTTCTATAGAGGCTAATGAACTTCAAGTTCAATATTCATTGGAATGAAATATACTAATTATAAATTTTGTTCCTTGTAATTTCATTAACTTTTGGTATATATGACACACATATATGTATTCAAAAATAAAAGGGACGGTTTAACGAAGATCAAGTTAGTAAAGTAATATATAAAATAATAACAAAAAAACTTTGATATATAAAACCCTTGGTATCACTTAAAAAAGATGAGTTTATTAGAGAAAGGTATCTATCTAATATTCTGGGCTATTTTTCTATTTGTTGATATATTCTTAATCTTTCATTTATAAAATGAACTTAAAATGAATGAGGAAGTGGATAACAACGAAGTGAATGTGCACTCATTCATTTATAAAGTTATTCAATTCATTAAAACATTTTATAATTACTTATTTTATTGACTGATGCATCCACATACACTTGGCGAGCAAGCTCAAAGTCGCCAGATTCAAGTTACGTTTTGGCGCTTTGGGGTAAATGACATTTGCATACTTATCTGGATTTTGCTCGTTAGGTATGAAATAAAGCCTGTTCCTTAGGTTCCTAATAAAAATAATGAAAACTCCAGACAGTGAAAAGAGGTTTCTTTTGGAAATCTAGCCTTCTTTTATTCTGAAACGGTGCTTTTGAAAGTCTCCGTTTCGAAGGAGCTCTTTTCTTTTCCAAATCAAGGAGGAGAGATACTTCGAGCTGAATTCGTTCTTCTTCAGTATCTTCTCATCCATTTCGGCACGTTCTCGCAGTTAAAGACATACCAACCGTGACTGAGATTAGATATCAGATAAAAATGCCCGTTCGTTCACATCCCCAGAATAAGAGGTCCCAACCTATACTGCCTCAGCAAGGCGGCCAAAGATTTTTGCCCTTGATGATCATAAAAAGGAACATGAAAACCGAGGGGGAAAAAAAAAACAATTTGGAAATTGTAATTTTTTTAAAACGATTTTATATCTACTTTGTATTAGCATCTGCCTCACTCCCAGCTCATATTGAATCGTTCCTCTCACCCAATCGGAAGAAGGGAAGGAAACTGGATTTGCTTCGTCTAATTGATTGATTGATGATTCGGAGCTGCTAATAAAGCCACTCCTTCAGATTACACACGGCCGCGTCGTGTGGTATTAGGTCAAGGAATTTAGAGCCTGTTATTTAACTTGCTGGTAATTTGCGACGTCATCTCTTGATGTTAGTATTTTTTAAAAGAAATCGAGCAACGAGAATGCACTATTGAAAAAGTTGTTTTAATTTAAAAGCTATACATCACTTAATATGTGAGTTAGTAATAAATTTGAGACTGATCATTAGCATAGAAAAGTGGTGACAAAATAGTGTATTTAAAAAAAAATTCAGGCAAAAAAATATATGCAAACATTATTTTGTAATCATTGTCCCTTATTGCAACACATTTCAAATGTTACATAACTCATATTTATATATATATATACGAGGGTTACTCTGAAATTTTTGAGATACGCACAGACGAGAATTTACAAAATAAAAATAACGGTTTAATTTTAAAGTACAAAGTATTTTAACACAGAAGACGATTTTTTACTGACTTACTTCAACTTGTTTAGCGTGGAATAAATTTTAAACAGAAGAGAAAATGGAGTTGACGCGAGAACATTTTCGCGCTATGATTTTCTACGATTTCAAAGCAAGATTAAATCAAGAAGAATGCGTTCAACGGTTGCAATTAGCATTTGGTGATGAATCTCCAGCTCGTGCTACTGTATTCAGATGGTTTAGAGAATTAAGAAGAGGTCGCAATTTTCTTCAGGATGAAGAACACACAGGAAGGCCGCCGGATCGGCTATGTAATCCCGCATAATGTGTCTGCCATACGAAAAATGTTAATGGATGATAATCACTGTACCTATCAAATGATACAGAAGGAACTTAACATTGGATCCGCAGCCATACACAAAATCATTCATGAAGAATTACATATGAAAAACGTAGTTTGCCATTGGGTTCAATATAATCTAACTGAGCCTCAAAAAGAAGAGCGTGTCAGAATCAGTAAAGAAACTCTTAATATGCTGAATGATGGTGGCCACCGCATCATTTCTAAAATTGTAACAGGTGATGAAACGTACATACCGTTTTTTGACGTTCCAACAGGTCAAGAAAGCAAAGCATGGATCTTTGAAGATGATCCCACGCCGACAATGGTGAAAAAACAACACGCACTGAAAAAAGCGATGTATGCCGTTTTCTTCAGAAGTACTGGATTGGTCAAAGTCATCAAGTTGGAAGGACAGAAGACAGTAACAGCAAACTGGTATACCACTAAATGTCTTCCAGAAATTCTACAAGAACTGAATGTTAGGGGACTAATGCTTCACCATGACAATGCATCTTCACATACAGCCGGATTAACAGTTGAGTTTCTTAAACAAAAACAAATTAAAGTGATCGAACATCCGCCGTATTCACCTGATCTAGCTATGAGCGACTTTTGGTTATTCTTTAATCTAAAAAAGAACTTACGAGGACGTCGTTTTCATTCAGAAGAAGAGATTGATGTGGCTATAAATGCATTTTTTCATCTATTCAAAGAAATGAATGGCTTGAGACATTTAATCTGTGGAAAATTCGTCTACAAAAGTGCATTGATGCTGGAGAGGACTACTTTGAACACACCTAAAATTTTGTAAGTATAACTTTAAAAACCTAGTTGTATCTCAAAATTTTCAGTGTGACCCTCGTATATATACTGCGTCATTTTAGAAGTACACGTAATATACATCTATTGAGTATAAAATACATTTTTTACTAAGAAAATTCTCTGAATTGTTCATGTCCAACTTAAAAATATTCAATTATTCTATATTGGGAATATTCTATATCTATTCTACATGGGGAATACCTCATGTAGAATAGATATAATAATCTATTCTACATGAGGTATTCCCCATGTAGAATAGATATAGAATATTCCCCATGTAGAATAGATATACAATAAATGTCTTTAAAAAGTAATAAGATTTTTAGCATATCCGATTGTAAAGGATCTGAATTTTAAAAATGCAAATAAAAATAAAAAAAATTAATTAAATCGAAAATCTATAGTTAAATTCAACTCCGCTGAATTTATTTTCAGAATTTTAAAAAGTCAAGCCATCTCGAAATGAAATGGCAAATTTTGAATACATTATGAAATCAAAATAGAAATAAATAGGCGACTTATTTACGAACACCATTTTGAAATATGAATATTGCTAACAATAGATTAAAAGTATTTAGATAAAATGAATAGATAAAATGTAAAAATACCTTAAAATTATGTTTTACTCAGGAGTTTTTTCGTAGATATAAAGTTTTCGTAAGGAGAACCCCTCTTAAATTAAAATATAAATAATATTAAAGTATTTCTGACAAAAAATATGTTTTCATAAAAATCAGATTATGTGAAAGCTAATTGTTTTATTAACAGAATTTAAAAGCTAAATATAATCGCTCTATAGGCAATAATAATCGTTCTGTAAATCAAAGTCTACTTTTTGTAAATAATAATAAAAATTATTAATATATGAATGAAATAAATTATTCTTCATTAATAAATGCAGTTTTTTTCTATGTATAAAAAGTTTATCTTATCCATATGTGTTAATAAGTTTTAAATAAATTTGAAGAGAGAGAAATATGTATAAGACTTTACCAATTGGAAAGTTAAAGTGCAAGTAAAAATATCTGGTGGAAACAAAACGATTCTTAGATAAATGTATTTTTTAAACTTATTTATTTTAATTTAGTTAATGATTTCGTATATGCAAATTTAATAATTTTATAGTTTTCTATTTGCACTGAAATAATAAATTCCAGAGTTAGCAAATGATGTTCTTTTTTGTATTTTAAACGTTAATAATTGATTTCACCTAACACAACATTCGACGAAATTAAGCTAACTTGTATATTTGGAAAAAAAAGAACTTTCCTTAATTGATGAAATAAGGACCTCTTTGTTATCGAAGGTAACGCCCATCATATGGTTTGACTAGGAGCGGAAAAGATGGTAATCGGTCGGTGCAAGGTCGGGTGAATACGGCGGATGCTGAAGTACCTCCCATTTGAGCTCTTAGAGTGCGGATTTGATCGACTTTTGCAACATGGGACCTGGCGTTGTCGTGAAGGAGTATGGTTTGACCATGTCGATCAGGTCTTTTCAGTCGAATAGCCTCATTCACGCGGTGTAGCTGGGCAATGTTGAGCTCCTTGTTGACTGTGGCATTCTTTTCGAGCATTTCCCAGTGCACCAAGAAGTCCTTCAAAATCTGGCTCAACAACTTCTTTGACACCAGACCAGGCGATTTTTGGCGGAACGGCATCAACAAATGGGTCGAGAGGTGGGAAGAGGTTGTAAACAGCAACGGCGAATGTATAATTGATTAACTTATTGATACAATTGTTGTTTTCTGTTTAAATAAAAGTCTTTGGTAAAAATGCTACGAACTTATTCCCCAACCTAATAGAATAAACCTAATGATGATTACCTAGAATAATGATTATCAACCTTTCTTTGTCGCTGCACACTTTTGACGATTTCAAAATTTGGCGGCATACAAATAAAAAGATAAGTTTAAAATTTGTTGTTTATTTACTTATAATACACTGTTATGATAATAATAATAATTTTTGAATGTAAAATAAAATAATATAATACGTACTACAAAAACAACAGTATGTTTATCACTTTACTCGTAATAAAAAGAGCATACTAATTTTTATGTACATTTCTAATATAATTTGGGGGCACACTTTGAGAATTTGGCGGCACACAAAAGTGCCAAGACACAGTGGTTGAGAATCATTGATAAGCATAAGAATTAACCTACACCTTTTTTAAATAAGGTCGTTTCTAGGATTGACACTACTTAGCGGTAAAATCAAAGTAATTTGTTTGGCACAGATGAAAGCTCTTAAGAAAATTCATTTATACTCAATGACTATCAGATTTGCCGAACTTGCTTAAGATCTCCAATAAGTCTTTTTTTTAGAGGGGGGGGGCATTTAATTGAGAGAAAAAAGGATATTTAATTCCCGATTGTATTAAATTCTCTCCGGTCTTTCTTACGAATTAATTTAGATTGAATGAGTTTTTTGAAAAGTAAAATGATGGATTCTCTCTTTTTGAGAGGAATTTCACACTTACACATTTAAAAATGAAGTAATAAAAGAATTGGTTAAGATTTGTACTACGGAGACATATTGATGATTATTAAAGTTTTAATGAAGACGTTAAATTGCAATCTTACATGATTAAACCAATAAAAATTGAGCATTTAATAATTATTCAATTGCAAATCATTGAATATTTCAATGAATTATATTCAATCATTTTGATTGATTATATGAAAAATTGATTGAAATATTCAATTGAATATATATTGATTACATTGAATAATCTTCAGTGACAAACATTGAATATTTTAGTTTCAAACTTATCATTACTCTTTTTTAAAACTTATTTGACAAGGTCATGCCTTTTTAATCTGGTGCCATAGTAATTAGTAGTACTTAAATTGTAGATAGATGTTAGTTTCCATGGTTACAGACACTAACATATTTGTTTGATATGTGATATATATGTGTGTGTGTTAGTGTGTATGTGTGTGAAGTCTATCTTCTTAGAAATAATATTTGCAAAACATATGAAAAGAAATCCCAAAAGCTTGGATATTTTTAAAATGTAGAAACATTTTTGCACGAACGAAAAGAGGCATTTATCATATACACTGTATACGTGGATTCAGTGTATGCATGCAATCATTTAAACGAAGCCATGTGATTCATCAGAAAAAAATATTCAATTCAAATTACTATTATTGTGGTGAGTCTTAAGATTCATCTACATGAAAAATATCATTTCTGCTACCAGCTTCTCCAAAATAAAATTTGGGAAAGAAAAAAAAATCAGACTCATTTTAAACCTACAGATTTTTTTTTTTTTTTTTAGTTTTATCGTCTGCGTACTTTTTTTTTAACTCGAAAAAAAAAAGTAATCAGACGATTAAAATTAATTAATCGATAAAATTTCTGAGCAAACGATATATTTCAGAAATAAAAAGTGTGTACGTTAAATGTATTTTTCAATTTAAGAAAATCGCGAAACTTTTGTAAACATGGGTTTGGTTTCAATAATGCGTTTTTCTTGTTATTGTAATGTTACATTCCTGCTTATGTAATGGAATTTATTACAGTTTAATGAGGGAAATAGTGTAATTTATTGCGGGCTTGTGCATTTTTCGTGCAGTGCTTCTGTCTGCATGCCCCTCTTAAGAAGTCTTCCCCTTAATTTCTGATTCCCGACGCGGTGGTGATTAATTGCTGCTGCCCATTTTTTTCCCCTCTTTCCGAGAGGGCGATGGAAGAGGGCGTCCATTGTAATGAGGGACAGAAAAGTCATCCTTGGGGCTGTTGCATCCGGTTTCCGCAAAAACGGAAACGCGCGGTGTGATTCAGAGTCACGCGATAAACCGTTATCCGCCTTTGCGATATTGTGTCATCGTCTCCCTCCTTGTTCTCCTCCTAAGCCTTTCGTCTGCTCAAACGATTTTTTTTTCTTCTACAAAATAATAATTTAGTCGTCTGCTCAAACGATTTTTTTCTTATACAAAATAATAATTTAGTCGTTTGCATGACACATATACCGAGGTTCATCGTCTGCAAAATAAGAATTTAATAATTAAAAAAAACTGAAGAATGTTTTTGTAATCACTAATTAGTCATTAGTACATGACATAGAATTGAATATCGAGTAATTAATAAATTAAGGCGATATTATTTTTGAAATTAAAACAAGCAATACTTGAAATATCAAACACAAAGAAAATTAACTAAAAATACCTAGTGAATAAAATTTAGTTATATAATTATTAATATTTATAGAATCTCTTGAAATGCTTCAATTAATCACTTTTTCAAATCACAAGATTTAAAATAGCTTAAGCTTAAATAAAAATATTAATAACTAATGCATGTTTCTAGAGTAATAATTAATAGCTTAAAATAACATTTCTGTTTGAGATTTAATATTTAATTCATAATGCTTGTTTCTGCGTTTTTAACTTTTACTGGTTCTATATAGCAGTAGATAACCATTTCAAAAACAGATTTGCGTACCGTTAAAACCGCTTCACGCAGACATCTTGCTAGCCACTAAAATTGTTAAATGCCCTGTTTTCCCGTAAATCCTGTTTAGTTTACTTCTTAAGGAATTAACACTATGCTGCTAAAACCAATATCAATATTTCCACTTTGTGAAAACCAAATTGAATTGATAAATAAAGCGTTTTCATTTTCAAAATCCTTGACGTCTGAAATAATTAGATAAGAGAATAAAATTAGAGAGATAGAGATGAATCTTTAATTGTTCATTTATAATGAACAATCAATCAATTTCATAATAATAATTAAAATTATATAAATAAGGGAATTATCATTAAAAATAACTAATGGTTTTTAGGTTAGTAATTCTTTGTTATATTCACAGATTAAACTAGCTTTGTCTTTTTATTAACAAATTTTTAACCTATTACTACAGAACTATTGTTCTGGTAAAACCAATGCGCACATGATTATCTTAATTAAACATTGTACACATTCTCTTATTTAAAGTTATTAAAACAAATCAATGTAAATTTGAAAAATTCATGAATTGCGTTTTACTTAAAATTATTAATCTAAGTGAGAAAAATTTTCATCAGGGTTGATAAAAACCATTGGACATATGGACATGATAAAATATTATCATTATGTCTCTTGTGAAAGATATAGTACCTCATTATAACTTGATATTGTGAATATAAATGATTAATTGCTGATTTATAAGTCTGCAGTCCAATTTAACCTTTGGGTAGCAGTTAACCGCCAAAATGGAAGTTCCAACGTCCCCTTCTATTTGCATAATGAGAAACGTTACTTGCATACACAGCGTTCATTTATTCAATTCGGTTGCAAAAATCTTCATATGCGCCATTATTTTGAGTGATCCTTCATTGATTAACATCATTTTACTCATTATTTAAAAACCATTTGAATTTTTTCAATAAAATCAATCTTCAGAGATGTGATTGTATCATTTTATTTAGATTTTTAAATTGGCATCTCAATAAAACAGTAGCTTAATTCACACTAAATTGAAAACAGTGTTTGTTATATTAGAAGCTGCCCGTTTTCCCATGCTTAAAGCTAACGGTTTTATGATTTGTTTCATTTGTAATTTATCTGTTATAATGTTATCCTTGTTACTATGGCTATTGATAAAATCTCTATTACAACTGAACAACGAGGGGTGGTGTTCCTCTACTTTCTGCATCTATAAATTACAGTTGAAAAGGATCTCGATATCTCAGTTGATAAAGTCATCACTACAAAACACTCTCTATTAGAGGCTTTCTCCTCTCTAAAGAACTCTGCAGAGAAAATACACCTTGTTATTACCGAAGAAAAAACAAAATATATGCCGATTACAAAATCCCCTACACAGATGAATTTCTTGGAAATCGGGGACATGAAATTTGAGGTAGTCAACAACTTTACCTACTTGGGATCAAACATCAATACTCAAAATGACATTACCTCTGAAATAAGAAGGAGAATTCAATCTGCTAACCGCTGCCTGCACGGTTTAATGAACTTTTTGAGATCAAAAGTAGTTAAAAGGCAGACCAAAATGATACTATACAAGACAATTATAAGACCGGTGTTGACTTATGGATCAGAAACCTGGACCCTAACTAAGAATCATGAAAACCAACTAGCCATCTTTGAAAGAAAAGTCCTTAGGAAGATTTTCGGTCCAGTCAATGAAGGAGGCTGTTGGAGGCATCGCTACAACTTTGAGATCTATAGGATGCTAAAAGACCATGACATTATAAAGACCATCAAGGTAAATCGTATAAAATTTGCAGGACACATTTGCCGCCTAGACCCCTCCACCCTGACATACAAAATCTCGCATTACAAACTCATCGGGAAAAGACCAAGGGGTCGGCCCAAACTCAGATGGTGGGATGCGGTAGATGAGGAAGGATCTTAGCATTTTAAAAGTGAAGAATTGGAGCTCTGTCGCCAAGCAAAGGCCGGTGTGGAAAAGTGTTCTAAGGAAGGCCTTGGCCCACCCGGGCTTGTCGAGTCAATGGAAGAAGAAGAAAGTCATCACTGCCGAGAAATTTGATTCTAATCCAACCAAAGCCCGTCGGACTAATACGGGTAGGAGAGTTAAAAATTTATTAAGCTTAACATGATGTGGTAAGAGGCTGCCAACTCAGGAGTGAACCTTGTCACTCCATCGTAATCAGAAGATACAAATACTATCAAACACTGTTTTTCATTCATCCTATCCAACACCAATTGCTCTCATTCTACTTTTAGTGCTATATATACATATATATATATATATATATATATATATATATATATATATATATATATATATATATATATATATATATATATATATAAATACTCAAATATTTACATCATTCTTGAACTACAAATAATACTACGAATAAACAGATAGAGGCACAGATGCCGTATAGTCAAGGATGCCAAATTCTGAGTTTGGTGATTTTTTTTTTGGCGGATTTTCTTATGTATCTAGAAACCTGGTTTTCATTAAATCATAGATAAGGAGACCTATAAAAATTATGCAAAAAATTCTATTTTAGCAAACCTAGTATATACGTCACAATACGTCATCTTGGCAACATTTCTTCATCGCTAAAAATTTCAAAATTTGGAATCCTGGATTATACGGCATCTGTGCCTAGATTGAGCTACAAATAATTCAATGAATAAATAGAGTAAGAAATTCAAAATTCACAAACTATATATTTGTTATTTATGATGCAACTAATGATTCATTATATTAGTTTTTGTAATTTTCAATCACGAGTTAAATAATTTACTTTTATTTTAGTTGCAATTATAACTAGCATTTATCAAAAACTAGCAATTATCAAAACTTTTATAACTAACAATTATCGAAAATAATGTGTAACTAGCAATTATCAAAAATATAATTATATATACCCCATACAAATTATAAATTCATATAAAAAAATGTTTGACACCAGTATTATTATTTTAAATTATAAAATAAAAAATGAATAAATTGTGAAATATAATTTAAATGAAAAAGAGCCGAAAAACAATAAATTTTAATGCAAAAACATCAAATTCCTTCTAACTCTATCTAAGTCTTTTAATAAAGACAAAACCATTTTCTCTCTACCTTTTCATATGTTTTTAATAGTAGTTTTATCAGAAAATCTAATTATCTAATTTAGTTTCAAGTAATCGGATTTTTATTTCTTTTCTAGGTTTATATAATATTCAAATAGGATAAGAATAATAACGTATCAGAATATAAATAATCATTAACGGCTTGTTTCTATCGTATTTATTTCGAAAAACGATAAGAGTACCTTATGAAAATTTTCCTAATTTATTCGTTTCAATAAAATAATGAGTAATCCAACACTGGAGAAAAACAAAACTCGCCGACATCATTATCAAACGACTTGACAGCGACAAATTGGTTGTTAATGGTGTCTGAACAGTTTGTTTTCTTCAAAGAAATACAAGACATCAAGACGATACTTTGCAGGGACATAAATACAAAAATTGAAAATGGTAATTAAAGAAAAACTGAATTGCAGTAAATTAACATAAATGCTTTTTATAAGTATGAAGTTAAATAATTCGTAATATCTCTTACAATTTTTATAATACAGTTTTGTTAACTTATTTAAAGGATAGATGTGTAAGAAATGTTGAAACAAAAAAAAATTATTCTCTTTAGAAAGTTAATTACATATTTTAGCTATTATTGTTTAGATAATTGGATAGCTCATTATTGAATTTTTAATGAAATCAACATCATTGATAATACCTGTAATAATCTTTAAACCATTTACTTGAACTAATGATAGTGTTTTTTTAATTGTTCTTTAAAATTTATTTATTTTGATAACTATTACAAAAGAAATTTTCAGAAAAACTGGAACTGAAGTGAATGCATTAGCAAAATTTTATTTATCAAAATGACAGTTTAAGCAAATAAAAAGAATAATAAAATTATAATAGTTAAAATAATATAAAAAACATATTCTGCAACTGCTTTCTAATTTATACTTTTATTTTATTTTTTATCCAAAAGATTGAACACTTATATCAACGTAAAGAGGCTATTCCATAAGAATGAAATTTAAGATTTTTTTTAAGAAGTTAAAATTTTTGTTTGTATGTAAATAGTATTTTACTTTGAAACGAATATTTCGTAAATGGTAAGTTTTAATACATTTGAAAAACTTTTACGTAAATCATAAAAATTAGATAAAAATTTTGGACAATACCTTATACATTTGTAAGTCTGAAAATATATATTAGTTGTGAAAAAATGAATTCTTTGAATAATTTTTTAATTCTTTTCTGCATTGTTTTTCAGAAATTTTCTAATTTTGTTTTCATTAAGTATTAAAAAATTTTAGTTTGTTTGTCATTAAAGTCAAATGACCAAGTTAATCCAATATAAATTATTTTATTAAGATTTTTGGGGACACATACGCAAAAGAATTGAACAGTAAAATTATTTGAAATATTGTAGCTGTTTAATTTTGAATATCTCTGAAAAATATTGCTAGAATTAAATTTTATTCATATTGACAATACATTAAAACGATTTTTTCAAAAAATATGTTAGGGGAAAAAACCACAATTTCCTTTTATAAAATCTTTTACTATTAAATAGTTTTTTAATGATCAAAATCAAATCATTTTTAAATGCAATACAATGCTTTAACAGACTTTCATAAGCAAAGGAAATATAAGAAAAATTAGCAGTTGAAACTGTCTAATATTTCTGTGTTAGGAAATAGGTTTTTGGCATATTAGGAAATATAAAAGGATAATATTTTAAAATAATTTTAAATATCAATTTTTTTTAAGTTATATTTGAAGCAACAAAAAAGTTCACTTAATATTACTACAAAAATCTAAGAGAACTGGATAACAATAGTTTTAGTGTGAAAATAGCTTATATTTTATAATATTTTAATATTTACTTTTCAATTATAAACCAATCATATTTAAAAATGTACGCAGTTGAAAAAATATAGTTATAAGAAAATGATTAGGAAAGTACAAAGAATTTGGAAATTTTCTTGACCTTTGATATAAATTAAATAAACGTGCCATATAGAAAAGATAACAATTTTATAAAATAACATACAGCAAAGAATATTAATATTTACTGTACTTTTTAAGTATAATAAATATTTGTGAATATTTATATTATCACTTATAAGAAAATTGCCTATTTTTTTAAAAACATTCTCCCCGAAATCGTTTTTAAATTATGTTTCTTTTCTCGTAATTTTTTACTTGATTTTACTATTTTCATGAAAAAGTGTTTGGAACTTGTTTGTATATATAGATACTAATAAACTTCAATATCTCTAAAAATTTTTTTTTAAAAAAATAGGAAGATGAAATGAGATTGCTTGTTATACACTTTGTATACCTGGAATTTTATAAAGCATTTTTATTGATAAAAAGAATCTAAATTTGACTTACAAATAATGACATATAAAGGTATAAACTTCATATATAAATGTGAAATAATAATAATAGTTTTCCAAAAGAAAGTAATTTATTTTATGCGAAACTTTGAAAGAATTATTTCAGCTTAATATTTTGCTTTTGACACCGTTGTTTCTTTGGTCTAAGACCTCTTTTGAAATCTCACCTAATCAGGAAAATGACAAAAATAATGTTATATAAAGACATTGATTAAACCAGTTCTAACCTACGCCTCAGAGACATGGACCTTGACGATGAAGGAGGAGTAGAACATTGGCGATTTTTCAGAGAAAGGTCCTAAAAACTATTTTTGGTGCTGTCCTGGAAAATAACACCTGGCGAAAAAGGTATAACTTTGAACTGTACAAAATCTATGGAGAAGAAGACATCATTAAATCAATAAAACTATCTAGAATGAGATGGGCAGGCCACCTCATGAGAATGAGTACAGAGAGAACACCCATAAAGGTCTTCAACACCACCCCTTTCTGTAGTAGACCAAGAGGAAGACCCAAAAAGAGATGGAAGGACTGCCTGGAAGAAGACTTCAACATACTTAAAGTCAAGAACTGGAGGTCGATTTCTAGAAAAGGGGCGGAATGGCAGAGACTTCTGAAGAAGGCCAAGGCCCACAAAGGGCTGTCGTGCCAATGCTGCTGATGATAATGATTTTACTTTTGATTAATATTTTCATATTTTTTCTTGAAATAGAAATCCATTTAATTACATAAATAATCATGTGAAAACAATATATTATAATGTAATTTGTAATGTATATACAATAAACACTTATTGAAGACATGGATTAGATAGCAATGTACTTAAAATTAATAAACTAAGTATTAATAGTATTTTAAAAAGTAATTTCTCTCCAGGAGGACCTGAAACCAAGAAATTTAAAACTGTTTTTTATTTAATCTTCATTTTGTGGGCAAGAGCAAACTATGAATTCCCACCACTGAGAATAAAGCTTCTCTTTCTTCTTGAATTTTCTGACGCTCATATCTTTCACAAACATTTATATCTTGAAAATAATTCTCCAAAATTGTTGGTTGCTAATAGTAACATTCCACCAGAGACTCTAAACTATTTCGTCGTTCCCTTTTACAAACTTGAAACGGTTGCTTTCCTTGGTGATGGATATACAGACAGTTTTAGGAAAGTTCTGAATGGTTTGTTGCCGATTTCTATTTGTTTTTGTCTATAATGAAAAGTTTTTTTTTTCCATAAAGCAAAAAACTTTAATTATTAAAATAAAATAATTTCATTGAAAAATAATAATTTTAAAAAAAGATGAATTGAATACTTTTTTATTTTATTTTTTAGACATAAAGTGGTTGTTTTCTCCGTTACAGTTGAGATACTTGAGTACACCACTTTATTACGATTCTCATTGGTTTAAAGTATCCATGACGTCAGATGACGTCTCATCCACGTCACATCGTATTGAGGAGGCGTCGTAAATCTGACATGTCGACGAATTTGCTGCCTGCCTTCCAATCACATTCTTCGAGTGGCAGCAAACAAGGCGAAGTTCGTCTGAGAATAATGAAATTCATTCTGTTCATAAAACGATTTATATAAGGAGCAAAGTATCGGTTTGAGAAATCGTTTTCCATAGATTCAAGCCATTAACTCATGAGCAATAGAGCAGCATAAAAAGCAAAATGAAAAAGACATGACAAAACATCCACTGTATGGTTAGTTTAAATCAGCAAGGGTGATTTAATTTTTTTTAAATTTCATTGATTAACAGAATTTTGAATTAATTTTTGCAATATTTGTAAACAATCTCTATTGAATCTTAAGATTATTGCCTTGCTTATGCAAACATTAAAATTTTTCTTTTCTTCCTTTCTTTCTTTATTTTATTTATTTGTTTATTTTTATTATTATTATTTTATATTATTTATTTTCAGAAAACAAGTATAAATTAATAGTTTGATTTCCCTAGGTATTAATCTGGCTTTTTCCAAGTAACAACAGTTTTTTTAACGTAATCATTGAATTACATTTAAAATAATCTCCAGTAACTAATATCCAATTCCGTAACAAAATGCATACATAAAATAAAATAAAATATGTATTTAGTTCCAAAGAAGAATTACGACCTCTAAGAGCATAAAAGAAAATTGTATGAAATGTTATATAATATTTAAATGTCTCATACTTGAAATATTGTATATACTACCGGCTTACTATTTTTACGATTGAAACTGCTAAACATACTGAAACAAATTTCAGCTTTTAGCTATGTTCAAGTGACGAGGTTGACATCTGAAATGGTACATTCCTTCCCAAACTCGCACAACACAACACCAGAAAGATAATAGACCATGCAGAGTTTTAACTATAAGATATCTCAACATAACGGTCTTCTGCTGTGTCAAGTATCGAACCAGCTATATTCTTTTTCCACTTTGTCCTTCAGCTTAATCAGCTGTTGAACTTGATTATATGGACAGCTATTGGATAATTGTTAATGAGAATATTAACGATTTATAAGTTATTTGTATTAATGATTAAGGCTAATATACTACTAATCCTATTACAAAATAGTATCGAGTATTGAACCCGTTACCTTCATTTTTCCTTTTTTTTTAACTGCTTGGATTGTTATTTTCATGCATCAATATGTATATTTTCATTAAAAGGAATGAACTTCATTTATATTATTTAAATTACGAATTAAAGTTGGTTTTTGATAGGTTATGTTAGAAAAGAGAAATAAAATGCAGGAAAGTTTAACATTTCATTAATTAAAGAAAAATAACAAAATGGACAGAGAAAACAAATTAGTAACTTAATTAAGATAATAGAAAACATTTGCCTCTAAATGTACTTTTTAAATATTTTAATATTTTATCAAGAAAACGACTAGCGTATTTTTCTTTTATGCAAATTTATGGCCGAAATTTCTGGCATTCGTTTTCGCGGTTGAAAAAGCATCTGTTTTCATTTAGCTATAATTCTTTGTGACATGGAAAGCCATAATTTTCAAATTTCTCGGCTGTGTGCTTCTACGAACAAAGTAGTGTGTATCTGAAAAGTAGTTAGTCCGCAGCAAACGAGGCGATGAAATATCTGCAACTCTTTCATCACGTGATCATTGCTGTTGACGGGCTTCTGGTTACAAAATGGACGTTATTTATTTGACGTGATATTAAATTTTTTTAAATAAAATCTTACATTTAAAACTTTTATAACTGATAACCAGTCAAAAAAACAAAAGATAAAAATATTGTTTTCCTAATTACAATTTTAGCTAGAAGCACTCCATTAACTTTTTGATAATTAGAATTTAATTTTTGTTAATTTAGTTGGGTCAGTCACTATTTATTGCTATTTTAAAATATTATTCTGTATTTTTTTCGTCTTTATTTCAATAAATACATAAGAAACACTTTATATAAACATGCGAAGGTCTTTCCTATTTTCACTATATCAAAATAATTGGAATATCTCTATGTGAAATAATTTTATTCGCGAATACTTTTCTCAAACAAGATTTAGTGACATAATAGCCTGTCGAAGAAAAGGATTGGTGCATTTTTGCATTAGTCAAGCATCTACGTTGTAGGCTGTTATAACAATGGTTAAATATATTTTTTAAGTGAACACTTAAAAAATATCTAATCGGTAAACACGTTTCAATAACTAGGTCGACACCTGAATTGGCACCCTCTTCACAAATAGAGACACTTTATATCTCACCAAAACAAACTATAAATGTTATAAATTTGGCGTCTTTTAGTTGGCTTATCTTTTGATCTGAAGAGATGTATTTAACAATCAGATTAAAGTAGTTCGGAAGTGGTTACAAATATATCTTAAGAACCAATCTACAGCCAATAGCTTTGTAATTCTGAATGATGGTACCGAGAAGATGACTTATGATCTAACTTCTACTTTCAAAACACATTTCAGCAAAAACAGTCACAGTTATAGTTAGTGTGTGGGTTCTGTCTATAGAATATTTAACTAGATGGGCACGAATGAAAGATCAGAAAATCATCCAGAGAAAGTTTTTATATATTATTCATGGTTATTACTACATTCTTGCGATTATTAAAATGAAATCTTAAGCAAATCATCCAGAAACTCATAGGGACCGCTTTCATGACTACTGCTTATAATAGCTAAGATCATAGACGAAATCTTGAAAATAACCATTCAGAGGCAGTTTTCATACA
Organism: Latrodectus hesperus; assembly: GCA_037975125.1. Taxonomy (NCBI): domain Eukaryota; kingdom Metazoa; phylum Arthropoda; class Arachnida; order Araneae; family Theridiidae; genus Latrodectus; species Latrodectus hesperus. The sequence goes on along the minus strand of JAJQOW010000018.1, from coordinate 4,330,503 downwards.
TTATCCATGAATATAATGTGTAACAATAATGTCCACGAAAGAAATTCTAATAAAATTAGTCAAATTTATAGATCATCTATTACCATTGTCAGAGAGGAAAATTTGAATCATCAAGGTGAAATTTTAGGAAAAGCATCAAAGATGATGTGTAATGAATACTTTTACACATAATTCATGAATATATGCGCAACAGTAATGTCCATGAAAGAAATTCTAAGAAAATCAGTCAAATTTATAGATCATCCATTACCATTGTTTGAGAGGAAAATTTGAATTACCCAGATGAAATCTTAGGAAAATCATCAAAGGGAGCTTTTACACATCATCCATGAATATAATGCGCAACAATAATGTCCATGAACGAAATTCTAAGAAAATCAGTCAAATTTATAGATCATGCATTACCATTGTTAGGGAGGAAAATTTGAACCACCCAGATGAAATCTTAAGAAAAGCATCAAAGGGAGCTTTTATACATCATCCATGAATATATGCGTAACAGTAATATCCATGAACAAAATTCTAAGAAAATCAGTCAAATTTCTAGATCATCCATTACCATTGTTTGAGAGGAAAATTTGAATAACCCAGATGAAATCTTAGGAAAAGCATCAAAGTTAGCTTTTATACATCATCCATGAATATATGCGTAATAATAATGTCCATGAACGAAATTCTAAGAAAATTAGTCAAATTTATAGATTATCCATTACCATTGTCAGAGAGGAAAATTTGAATCACCCAGATCAAATCTTAGGAAAAGCATCAAAGGGAACTTTTATACATCATCCATGAATATATGCGTAATAATAATGTCCATGAACGAAATTCTAAGAAAATCTGTCAAATTTATAGATCATCTATGACCATTGTCAGAGAGGAAAATTTGAATCACCCAGATCAAATCTTAGGAAAAGCATCAAAGGGAACTTTTATACATCATCCATGAATATATGCGTAATAATAATGTCCATGAACGAAATTCTAAGAAAATCTGTCAAATTTATAGACCATCTATGACCATTGTCAGAGAGGAAAATTTTAATCACCCAGATGAAATCTTAGGAAAAGCATCAAAAGAGAACTTTTATATATCATTTAATGTGATTGTTGCTAATAAAGACGATAATTAAATCAATTACAAACATTTGATAAGAAAATATATAAAAATATAAGAATAATCTATAATTTTTTAACTTTATACAATTTTCTTACTTTGTTATTGTAAATATTAGCAGAATTTTATTTATATTTACTATTATTTATATAGTATCCACCAAGACAACCAATTCGCTCAAATTTATTTTTAAAAAACGCTTATATATAAATAGAGAAACCATTAAACTTTCCTCTTCAATTTTGTATTAAAATATTAATAAGAAATTGTCTGCATTTTGTAAGTGTTAACTATTTTTATGTTTGCAATATTTATTCTTCCAAAATTGAGTCAATGCTTTGTAATGCTTGGTTAAGCACATCGAATTTTGCAAAGAATTTACAGCCTTCATCATTACAAATTTTATAGAATGAACAAAATCGAGACTTATGATTATTTCCTTTTTTTATGTAAATCAAGGTATTTTTATTGCTGATTATAGCCTTGGAAACAAAAATCTTTTTTCTGGAGTACTTATAAAATTGTAAAATAAAGGTTTTTTACAGATTTCTTAATAACCAACTCTTGCATATCCATTTATCTAGTTATTGTCAAAAAGGTTGCATTGTTTAATGTTTTCAATAAATATTTCCATCTTAAATTAAAGAAATTGAGAACAAATATTTTATTTGTTTGTTCATATTTCTAGCTTAAAAAAAGCATTTATAAAATATTATGCGGAAAATTTGTATTTCGATAACACATTCTTCAAAAATATAAGAATTTATTTTTAAAAATTTCAAATTTCAAATTCACCAGTACTGAAATTCCAAGCGAAACTTGGGAGTTTATTTATCGAAAAGAAAATCTTTCGAGATCAAGCGAATTTATTTCGTAATAGAATTCTAGATACCAGGAAATAGGATTGAGAAACCGTACTTTTATACTCAAATGGAATATATATATGTTATATAAAAGCAGATAGATTTATTTTATATCCACACAGAAGTAAGTTTTCTTTTTTATATCCGTGTTTTGGTATTGTATAAGAAATATATATATTCCTTTATGGTTATCTATTAGTCGTATCAAATAAATGTTTTTAAATTGATTTTATAATCCTTCAAAAAGTATTTATATACTCGTATTTAATAAAATATTGTTTTTTCCCCATTAAATAAGAAATAAATTCTAAAAATAAGATAATTTTAAACAATAATTGTCTACAGTACCAAATACAGCGACTGATTTAGATATAGAAAATAATTTGATATTATCAAATATATATATTATATTAAATATGAGTTCCATAGCTTTTTAACAGTGTTTAATTCAAATAAATATGAGTTTCCGATATGAAAACAGAAAATACAAAATTTAAATCACATACTTTAACGTGGAACTTTAATTATGCCATTGTAATAATTTATGAAATAATTGTAACAAAGATTTTTTTTCAATGGCGGGCACAAGAGGGTTGAACCCTATGCCACAACAAGGCCAGAAACTGCTACTCATTTATCGTTACCCAGCGGGCACCTGTGAACCAAGTCACGGAGGCGAATAGCGTTACCCGCGCCATACCACCACAAACCCTTTTATAGGGCGGGCCACATTCATACAACATCACAGAAGAATAAAGAACAGAGAACAGAGAAGGAAAGAAACATCCATGCCCGAACCAGGATTCAAACCCGGGACCAACAGCGCAGAAGTCAGGAACGCTAACCACTCAGCCAATCGATCGGCATTGCAGCAAAGAAAGAATTATAAACTGGAATAGTTTACTCGAATATATTAATATATTTTAATTTTAGTTAATATTATTCTCTAAAATTACATGAATCAAAAATACTATGCTTACTACTATTAGGTGTCTTGAAGACTTTAGAATTGTTTCAATTCGAATTCATTGTATGACAAGGATTATAAAAGGAATTGGTGTTGTTTTGAAATGAAATCTTCAGGAAACTTTTAGACACGATCGAAGACATTTTATTGAATTTTAAATCGTTCCACCGGGAATTCAAAACCAGTCTGATTGGATAACTAGTCGCTTTGTCTTAAGATCTTGAGAAACCATACAACTTGTCACGAAACTTAAATATTTCCCATGAAAATTGTTTTATCAGGATTTCTATTTAATTGTCCTAATACTGCTCTAAGCATTTTTAAAGCGACGTTTGAAACGTACCACGATGTGATTTCTAAAGCAGACTATTTTTAGAGAACAATATTATTTAAATAGCAACAGAAATTAATTAAACAAGAAAAAAATTAATTTTTGGAATAAGATAGTAACCTTATACCAGTCCGAATAAGATAATAACCTTATTACTATCATTATTCCTATTGTTAATTAATTAAATTAAATAGGCGATAAAATTAAAAGTAGGAAGATTGTTAGAATAGTCCTTCTTTAAACTGGAAATCGGTTGTTTTAATTATGAGCCAATTAAATAATGCTTGATTAAATAATACACGAAGGGGAAATATATAGAAGCTAATAATCGTTTCTTACAAAGTATTTAATCCATATAGATTAATAAGTGTGAAATATGAAACATATGTTATGAAATATGAAGCATCGTCATAGTCATTGAAATTTGATCCATTTTCGGAAGCTTATCTTTATAAATCAGTTTTGATTTGTCATATCTGGATATTAATTAGATATAATCCAGAATAACGAAACAGTAATAATGATACGAAACTTTTGAAAATCCACAATGAATTTCGGTATAGGTGCCGTATAATCCAAGATGCCAAATTCTGAGTTTGGCGATTTTTTGGCGGATTTTCTTATGTATCTGGCAACCTGATTTTTATTACGTCATAGAGATAGAGACTTATAGATATTATGCAGTAAATTCTATTATGGCAACCCTAGTATTTACGTCGCATGTCATAATATGTCATCTTGGCAACATTTCTTCATCGCCAAAAAAAATCAGAATTTGGAACCCTGGATTATACAGTATCTGTGCCTGAATTTGAAATAATAATCACCATTTTGATATCATTTAGTTCATATCACCTATTTGTCCAATTATCGCCTATGATAATGGCTTGGTTTGTTTAATTAAGACATCTCTTTCTTTCGCATTTTTCCTCATGAACGTTAGTTTTGTGTGCGAAATTTGCGATCAGCATCTACAGTTTAAAGTGCTTTCTGAATTACTGCAAAACATCGACAGTTCTGGTAAGAATTAAATTTATTATGACAGGTGATAAATTTTGTTTAATGGAAAGCAATGATGTCTTGCTAAATCAACAGTTATAGGTTACAATTTTAGCAGGTGATACACTTCTAAACATTAAAGCTGAAATATAATTAAAGATTAGTGTTTTGATAACTCTTAATTCATATGTCTTAGGCGGGCAGTAGCATAATCCAAAAGATATTAAACATAGTTTAAACGTTTAGCAGTAGCTGCTGAAAGTGATTATACCATTCTTTCGATGAGAAAAAAACGGTAACAGATTGGAAATCATTGTGGATGACATATCAGAAATGAAAGTATTGGAATTGTAGTTTTCTTTCTCCAGTGGATTACGAATTTTAAGAGATTAGGACTAAATTCCAGCATGAAAATTTAATTTTTTGAGCTAAGTTGTTGATGGAAATGGTTCTAGAGAGATTCTTCGTTTCTCATATACTCCTTCAGCAACAAAAATAGAAGTTGTACATTAGTTCCAAGGACAAAAAAAGATTTTTCTGTAGTTAATCCAAATTTTTTTTACAGTTTACAATTGAAAAGTGAATCTGAAAGCCAATAAAATGTCTCTTAGAAATAAGAGACCAAATACTTAACAAAGCAAAACTTTATTTCATTGATTTCCAACATGAAGAATATATTGTAGAGAAAAACTTGAAATGTCGCACATAGAGGGAGCTACTAAGATTTGACCAGAAAATTATCTAATTTTTTGTATCCGATATGGGATAAAAGAAGTAAGTAATTCAATTACGATAGAAATGGCAACTAGATGTGGCTAAGTGTTAAAGTACTTCCATTGTTCGGGGTACTTTATAAGAGAATTGTATTCCTTCATCAGTGTACTAAAAGACATACTCTGCTTCTTGCAATAGTGTTCTATAAGTAAACATACCCTAAAAACAACCTGGTTTAGAACAACGAATATATTAGTACTATATTAGATTGCTATAATAAATTGAATTTAAAAGAATTTATAGTTGTTATAATGAAAGATATTCTTTATTAAAATACATTCCGGTTTTCTAGAATCGCGGTGGTTGTAGACAATCCACATTGATGCTAGTTGCGAAAGATTCATTTTGACTGATGTTGATTTTGCTGGGTTCCTAATGTGATGATTGCCTTCAAGGTTGTTGGGTCTCACACAACCACCTTTTTTGTCATTTTTCTTAATCGGAATATAGCTAATAACTATTGCATTACAAGCTATATCGTATCTTTAGCTATCATTTTTGGAGCAATAACTAGTAAGTTTGATGTCTTTCTTTAAACAGTATATATAAAACTTCTTTAACTTTATGAAGCATTTTTGCGAAATATATTGTCAGTACCATGATATCCAAATGAGGAAAAATATTCACATACCATAATTTTCCAGAATTGGATAATTTCTAAGTGATTGTCCTGATAGATGTGTCTGCTCAATTTAAAATTATGTAATTTGTGTTCATTTGTTCGTCAGTGGTTCGTCAGATACTCTGATATTTCAGTTTAGTACTCTTCTTCTTCTTTGAGTTGGGTTTGTATGTCATTGGGCACCTTTGCTTTTATCAGCATTTTGTACTATTAACTCCAAACCCAATGTTTCCTAGTTCCAGTTGCTCGGGTCACCCACTTTATTAATAAAGTCCGATATAACCCTTCAATGGAGTCTAGGTGTCACTCTCTAGCATGGATGATGCCTAAAGAAGTTAATCTAGGGAGGGCAAGAGCCTCGCATTCGTACGTGATATGCTTGGCCGTTTCCTCTTGCATATGACATTTCCTGCAGATAGGGTCTTGCTGAAACTGTCCCATTTTATGGAGGTGTTTTCTGAAATAGTAGTACCCAGTTATGAAGCCTACGATTAAACGTATCTTCTGCCTAGAGCATCTTAGAATTTCAGAGGCTATCCTCGCTGATGATCCACAGATCATACTTTTAGCGTGGGTTTGACCAGGGGTATTGAGCCAAGCTTCATACATCTTCCGTTTTTCCCATCTAAGAACATTGGTTTTTGCGGTCTTCAAATTGGTCCCATAAAAAGGTTCTGCACCAATGGGAGCAAAAGTTAGCAAGTTCATCAGCCCTTTCATTACCTTCGATGCCTTAGTTTAGTGCTCACTTAGTTATGAATTGAATCTCATAAATTATTAATGTATAAAAAACAAAAAGAAAATCAGCTTACCGTCCATTTCTCATGAAAAAAATTATTTATAAATTTTTTTTATTGTTTTTATTTATATTTATTACTATGTATATTACTTTTTTTTAAATACTTCTCGTTTCTATTATTTTTTTTAAATCTTAATTACAATACAGCATCAAACTTCCATCCAATTCATAATTAAGATACAACGAGCAGAGAACTATTGTCTGGGATAATTAAGAAATGCATATTATTAACAATATAAAGCAATTTGAAGAAACACAATATTATCTCCTAACCTAACTCAAGGATGTTCCTCTTTATTCTCTTAATATTCAACAAGAAAATTGTTTCTCAAGAAGTTTAACTTACTAAGAGTTTTTTTTTTCATTAGTTATCTTCAAGAGACTTGTGAAAAAAAAGTTGATAAAAACTACAACTTGTCTTTAAGCCATTACAGAAGACTTAGTTTCAGAAAAAGAAAAGTAATTTTATGTCGTCAGACTTAACCGCAGGGGTAAGCCACAAAAATAATTAAGATAGGCATGAACGATGAGGAAATAAGTTACGCCTAGATATTTAAATGAAGAAAGTTATATATATAACTGTGCATAATGTTATGTTTTATATGAATAATAGTAAAATTTTATTTTACTTTATATAATAGGATATTGTATATTATATTAATGTATAAAATGTTGCTATAAAATATTGTATAGTTCTTTAATAAAATAAAGAGATAAACTAAAATTTGGGAAGTAAAATTTGAATAATATTTGCAATTTAAAAAGTGTCGCATTGTTAAAATATTGAAGAAAGAGAATGCTTCAATATTTTAAAATTCATTTTAATGAATTAACAAATTTAATTCAAGTAATATTCATTATATTTTAAGATCTATATTATACTTTATAAGTGATTTTAATGCAATTAGTAGAAAACAATAACACTGACTCATTATTTTTCGACTCTATTGTAACACACAATACAGATTCAAATTTACTTTTAATAAAGATTTTCCATAAGCGAAAAAGCAAATGGTAAAATCATTACTTGAATTCTTCAAAAAACTTGTCATAATTTAAAATTGCACTTTTGGGTATGAAATGATGTGAAATCTCAAGATAATAACTGGAGATAATTTGTATAATTGAATAGATAAATGTAATAATTGAAAACTTAGGAAATGCAATGGTTGTCTCCTAATTTGAATATGTTGAAGAAATGAAATACTGGCTATCAGATTGTATGGGTTACAATTATGGAAAAGAAAAGCGCTATAAAATCATTTAACCAATTTTAAAATTGTCTTCATCTTCAAAACTCTCTGTACTTTTGGTTCTATGAAGGGAAAATATTTTCCAAGACTTCAAATGTAATACTGTGATAAAATAAATACTTGTCATTTATTTTTTACAAAATAAATGCGAATTATGGTATGTAATTTATTTTTTTTTAATTCTTATTTAATATAATTGGATAGAATTTAAATTCTTACTACTATTAGAAAAGTTTTTTTTTACCTTACCTTTTTCATACCTCAATACCAACTATTGTTGTCTTAAAGTAAAGCTACTCAACACAAATATCATTCAATATTATTAAAGTGAGTTTTATGTGAGATCTAAAATTCTTTCGTAATATAAAAGTATCGTTATGAAGAAATTTTTTATGGTAAATATTAATTTTCCACTACTTTAAAATATCTTCATTACTGATATTTTTCTGTTGTATTGGATTCTGATTAAATACCATTAAATGGTAATAGTTATATCGAATTTGCGTTGCCAGATTCTAAAATTCTTTTTAACCAGGACGTTTTAGTCGTTGATATTCGTCTTAATATCTACACTTTTTAATATTATAGAATATTATTTTGTTCTTTATATTTCTCAATATTTTATACAAGGACATAGTATTCAGTTTTAAATACGTCAGCGATTTTGCTTTAAAAAAAGTTCCTGAAATTATTATCTTTTTCTGAATTGAATTTTTGACCATTCCAGTTCTCCTTCCAGGTTATCAGACTTACTACTTTTTCCTAATGTCATTTCATACTCATTTTGTCACCATCATATAATATCAAATAGTTGTGATTGAGAAGCATTGATCAATTGGTTCATAGCAACAGGACAGACAACTAGATAGAAAAATAATTGATGTTTATAATATGTGATCTTCAATTCAAATTTTCAATCAATATTAATGTTTTGAATTCAATTTTTAAAATCTTCATGGATATTACTTTTGGAAGCATCACATCTATTTCGGGTGATAAATCGGTGAGATCGACTCTTTCGATATGAAATCCCAAAAATTGTTGAATAACATTTTTATGAATATTGAATCATTTTCTGGATTGGATGAATGGGCAAAAACATGGTTCGACAAACTATTTCACGTTAATTTGAGCCATTTAATCGATGGCAAATGGAACAGAAAAAAGAAAAACTAACCCTTCATGATTAAATTTCAATCAGTGAGAACGGTTTAATATTTTTAACTGTATTTTTAACTTTGATTTACTGAATTTTAAAATTAATTTTCTCTTAAATTAAATTCATTACAGATAAACTTTCTTTTATGTATATTATCTAATAAAATAACAATCTTCTTCTTCTTCTTAGAGTTGGGTTTGTCTGTCATTGGGCACCTCTGCTTTTATCAGCATTTTGTACTATTAACTCCAAACCCAATGTTTCCTAGTTCCAGTTGCTCGGGTCACCCACTTTATTAATAAAGTCCGATAACCCTTTAATGGAGTCTAGGTGTAACTCTCTAGTATGGATGATGCCTAAAGAAGTTAATCTAGGGAGGACAAGAGCCTCGCATTCGTAAATGATATGCTTGGTCGTTTCCTCTTGCGTATGACATTTTCTGCAGATAGGGTCTTGCTGAAACAGTCCTATTTTATGGAGGTATTTTCTGAAATAGTAGTGCCCAGTTATGAAGCAAACAATTAAACGTATCTTCCTGCCTAGAGCATCTTAGAATTTCAGTGGCAATCCTCGCTGATGATCCACAGATCATACTTTTGCGTGGGTTAGACCAGGAGTGTTGAGCCAAGCTTCATACATCTTCCGTTTTTCACATCTAAGAACATTGGTTTTTGGGGTCTTCAAATTGATCACTCAAAAAGGTTCTGCACCGATGGGAACAAAAGATGATCCTTGTTTAGCAAGTTCATCAGCCCTTTCATTACCTTCGATACCTTTGTGTCCTGGTATCCATACAAGGAAAATAATAACAATGATGAAAATGTTAATAAATAATGGAAAAAGAAGTAAAGATATAGAATCAAACTGCTGTGTTTATAATGATAAGAAATCTTGATAGCAGAGGAAATGAATACTCATTTTGCCAAACAATAAATGCTCATTAGCACTTATAATTCGAATAATCTCAATTTTATAATTTATTTGCTAGTTTTGGAATAGATATTAATTTTATTTTCACTTCTTAGTTTTAAAACTAAAAAAAAAAAAATTCTTTTTCACGAACTTGAATGCTTATTTGATTTTTCAGATAAGATTGTAAAACGCGTTGATGAAATTCAGAAATAAAAGTGAAGTAAAAACGTGAAATTCAAACAAGAAAAACAAAATTTCTCTGACATTTCTAGCTTTAACATTTAAGTAAAATAAACATTTTGACAGTTACTTTCAGGATATAATTATTTAATATTGAAAGAACAAGGAAATGCTTATTGCCCTTGATGAAATGGAATGAAGCATGTGTTTACACTTTAAAAGAAATAAGAATTAGCGTATTTTATAACATCCATTAAAAAGCAGATAATAAATTATTTTAATTCACGTTTCTAGTTTAACTGTAACCTTTACATAGTTTGATTTATATAAAATTTTTGTAAGATTTTTTTGGAAACATGATTTTTAAAGATTCTTTTAAAATGTATATCCATTCTTTAAAACCCATATTTAGTCATCATCGTGTTATTGTGGGGTTCGCTCTAAAATACAGAATTAGAATTTTTCAGTACACACAAAAATATTTAGAATAATTTTATTTGATATCAATTTTTTTTTATTTTTTATTTTGAAGAGAAATATTTAAGAAGTATAGATGTTTCAAAATCGCTAGAGTAATGCATGATTATGTATGCATCACCACTTAAATTTAATGAATTTGCATTACAAATTCGGTGATACTTTGAGAACCATCTTCAAAAAATTTTTTTGAAAAGAACATATTAAGTTAAAAAAATTAAAGCATATTTACACACAAAATATTGTATCAAAATAAATAAAAAATTACTGCAAACAGTTTAAAAATTAAAACATTTACATTTTTAATTCAAAAATTTTATTGAAATTGATAAAACTAAAATGTCAACATAAAACACACATATTAAGTCATTTTATTAGAATATCTCATCATTTTAAAACAGATTTGAAATTTATATATTTTTAATTTGAGTAATTACTTTATTGATTAAGAATATTATGTCATTGCAAATATATTATTGTTATATTTCCTAAAAAGAAATGAAAAGTAAATTTTAGTGAACTCTAAATTTTTAAAACGTTCGAAACGGCATCACCAATTTTTTGCTGCGGTGACAAAAATTCAGTGAGTTTTAAATTTAAAATGCAGAAAACCGAGAAATCTAAACATATCCAAGATTCTTTAATAGTTTTTTATTGCAAATATAGAAGATTCCAAATCATAATCGAATAAAAGTGTGACTCTCAAAACTGAATTTTTAAGAAAGATTTGATTATTCAATACCGCTTATGAAAGAATGAAAAATATTTGACTTCGACTTCAAACAATGAAATTTAACACGATGGAATATTGGCCTTTTTTTTCAGTCCTCCACTCAAATCAATGTGTTTTTTTTATTTGCAAAACAAAATAAATTTAAGTTACGACTTCATGCAATAAACGTGTTCGATCACATAAATTTTATGCTTACATATTTGTTTGATGTGGCTGAAATTTTATTTCGTTCAGCAAGATTGTATTTTGATGATTTATGGTTTTAAACCTTCTTATCACCTTCAAATTCTTTGTAATAGACATAAAAATGTTTTCATAAGTTTCTCAACAATAAAGAAAAAATGTCATTCTTTATTGTCATTCAAAATTTTCGTTGAAATATATTCTGAATATTATCTAACTGTGTATGTTCTATTTATTGTGAGTAATTCTACATGTTTTAAAAAGTTTAACTTTCATCAAACAATTACACTTGTTATTTGATGAGATAATTTACTTTTATTACAGTATCTAAAGAAGTAAGTTGTAAAATATTTTCTGTTTTTGAAAACAAATATAGGTTGTTAATCAAATGAAATCTACTCTATTTCCTATATAAAAAAAATTCACTAGCTCTATCTACTATAGTTATTTATTGATCACTTAATAACATGCCACCTATTTGAAAGGATGAAGTTATTGTAAAAGAATTTTTCATTATTGTATGCGTTACAAAAGACATTAAAAATGTTTTTATTGTCATATAGAAAAATCAAATTTCTCCTACTAGCCATTGATAGTTTAAATTAAATAACTTAAAAATTATGGAATCATTTTTATAAGATATAATTACTATAAAAATCAATCATTTATGTTAATAAGTAGATTAAGGTATTACCACAATCTGTTTTCGTAACAGTTGTTATTGTTAACTTGCCGTGCCTTTCCATAATGTACAGAATGTTATGATACTTAATGTCTTTTATTCTAATTCATTTGTTTATTCGCAAGAAGAAAAAAAATAGAATTATCGTTTATTTAAAGAATTTTACAGTTTTTAACTACGAGATTGATCCAATTGAATAAATTACAACAACTTACAAAGGTTTTTAACACATTTTTAGAACGATTTCGGGGCCGTTTAATTAATGTTTAAAATGTAAAGACTATTATTTTAAATATTCTATCTGATACCCTTTTTTCTGGACTTGCATCGTGATTTCCATGATAGAAGAGCTTTTCGTGAAATTTCTAGGGGTATTGCTTTCCAGAGTCCATCCATTGTGGTGGGTTTGCGTTCAGAAAGAGCTCTTTTTTAACAGACCAAAGGCACAATAGTCCATAGGTGAAACGTCAGGGGACTTCGCAGGAATATGTTGAAAAGGTATATATGCAATACCTGTATTAGTCTTAATTTTTTTTCAAGGAATGCAGTGGCAGTTTTCGAAGTATGACTTGTAGCTTTGTCTTGAAGAAGTTTCACTCGTTGAAAGTCATTGGGATAAAGAAGTGGAATTTCTACTGTAAATATTGGACGTAAAACCTTCTCCTGATAGTATGATGAGTTGATAATATAATATTCAGAAAGAATTTTTTTTAAGTTTAATTGTGAATGTATTTTTTTTCCTGAGAATTTACATTAAAATTATAAATGTAAAATAAAAACTTAAAAAATCTAAAAAGCATAAAATAAACTAAAAAATTCATTTATTTATTTATTTTACAAATTACTTGATTTGAAAATACTTGAAATTTTAAGTAAAATTACATCATTATAATCTTTGCTTTTTGTATTATGTTTGTGGCTTTGTCATTAAAATAGATTTTTATCTTCAGAAGGTTTTATTTTGTTATGAAGATTTTCAAGTAAAATCTGAAATTTTCTCTAATAAGTCTTATTATATTATTTCAAGTATAATTTTTATGATAAATTTTCAGTTTATTCTTTTTTACAATGTTAATAAAATATTTATTTTTAGCTAGTTATTACTATTCCTCAGTTTAAATTTCAATTTTTAATCATTGAACTTCCTTGAAATTTAAGTAATATATAATGCATTAATATATATATATACATTGTATATTTATATAGTTAATAATAAATATATTTATTTATATTTTTATGTATATTTTTTGCAGTTTCATTTGTAATTTTTGGTTACTATTTGAATACAATGTACATTAATATTTAGTATAAGAATATTTATATACATAATGCTATTTTTCCGTGACTAAATATATTTTTTGTAAAAAAAATTAGGCAGTGTGTTTCTAAAAATACACTGAACACTTGTTAAATTGCTGTTATTTTTTATTAACATGCTTCCCACGTTTACATCTGCATGCAACTAATTGCATGCCAAAAAAGACAATATGTAGCCAAATACGGCGAGATTTGTATCAAGGGAAAAGTCAAAAAAATATATCGCCAACAACGGGGAGGGCAGTCTTTGGCAGTGTGCCAAGAAACGAGGCATAAAGAGTTTGTTCGTTGCCAGGGAGGGCGGGGCCTTCCCGCTTGAGACACTGCGGCACAAGCGATCTCAACCTTGTATTTTCCACATTTGGCAGCGTTTTCTCTCGACTGATCCGGATGCCAAATTTGGCGCGAATTCCCATCGACGGACCGAATGAGCGATCAATATTTTTACCTGTCGCGGAGCCTGTTATTGATTGATCGAAAGTTTATTGGTTTCTTTTTCTTTCCCAACTCAGATGCGCGCTTGTCTTCGAATGTTGCGATCGAACTTTTCCTGCGTTCTTTTCCGGGATAGAGGATGAGATAACAGAGGGGGAGATGACGTCCCCGCGATTGCACACCCCCGCGCCCCCACAGCTGGTTATTTTAAATAGTATAACTATTTATAACTAATAGAATCAAAGTAGTCGTACTTATTTATTACTTAATTTTTCAGACGATAATGTAACTTATTTCATTTACGGAAAATAGTTTTCCACGTTTAATTTTCCTTTCGGAATGTAAAATTCTTTTGAATTTATTAACGGTAACCTTAACTATGTATATACGGCTTTCAGTTATGCTACTCTCGATCGACGAATATAGATAGATTTGTCTTTTCTTTACTAAATTTAAAAAAATGTTCGCACCCCCGAGAACTCGGTCAAGAAAATGAATTTGGTTACTTTAGATTTTTTTGGCTCCATAGGGCTGTAATACCACAAAGTTTTAAATTTAAAAAAAATATTTATAAAAAAAGACAATACTTACAAAAAAAATACCCTCTTTCATAAAGTGAAAATTGAAATAAAATAAAAATTAACTTGTGTTGGTTGTAAGGAGTGTAAGAAAGTGATAAAAAATGTTTGACTGAAAGACTAATTAACTGATGAAAAATTCACAAATAAAACGGTATTTTTTCGAAATTTCTTACGTCATTTGTCACAACACATGAACTTCTTAAACTTTACAGACACATTTTGTTAATTCCTTGTGACACGTGCAAGAAATGGGAACTAAAATATTAAATGTTAAAACTGAAATTTATGTATTTTCAAAACTTAAATATACAGTGGAAAAAACAAAGGTTTGGTTTGTCGTTAAACGGTCATTTTTTTGCACACGAGGTCTAACTATACCGAGATCTACAGTTTTAAGTAGACTCCGAACCCCTAAGCAACAGCGAAGTTCAATGTTGGATTTGAACCCACGAACAGTTGAACTGAAGGTGAACTCTAACCGTTCATCTGCCATCTCGGAGTAAAAAGTAAAGGAGAACATCAATAAAGCTCAAATGAAGTGGAAATTCAAAATTAATATAGAGAGCTAAATAAATATGCATATGGTTTTATGTACCAAGAGGGTCAGCTTCATCAGGAGGGATTGACCATGTTCGCACCGAAGAAGTTTTTCTGCAATGGAAAAAGGCAATCGTCCTAATTATGTGACTATACCTCAAAACAAACAAAGCCACAAATATAAAAATAAAAAAACAAATAATCAATCAGTTGTTGTTGTTACTTATGACACTTGGACAAGCCAAGCTCGCTATGCCGTTGGCTATGCGAATTTAAGTCAGTAGGGTGTTTCTTTCCTTTTACCAGAGCACCACGAAGGTGAAAGTACAACTTTGCTCTAAACTCCTCCGGTAGATGGCGCCACCAGATGATCCACTCCGCAATTTTGACATTGATCTGAAAGTGGAGGAAATTTTCTCCACACCATTGCCAGAGTAACTGCTCAACGACCGACCACAGGACTTTCGACTTTACATATTTAACGAGCATGCCTTCCGGAGGGAAGGTCAGTGCCTTAATCACTAGGCTACCACGGCCCTAAAAATCAGAGATTATATAAATGCAAGTAGTCCTAAAATATCAAGTAAATATTGCCACACAAATATAGAAATTTTAATTTTTTGTATTTATGAAATCTTATAATATTCGTAAAATATTTTTAATTTTACTTTTCTACATATAAATGAAAAGGCTTTTAAAAATTGTTATGATTTTTATGCTTAAATTTGATTATAAACTAAATGAAAAAAAAAAGATTGTAGCGATTGAGTGTTAATCTTAAAACTTATATTAATTTTTCATTTTATACTTCATATTCACGAGTCACAAATGTGTCGCGACGCACCGGACCTAGACTAGGGGGCAATTGCAGCACCTTGAAGTCCGGTTCGAAGGGTCCCACCCAAATGCTATTTTTGTCTTAAGTCACATAAGAAGATACATGAAGTTACATAAGATCATTATTATTTATAAAGAAGAATCTATTTTTAGTGAACAGTCTGGCTTTATAGGTGTATTTCAGATTCTATGCTTTCTCATTACTTACGGTCTTTGGTAATGTGTAATAATTACTTAGAAATCCATCTTTGTTTCACTCCTAAAAAATTTTAAAAAAATTCTTGGACTTTTACTCAGTATTTTGACAAAAACTACTTTATTATTTCCATGTAACTACGCTTACAGAAGCTATTTGACAAAAAAATTTCGGGAAAAGATATTAACACAAACTAAAACAATCATAACGATTCTTAATTTAAGCCTAATCAAATGTGTTCTTATCTGAGAAAACTAAATTAGTCATCCGACATTGTTGGTCAATTTTGACATTCATTTGTGGAGAGAAATGCCTTTGTATTTCATTAGGATAATCCTCTTTTTCTAATGAATTTATTTAAGGATAATCCTCTTTTTATTAAATGCTTTCGTGACACTACTTTTCCTTTTTATTTTATTAGAGTGAATTAGCAAAAAATTATAGCAAAATATTATAGCAATAGAGTATTTGCAAAAAATTTAGTATTTTCATTAAAACATTATACATATCTTTATTTTTCAAAAAAAAAAAATTAAAATTACTGTGGAAAATAAATTTAGGCATGTTGTTAAAAGTCCGTTAATACTTTTATTTATTGGAATAATTTCCATTCTTTTTTTTCCCAATGGTGGGCACAAGAGTGTTGAACCCTATGCCACAACAAGGCCAGAGACTGTTACTCATTTGCCGTTACCCAGCGGGCACCTGTGAACCAAGTCACGGAGGCGAGTATACCACCACAAACCCGTTTATAGGGTGGGCTATATTCATACAACATCACAGAAAAAAGGGCAGAGAAACACAGAGAAGGAAAGAAGCATCCATACCCGAGCCGGGATTCGAACCCGGGACCCACAGCTCAGGAGTCAGGAATGCTAACCACTCAGCCAATCGGTCGGCATAATTTCCATTCTTAACACTACCATTCTTAAGACATTAAGTGATATGAAGATACATACATTGAATATTAATTATCGAATGTGATATCTTGCCCTTCTCCAAAATATCAGAGATGATTTTACGATGGCTAAAGAAATGTTTGCCAACAGAAGGAATTTATAATTTTCTTTAATAGAATACCAGTAAGAATGAAAGGAACCTATTTTAGTCTTTTACTACTTTTAAGGAAATAGCCAGAGATAGACCTGTTATGTAAGTGAATCCTTTCCAAACTTCTTTACCTTCGACGGTGTACTGGTAAATGGAACACAGGTTCAATACCATCACTTGATAGTGATTCATAAACAATAGATAGTGTCTAAGACTAAGTGTTTGAATGTATCCCAGACAGATGAGTTTCTTCGTTGGATTGCAAATATACAGATACAATTACTAAAGAAATTATGTAAAAGAAATTATTTTTAACAAGATGAAATGAATTGTTAAATATACCCATAAACAGTCAAGATTAATTTTTTTTATACTAGGCTTTATTCGGGAGTTGCAAAGGAAAAAACGAGGAAAATATAAAAGCCTAGATGAGCTCCAAATGGTGGAAATATAACATTTGTCTTCCGTTACTTGTCAATGTGAGAATTGAACCCTTAATTTCTCATTTTGAAGAACCGTTGTCTTAAATATGGCTAAAGTGCATTGCGATAAATTAAAAAAAAAAAAATCATAGCTTTTGAACTATGATCATAAGAAAAAAAAACAGAAAAAACTATAAATTAAATACTTTAAAAAAGCCAAATGTTATTTATCTGTATTAATATAAAAAGTACTGCAAATAATTTATTTCAACCACCGTACATTTTTCCTCAACATCAATTTTATAACCAAATCAACTTTTACACCGCATAAAAGAAAACGAATTTTTCATGAAATAAAATATAAATTGGTAATAGTATTTCTTTGCAATTCAAAATTAATGTACGATACACGTCAATAGTAAAAAAAAAAAGGAGCAAGTTAAAAAAAAATATTTTTCATTGTACTAGTTCTCAATGGTTACTATATTCTCGTTTTAAAGAGGAAGAAGAAAAAAAAGACAAGTTTTTTCTCTCTGTATTATAGATACAGTACTTTCTGAATATCGTTGTTTTGCTGGTTAAAGAGTTATACTGGATTTATATCGCATGAATTTTGAGTCGTTTCACTTCATCCCAGTAAGCTCTCTCGAGGAGCAAACGACGCGTGAACTGGGAACGAGGGAAAGTGGTGCTAGGGATGCAGACAGACATTTGGCACGCCTTCAAACATGTCACAGACTTGGAGGACCGCGTCGCCAGACGCTTATTGAAATACGCCTTGCCATTGTTATTATCTCCCTCACAATGTATCATTCCGGTAAGAATATATTGTTACAGTTGTTCTATTTAGTTTTTTTCTTTTTTTTTTCTGGAGACTTTTTTTTATATTTTTGTTTATTTATTTTTTCCGTAGAATAAATTTAATTTATAATTTTATTAAATTCCGCCTTAAATTCAAACGATAATTGTTTCTAAAGATTATTATATTTGCAGACGATTTTATTTTCAGAAATTTGCTGTCAGCGAGTTGATATATATGGCGACAGAAAGGGATTTCCTTAAGTATTTAAATACGGGGTTAAAATTGAAAATAAGAATCTTAAATGAGCGAATTAAGAAAAAAGTATATATATATATATATATATATATATATGTATATATATATATATATATATATATATATATATATATATATATATATATATATATATATATATATATATATCTGAAATAATAAAACTTTTATTATTATTTCAAATCGTTTGATTCTTCTCTAAAATTCTTAAAAAACATTTTAATCCGAAATATTTTAAAAGATTTTTATTTGAGTTATATTTTGTACGAGAGTCACTCTGAAATTTTTGAGATACAACTAGGTTTTTAATGTTTTACTTACAAAATTTTAGGTGTGTTCAAAGTAGTCTCCTCCAGCATCAATGCACTTTTGTAGACGAATTTTCCACAGATTAAATGTCTCAAGCCATTTATTTCTTCGAATAGATGAAATAAATGCATTTAAAGCCACATCAATCTATTCAGAATGAAAACGACGTCCACGTAAGTTCTTTTTTAGATTAAAGAGTAACCAAAAGTCGCACATAGCTAGATTAGGTGAATACGGCGGATGTTCGATCACTTTAATTTGTTTTTGTTTATGAAACTCAACTGTTAATCCGGCTGTATGTGAAGATGCATTGTCATGGTGAAGCATTAGTCCCCTAACATTCAGTTCTTGTAGAATTTCTGGAAGACATTAAGTGGTATACCAGTTTGCTGTTACTGTCTTCTGTCCTTCCAACTTGATGGCTTTGACCAATCCCGTACTTCTGAAGAAAACGGCATACATCACATTTTTCAGTGCGCGTTGTTTTTTCACCATTGTCGGCGTGGGATCATCTTCAAAGACCCATACTTTGCTTTCTTGTCGTGTTGGAACGTCAAAAAACGGTATGTGCGTTTCATCCCCTGTTACAATTTTAGAAATGATGCGGTGGCCACCAAGATTCAGCATATTAAGAGTTTCTTTACTGATTCGGACACGCTCCTCTTTTTGATGCTCAGTTAGATTATGGGGAACCCAACGGTAAACTACTTTTTTCATATGTAATTCTTCATGAATGATTTTGTGTATGGCTGCGGATCCAATGTTAAGTTCCTTCTGTATCATTTGATAGGTACAGCGATTATCATCCATTAACATTTTTCGTATGGCAGACACATTATCCGGGATTACTGCCGACGGCGGCCTTCCTGTGTGTTTTTCATCCTGAAGAAAATTGCGACCTCTTCTAAATTCTCTAAACCATGTAAATACAGTTGCACGAGCTGGAGATTCATCACGAAATGCTAACTGCAACCGTTGAACGCATTCTTCTTGATTTAATCCTGCTTTGAAATCGTAGAAAATCATAGCGCGAAAATGTTCTCGCGTCAACTCCATTTTCTCTTCTGTTTAAAATTTATTCCACCCTAAACAAGTTGAAGTAAGTCAGTAAAAAACCGTCTTCTGTGTTAAAATACTTTGTACTTTAAAATTAAACCGTTATTTTTGTTTTGTAAATTCTCGTTTGCGCGTATCTCAAAAATTTCAGAGTAACCCTCGTATAAGGTATTTTAATTAAAATTAATTAATCGTAATTTTAAATTAACTTTCTAATTTAATTTACACAAGCAAAACTGTTATATAATATTAAATATAACAGACTACCATAATGTATATATAAATCCACAGTTTTGTTTTGCATAATCTTTGCAAAATTGTTAAATCAACTTCTGAGTTTTTTGGCGATTTCATTTAATTTCAGTAAATAAAAATTAATAGCAAATGAAGAATCTGCATATTTATGTTTTAATTTCATTTTTCATTTTTAATAAATCACATAATATTTTTTAAATGATATTTTTAGACATCGCTTTTCATATAACATAATTCTTAAGATAATCATGCTTTTGATGTGTATTGAATATTTTCCTACATTTTAGTAAAATACTATGAATTTATTTTTTTGAAATAATTTTTTAAAACGTGTATACGATGAATTTTTTTGAATTGGAAAATATAGTAAATTTATCACATTTTAGCCAAAATTCTTTAACAAAACTATGGATTTATTTTAATAGTTACTTTTATTTTACATAATGTATATCTAGGAAAAGATAAAAATAAAAGGAATAAATTTTGTATAAATGTTTAATGTTGACTCTAATGATAAATTTATTCAAATAAAGTACAGTTAAATTTATTTATGAAACTAACATTTTATCATGAAAAATATGCATTTTCTTTTATTCTGCAATTTTTCATAAATTTCCAAGCTGTTAAGAAACGCTTATAATGTTTATTTGCAAAAAACAAACAAATAAATAAATAAATGAAACGGAATGAAATGAAGAAAAAATAAAAATATAATATTAAATACAATACAATGCAGAAAACAATTACATAAAATGTTACCCAGTTAAAATTGATTAAAAAATTGTAACTATGATAAAAACGGTAACAAAAATCATAAAGCCTATTTAATCCGTTTTAATAAAGAACTGATTTAAGTTCATTACGAAATAATTCATAATTATGTGTATTATTACATACTACAATTTATATTTGTTGCCAAATGAACAAATAAAGTCTTAAAATATTTTTTTTATTTTGCATAGTAAAGAAGACATAAAATAATTATAACATAAATTATATTCAAAATAAACCGTATAAAACTATACTGCTGAAAATGATGACATTTTATGTCGTCTGAAGTATCATTTCATCAAGATTAATTGATCTTAATTAAAAATTCATCTAATTTAATTCCATAATTAATTATACTTCGTTCGTAGTTTATTACAAAAACAACGGTCGAGACGAAATAGATAAATATATCAAATGAAACGGAAGCATTTTCATCATACGGCATTAGCGATAAAGAAAGGCAGTCGATTTTTCTAGGAATATAAATGTTCACAAAATAATAAATGATCGTTTTCCAGGGAAAAAGAGAAACTGTATTTTACTATTTCAATAACTTTTGCCTTTTATTTTTTTCTCATAAAAAATAATCATTGATTTATACCAAAGGCTAATTTTTTTTAAACTTCAAACTGACTAATGCTTAAAAAGTGATTTTTAAATGCTTTTTGATGGGATGAAAATTTTGTTCTGAATTTTATATCCCTTAGAGCGACGAAATTTTATAGGATCAGTACTAAATATTTCGAATGTATGATCAAAATAATCATTTGCAGATAAATATGTTTATTTTAAAATCTCAGCTATTCAAAGCTTAAAAATGACTTTTAAGTGTTTTTTATTGAGTATAAATTTGTTTTTTACATTCTACAGTTATATATATATATATATATATATATATACATTAGGTTGGTGCGTATGAAATGTCGGATTCTCTTTACATGCGGACGTTTTCCTCCCTGTTTTCGTTATACTTTTGTATTTGGCATAACCTCATTCATACTCGTATTGTCCATTGCCAGAGACTCATTTCAGCAAAATAGGTTTTCTCGAAGGTCTTCCCTTTTTTATTTCTTTTGAGTTTATTGCCGATATGAATTCTGCCGACATTCGCGTCATTTTCTTATATGATTACAAACTTGGTAATAGTGCTGCAAAAGCTGCACGCAACATAAACCAAGCGTTTGGGGAGAATACGGTTAACGATCGGAAAGTGCAGCGTTGGTTCGAAAAATTTCGGACTGGCGATTTTTCACTGCAAAATGAGCCGCGCGGAAGACCCAAAACGTCTGTGAAGAATGATGACCTGAAGGCTCTAGTGGAAGCGGATCCAGCCGTATCCACGAGGAAACTTGCTATCAGGATGAAAGTTGACCATACAACGATATTGAGACACCTTTCTGAGATTGGCAAGGTTAAGAAGATGGACAAGTGGGTACCGCACGCACTAACAGAGCGAAATAAGCTGGATCGGTTAAACGTATGCTCATCATGGCAGCATCCACCATATTCACCGGATCTCTCGCCGACCGATTTTCATTTTTTCAAGCATTTAAAGCTGTTTTTAAGGGGCAAACACTATGAAAATGAAGACAGTCTAAAAACTCGATATCAGAGTTTATTAATTCTAAAGACCAAAATTTTTTAAGACAGGCATCTACGCTTTAAAATCTCGTTGGGAGAAGTGTATTGAAGCGAATGGAGCATACTTTGATTGAATAAACAGCTTTTGAAGAAAGATATGCAGTTTTATACAATCACTTAAGAATCCGACATTTCATACGCACCAACCTAATATATATATATATATATATATGTATATATATATATATATATATATATATATATATATATATATATATATATATATATATATATTAATTTTATAAATTAGTTCTTAATTCAATCAAATCCAAATATTGTTTGTAAATTTCGCAAGTTAAAATAAACAGTGTTTTAAAAATTAATTTCTAATATAAGTGATTTTGTATGTAAGATTATATTAAAAAATATATATTCTAAAAATAATCTGATAAAAAATTATTATTAGCACTATTTGATCTGACTTTGTCCGCAAAGGTGAAAATACGTCTTTCCACTAAACTCCTACGGTAGATGGCACCACCAGAAGATACACTCCCATAATTTTGACATCGGTCAGAAGAGGGGGGAAATTTTCTCCAGACCATTACACCCATGGTAAAAACTCGATAGCCGACCACCGGACTTTCGATTCCACAGTTTTAACAAGCACACATATCGTCGCATGTACTTGGTGGGTCTTTGACAGCATTGGGAATCGAACCCCAGTCCTTCCGAATGGAAAGCCAGTACTAGGCTACCACAGCTGCATAAATCTTTCTAAAATTCAGTGCTCGGAAACAGCTTTCTCATTATTTTATTCTCATTTCGAAACATTAAAATAGAAATGCCAAGTTAAAAATGTTGTTTTAAAAGACTACAACAATAATAACATTTATTAATGTAATTATTAATTATTCATTTAATTAAGGGGGCTTACTGCAATCATCAATCTCATACGGAAACCACGTGTGCTATAGTGTGTGCTCGAAAATGTTCTAAAATTTATTATTAAGAGATGTCTGTAAAGTTCTTGAAACAGACCTTTAAGCAAATCTATCTCATATATTTTATAAAAGTCAAAAATATTCAGGTGCTTTACTCCAGGGTCCTTAGGATATTTTACCATCTGAAATGAATCAACTTTACCAATAAAATAGATAAAATATATAATTTGTAACTAATTTAAGTTCGAATTTTAATTTCATTTATAATTTTTTAATGATTGGCAAATGTATACTTTTTGAAAAGTGCATTCATTCTTATATTTCGTTTTTTATTTGACTCTAAATTATAAGAATTATGATATAACGAAGAACTTTTTCTAACTAAATGAAAAGGTTGCCTTAATTCTCAGCATCTATAAGAGTCATATCATAAGAGAAAAATTTCGAATTCATTTTAGAATTAGAATTCATTCGTCATAAAATAAAATCCTGTATCAGCACAAAAAATTCACTTAGCAAGCTTCACATTGAATTGACTCGTAGCTCCGGTTTTCCTTTTAAACTAGACATAATAGCATTAGACGAGCAATACCTATCTCTGTTGTGTCTGGTATCGAGCCTGGGATTTTCACTCCGAAAATCATAGTGCTATTATTAGAGCTTTTTGAACCCATATTTTATCTACTTGATGACCTAGTCATGGGTATCACACAACAGTTAGTTGTTTTTTTATCATCTATCACTCATTATCTTTAAAGAAGAAATTTCATTGCCAGTGAGTGGTGTCCAGGAATTAGTAAGGGAGATAAATCTAAACATTTCCAGTTAACTACTAGAAGAGTTGTGCATGCTGAAAACAGGAAAGCAATACCCCTCTCCCATTGTTCAACAGTGTCTGGAATCGAACCTGTTACCTTCCATTGTATGATCCTAATACTTGGCTATGGCTAGCCTATTTCTTTTATTTATTGTTAGCATTTATGATGATTACTACCCTAAAGTCTATACGGAATAGAAGCTTTTGCCATAATATATTGGACATCATGGCTAAATCTATATTGTTCAATATAATATAGTTGTGCACACTAACAATTTGTCCTAAAAATAGTAAAGTTATATATGCCTTCAAATAATAACCGAACTCAGCTAGAATCTTTGATTCTAGATACGTTTTAGACATGCGCCAATAACTTGGCACATTTATTTATCGTTTTAAATTATAAACAATAAAATCATTTGTATTCAATTTCACCCAAATTTTCATTTTTAAATTTTGAATATTAGTAAGCGTTAAAAACAGTTACTATTTTTTTTAAGTTAAATATCGTTTTCTTTTCGCATTTAATGGGAAGAGCTGAACACACAGACACGCTTTCATCCCACTGCATCTGCAGTCACCTGCGAGGGCGTATCGTTGCCATGTCTACATACGTGGCCGCTTATTCCACCGACAGCTGCGCACACACATCAATTCCACACATCAAAAGCGAGCGCTTGTTTTAAATGCACGCGCTCCACTTTCACTCGCTTTTATGAGTTCCTGGTTAGGAAATGGTTAGATAAGCTGCATCTGAAACGCTTTCAAGTGGTTAAGTAAACAGGGGGGGATGCATTGAAATGGCCAACCTTTCGTCTGGCTGTTGGAGAATTCTACGAATTTATTCCGTTATCCTATTCATATTAAATCTGTAAATGTAAATGTCTTAATATGTATATGATAGATATATCATATATATATATATATATATATATATATATATATATATATATATATATATATATATATATATATATATATATATATATATATATATATATATATATATATATATATATATATATATATATATATATATATCAAAGCAATGAATACAATAATAAAAGTGCAATATAATAAAAATATGAACCACAATACATTACAGGAAATCTAGTCAGCGCAAAAGCAGCTAAAGAAAGATGTGCCAGTATATAAATAAGATAAAAATATGAAATATATTGAAATTAGAAATACAAAAGTGGAAAATTCCTGAAATACACAATGCAAATGATAAGAAGAAAGCATACGGATCACGTCTTCATCAGGAGGAGATGGTCAGCTATGCAAAATAAGCTCTTTTCTGACATGCACAAACGACAAATGTCTAAAAATCTTCAAGCCATTGCCCCTGAAGAGTGTTCGTATTAAAAGAAAAATTATGGATACACTTAGTTCAAAAATTAAAGTATATATATATATATATATAAACTATATATACTCATAGTATATATAATATATATATAGTATATATACATACATAATACCATAACCAGATTTAATTTATATATTAGAATACAGATAGAGTTGCCAAAGGTAATTTTGAAATTCGAATAAAGAAATAGTTGCCAAGAATAATTAAATTCTAAAATGTTTAAGTAGTTTAGAAATATGCAGTAAATTTGAAATTAAAATGTGTTAAAGGGATATTTAAGGTTAAGAAATATGTTTAAAATGATACTCGTAGAATAAAAGAAAGTGACTAAATGTAGGTGTTTTCAGGATTCTTGTAAGAACTTCAATGCTTGGGTGGCCCTTTTGTAGTTATAAAAACTACGCATTATTTCTATCTTATCTTACAAGAGATTCCTTATTTCCTACATATTTTAAAATAAAATTAATTGGATTACTATTATTTTTGAGGTGATCAATTTGCCGTTTCATTTGATTTTTTGTACTTTTATATATTTCAGTAATTTTCCACTTTTTTATTTCTGGTTTCAAAATTTTTCATGTTATCTTTTATATATATATATATATATATATATATATATATATATATATATATATATATATATATATATATATATATATAAATAAATAAATATATATATATATATATATATATATATATATATATATATATATATATATATATATATATATATATATATATATATATATATATATATATATATATATATATATGAATGAAGTTTACGTTTTCGATAAACTAGGAAAATGTTCTGATTCATTCTCTTGTTTTTTGTTGAGCAACTATGACGAATTTTGATTAAGATTATTCTTATGCGGTTATTAATTTTTGACGATTTCACGGTAAAATGTATTGCTAAATACTCTTTTATTAGTTGTTTACTGGAATAAATAATTATTTAATAATAGCATTAAAAAAAGTATAATAGTAATATTTATTTTTAAATAAAACATTTTTTGTGGAATCATAATATATTTTGAGATGGAATTTTGAAAAAAAGGAAAATTTCTACAGATCTGTAATTCTTCTGCAAAATCTTTACGTGTAACAAAAGAAAAAAATAATTTTTCAAATATATATAAATAATAATGGCTGCAAATTTAAGCAAATTTTTACATTCGATTTTGCTTAAGTTTATATACTAAAGGTAATTTCACATTTGTCCATAATATTAAAACAAAGGAACAAGAAAGCATTTTTGATAAACACTCCTGGGAAATTACTTATTTGTATTAGAATTGGATTTTTTTTTCTCTTCTTTCATATTTAACAAGTATTAATTTTAGCAATTTCGTAATTCGTATATTCTTAACATAAGTGTAATGTGTAGTGAAGAAAATGGGAATTATATATATATATACTTAAATTCAATCATTTAAATATGTGAATAGACAAAAAAAAGTCAAATTCTTTCTGTTTTTATTATCTTTCTCGCTGAAAATTTTACTGTCTTGTATTGATTTTATGATGTTCAGAATGTTTGCATTTATTAATTGAATTTATTCATTTATAACCGAAGCTGTAAAATTCTGTTTACATTGACTATAATTGTTCCTGTAGTGACGGTAAACAAAATTTAAGGATAATAATGATTAAGGTATGGATTTGTTGACAAATGTATTCAAGTGCATTCAGTACTGAATGACTTATTCTGAATTTGAATGAAGATTATTAATATTCTAACAAAATTATTGGATTTGTGTTTAAATGAAATTGTTGTAAGCATGAGTAAATTATATGCACATATTACACCGGACCGAAGCTAAGAAATTCAAAAAAATAATCGTCACTAATTAATGAAATTATAGCTGAATTAATGCATTACTTTGTTCTGAATAGCATTATTAGTTGATTAAGGATGGTTGGATATGCTGAATAAGATTTGCGCGGTACTTTGAAAATATTTGTCTTGAAAATTATTCTGAAATAATTCTTAATATTTTAATTACTTATCGGTAATCAAATATTTATCAATATCTAAATATCCTTAAAAATCTGGGGAAAAATATTTTTCATAAAATTTCTCATTTACATCATTAGATACTAATTTATTTTGAAAATTTAGGCTAGCTATTTTGTCAGCGAAAAATTATATATTTCGTAAAATGTTTTTCAAACCTTCTAACACCTTTTTCGTTCATAAATATCGTAAATTAAAATAACACACATAAATCTTCAAAATAAATCTGAGATTATCTTATGATTAACAATCGTAAGCAAGATAAGCATTTTTTGAGAACCGGTTTTGCCGAAATGGTCTGAACCGGTCTACTATTAGCACTGGTTAGAGGTAATAAACTAATAGTTTTCTGAGTTACAGTTACTTTATAATATAAAATATGTTGTTTTAACTAGTTTTTGTGAAGTTTTGTAAAAGTATTCATATATTTATGCAAAAAATTCGGGATTTCTATATGAAATTTAATTTATATATTTTTCATAATTGATTAAGATGTATTTGTTTCATATTCGAATCAAATGCTTCAACAATTGTAAGAAATAACAAAAATATTGTCTATTTTACTCTTCTTCTTCTCTTTAAGCGTTAGACTAACATTTTTCTAAAC
Organism: Latrodectus hesperus; assembly: GCA_037975125.1. NCBI lineage: Eukaryota > Metazoa > Arthropoda > Arachnida > Araneae > Theridiidae > Latrodectus > Latrodectus hesperus. The sequence continues at coordinate 4,302,270 of JAJQOW010000018.1, read as the reverse complement.
TTATATTTTTCTTATTTTCTTAAATTAATAAATACTTATAGCATTTATCTTATAAATAAATTATTCTCATTATTCCAAAATTTATATATATATTCCTACACATAATAAATAGAAGATAATATATGGGACAGTAAAGTAAATTAACATAAAAATAACTAACAATTTTAATTTGAAGTTTTAGAATACTACCCAACATATGACCAGTAAAAAAACATATAAAACGTCTTCCAAAACCAGACTTTTTTATAATAATACTTTGATGACTTTTAAAAATAAGAAAATAAATCTTCTAAGAAAAATTCTTCTGCTTTAAACAATAGAAAATCATATGTCTTATGTAACTGTCTTTACACAGGTGGCGTTACAAGTATAATGACTTAAGGATTTTTGTACCAGGAATTTATTTTATGATGTAAAAGCATAAATGTCCTCTTTTCATTATAAATATTTTTTTGCAAAATTTGTAAGGAAAAAAAATTATCGCGGATTACTTTATACGATTTCATCAGATTTTACATAATTCATCCATAATTTTTATATGTAAGGTGATCAACAACTTTGCTTTTGACAATTCAGAAATTTCTATTTTCAAATAAACGAAAGATTTTTAACGCTAGAAGCTTCAGAATAAGCAGAAGGAAGAAAATTACGCCAATTACGAACCAACATAATATTTTTTTGTTCATTAAAAAATCGTTTTCAATTAATTGTCGTATTTTTTTCATTTTTTTTTCTTTACATATCGACATTTTTCATATGTATTAGACCTAATAATACAGCTGTGCCATTCATAATTAAAGGTCTTGAATTCGATCCTAGCTAAACTGAACAATACAAATATGTGATGTGTCTCTGCACTCTGTATTCATCTTACTTAGAGATGAGATATGCACATTTCTCAAAGTGCGTACTTGGGAGTTTTCCGAGTCTCTTTTCCTGTAACATTTGAATGCAACCTTGAGGTTATTGAGAAAACCTCATATCTGTTAGGTTATACAAAATGCAGCCACACATCTCAAAGTGCATATCTAAAGCTGTGTTGTGAATTTTGAAGGCTTCAAAATGTAATAATTTGTTAAAAAGTAACTATATAAAAATATGGAATTCAGTTATAAGGCTATATTCGTTGTTAGTTGTCCAGTAGTCAATATATTTACATATATTATAAGCCCATTTAAACTTTTCCTTCCTTTTGAATCGCTCGAAATCTTCATCTGATAATATGTAATCATCTTACTTCCGAATTCTCTCCATTTTCTTCTTTTTCATAAATAAAAAATAAATTTAAAATCAGGAATTCATATTTAATCTTATAATTTAATTTTTCAGGCATTTTTTATTCTCCAAATGAGTTGAGTCAGTTCTCAATATATTCCTATAAAATTACAACGTTTGCTATGATAGATTCACAAGGAATTATCCCTACTTTTACAGGTATTTTTCCCTTTCAAATGTATCAGTTCCTTATTCTCAATGAGAATGCATTTTAGTATCATCTTTATTACTTTGTGAATTGTACATAACATTTGCAGTGGACAATGGATCCAGAAGGAAAGTGCTTGGTGTGTACCAAGGATTAGCAAGTACATGCTATTCCTCCTCAATTGGATAGAAGGTTTGGTTTGTGTGGTTTGTTTGTCGCTCAACGGTCATTTATGCACACGAGGGCTAATTAGACCGGGATATACGGTTTAAAGTGGATTCCGAACCACTACAAACATCCATGCTCAAGGTAGGATTCGAATCCACGAACTGTTGAACCGAAGGCAAGACGGCTAACCATTCGGCTGCCAGCTCGGCCTCAACTGGCTAGAAGAAGAATAAAGAAAGGATATGATATACGTGCTCGTTAAATCCGTGGAATCGAAAGTCCAGTGGTCGGTCATTGAGCAGTTATCATGGGTGTAATGGTCTGGAGGAAATTTCCTCCCCCTTCAGATCTATGTCAAAATTGAGAGAGTGGATCCTCTGGTGGTGCCATCTGTCGGAGGATTTAAAAAGAGCAAAGACATACATTCACCGTCGTAGTGCTATGATTAAAATGAAAGACGCTCCTTATTGACTTAAATTCGCAGAGCCAAGACATAGCGAGCTTGGCTTATTCAAGTGTCATAAGCAACAACGTAAAGAAAGGGATGTTAGATGGAGTTGTGTTAAGTTATCAAATCATGACTAAAAGTTTGGTGTTGGTTGGCACGTGTTCAAGTCCAAATCCATGAGAATCTTCATTACATTGATTATATGACTTTGAGAAGGTCCATTTCTGATGCAAAAAGGGTGATTTTGGATTGTTTTGATGGAGATCTTATGTGGCTGTTGACGATAATATAACCATCGAAGGTGTTGTGCATTGGTGAACTTTCTTTACCATATGAACATATGGAGGTTTCACTTCTATCAAATCATTTATAATATGAGGCGATTGAACCATGGACCAAAGAGGAAATAATTGAGTGGATACTTTACGAGTCCATCGTCGTGGTTCTGCTCTGTCCCAATAAATTTGCCATTGGTTCAGTGTGCGTGGGTGGATGAAAAATGCAGTCACATCGTTGTGATTAGGCATGGTCAGAACTGATGGGGGAAAGCAGATCGTTTCACGCGGCGCTGACCATAACTTAGAGACATTTTATCGTTTTCTAGGGTATCGAAGGATATTACTGGACTTTTCAGAGTACAAGGTCCTGGGTTCCAATTTTCTATTACAGAGCATTGAAAGATGGATGTTACTTTTATTTTCTCAACAATGTCCTCCTGACAAGCAATAAGCAATCGTTAAATAAATGGTTGGCAATAATTTGTAGCTGTTGTACTGTCCCCTACTGGAAGTCTTTTGCTTAGCAGGTGTCATTCCTCTTCTTATTTTTTTATGAGGGTTCAAGTTATATCATTTAGATGAGAAACTACACTTCTATAATTTTAAATCTTCGCAGAAAATTTATAAGAAAGCATGTTTGATAAATAAAATTTACATTTCGCAATCAATTCACGCTAATAAAAACAGTCGAAAAAAAGTTCCCGAAATTACTAAATTACTAAACCAAAATACTCACCAAAAATTGTACATTATTTGAGTGTGAAAAAACAATGAAAAAGCTCAAAAATAAATGTATTATTACTTAAAAATAAATTAATTTTATATTTTATTTAGTTTAAAATTTCCAATCTTTTTTATATTCGACCAATTTTTTTTAAATTTGTATTCAGATCGTCATTAGGGAACTTTGAATTGTATTTTTTAATTTGGCTTCTGCCACCCACCCTGTCTAGTGGTCAGCGTGCCTGACTGCTGATAAGGAGATCCTAGGTTCGAATCCTGCTTCGGGCAGGGATGTACTTTCTCTCTCTATCCTGTTTTTGTCCTTTCCTTGTATAAATGAGGTGGGAATGGTTGCCTACCCTATAAACGGTTACCTATGGCATGTGTGTAGAGTAAAGTCGTACTTTCACCTTCATGGTGCTCTGATTAAAACGAAAGACGTTCCCAATCGACTTAATTCGAATAACATAGCGAGCTTGTTATGCGAATTAAGTCGTTACTTAATAAACTGCTGCCACCCAACTTGTCTAGTGGTCAGCGTGCCTGACCGCGGATAAGGAGGTCCTATGTTCGAATCCCGGTTCGGGCATGGATGTACTTTCTCTCTCTATCTATCCTGTCTTTGTCCTTTCTGTGTATGAATGAGGTGTGAATGGTTGCCTACCCTATAAACGGGTCCCTATGGCATGTGTGTACTGAGGAAGTCGGACTCCACACCAAAATATGGTTCAGTTGAAAAAGTGGAGCAGCGCACCCCATATTGCCAGCCTGGCTGGCACACGACAATGAATAAATATGGCTTCCAATCTTGTGATTTTGTAGGAGTAAATTAAGATTGTAAGACCATTTAATTTCACAAACCAGTAAGGGCATAAACTAATAAAACAATCGTATTCTTTTTCTACTGGCTTGACATTTTTTGGTAAGCTAATTCCGGCTTAAGAGCTTCCTACAATGCCCTTTGCTTAAGATCATATTCCAGTTAACCCTGTTCGCACTGCCCTTTTTAAAACAATTTAAAGTTAAATCTGATTTAACTTAAGCACCACGCAGCAAACAGCGTTCGTACTGCCTCACACTTGAAACTGATTTAAGAAAGATTGTTTTTTGTTGAAAATCTTATTCATCGTTTGTTATTATAAATTGTATGATATTTTCGATTTTTTTTTTTATTTAAGCATGTTTACTAAGCAATTACAGACCAAAATGACATTAACTGATATTATGATATTTCAAATGAGGAATACGAAACCAAAGAATGTCGTAGACAAACCTATTTCTTCTCGAATTTATTATAATTTTTTTGATGTTTATTTAATACTTATTTAAATATTTCTGTGTTATTACTTTCTAAAATTTTGCTTTTCTTGCATTTATTGTGATGGGTTTCAGATATTTCAACAAACACAGACAACAAGACAGCAGAAAACAAGATGGCGCTAAATCAGTTCAAATGTATTTAAATCAGTTCGAACTGTGATTTAGATCACAATTTATCACAGCCAGAAAGTTCTGCTGAGATTTAACGTTATTAAAAGTGCAGTGCAAACGGGGTATTAGCACATCTTTTAAGAGTTTAAAATATCCTCCACATTCCAATCGATCCATCTCAACTTAAACCTACCCCATGTTCTGATCCCAAAGGATTATTTATGTTAAAAACACCTGAATGTCCCCCATTATATTTCAACAAATTATTCATGAAAAATAATTTCCTTGAAACCAAATAAATTTCAATGATGAACTTAAAGATTTCTTTTCAACTGTGTCTTATTTTATCACCTTACTTGGCGCGTCCTTTTGTGTCGATTTTATAAATATTTTTTTTTTGTTTCCTAAAGAACAAAATTGTAAAGGTGCTTCGTCAATAAACATATGTGCAAACGATTTACCGCATTTCATTCAATACATCGTTTGGAGTAACGTCAGTGCCTACCTTACCATTGACGTCATCGCGGCAAACCGTAGGCGTTGAATATGCGCCCTGTCAGAGACGCACCCTTCCAACAGCGGCAATCGTTTGCTCCGTACTCTTCTTTGATTTTTTTGCGGACCGAGTCTCTCTCAGCAAGCCGAGAAAATACTGCTCAGAGGCGGGGTGATTCACCGATCTTACCGTGAGTATGAAACTGTCCATTTCTCCTACCTCATGAATTTTTTTTTCAGCTCGTTTCTGGAATGAAGGGGGGGAGGAGGGTTAAAAACAAGAAATCAGTTCCTTTTCAAACAACAAAGCCGTATGTAGGACATTGTTGATTATAATTAACCCTAAATGCTGATTCGACTCTGAATCGATTGTGTCAAAAATTGAGTAATCGATCATTGTTTTTGGTAGGGTGAGCCTAGTTTGATTTGTTCAGTTACTAAACTAGTTCCGTAATAAATAGGGGGAAAAAATTGACTTTTTATCCTAAATTTTCAGGAAATGCGCAAAAGAATGCTCTCAGAGTGACTAAACTGCAAAAAAACTTTGCAGAAAATCTTCAAGGTGGGCTAGAATCAATTTCCGCTGAATAGATATCAAAATCTGAAATGCTTCAAACGACAAACTCTTCAAAGAGTAATAAATAATTTCCATAAAAACTCTTATTTTATCTGCTATTTATTTCAAGGGAAGGGGCATTTTTAAAGTAAAGTCGATTATAGTTTTTATAAAAAAAAAGTACTATTTGCTGCTTTATTTATTAAAGAAAGCAACAAATAAAAGTATTATTTTTGTTGCTTTCTTTTATTTATTTTCTTTTTAGGCTTGAGCCTTAAGGCGTGTTAATAAAAGTGCCTTCATTGTCGAAAATGATTTAACTATAATACATTAGAGTTCAACGCCATCACTTTTACAAGTGCGTGAGCGATGTTATTACTTATAGTTAGAAAGCGAGGCGTTTGGTTTGTTTAATCTAGCTGAACGTAAAATACTTTGTTTAGCTTTGTTACTTAGTTTATTGTCTTACTAAATGTTATAAAGAAAAATACAGCCTGTGTACACTAATTTTCAAATTTTCTTTTTTACTTAAATTGGTTTACTTATTGTCATGCGGTTTTGCAGAAGACGGTTCATAGGACTGAAGCCTATATTCTAGATAAGAATCGAACTCACAGACTATAGAATTTGAAGCCCAGAGTTCTAACTGTTCTGTTTTTTATTTAAGTTTAGAAGAACGAAAACAACAACACAAAAATAATATAACATTTAGTAATTAATTTTAAAATAAATAATATAATATTGAAAACAAAATAATATTTTTATTTTGATAATATATATTTTTTATTTTGGGGTTACTTAATAATCTACTGCCGCCCAACTTGTTTAATGGTCAGCGTGCCTGACCGCGGATAAGGAGGTCCTGTGTTCGAATCCCGGTTCGAGCATGGATGTACTTTCTCTCTCTATCTATCCTGTCTTTGTTCCTTCCTTGTATGAATGAGGTGTGAATGGTTGCCTACCCTATAAATGGGTCCCTATGGCATGTGTGTACTGAGGAAGTCGGACTCCACATCAAAATAGGGTTCAGTTGGAAAAGTGGAGCAGCGCACCCCATACTGCCAGCCTGGCTGACACTACAACAACAACAACAATAAACTGCTTTAAAATATATATCACTATATAATATATATTTGTTAAACATTATGATGCCTTAATGAGGGGGATAACACTAATTTGAAGAATTCTACGAAATTCAGAAGCAATCTCAACATTTGAATTAATAAATTATAAATATATCAAATGATATTGGATTAAATTCATGTCATAAAAAAGGTAATTCTCTAATTTAATGAACTGGAAACATATTTTTAAATGTACTCTAAATTTGGGTTCTGTTCGTATAAAACTAACACGCTTGTGTTGGTTAATTTTCTGAAACGAAATTATTGATATTGAATATTTTGACTAAAAGGATTCAAATGATGTGAGATAGCTACAGTTTTATGGTGTCATATATTGATTAATGATAAATTTTAAAATTTTAATTAAAATTTAATTTTATTGACGCACATTGTGTTGCGAATAGCCTAATAGTTGAAGGTTGTTAGACATGTTAATTTCCGAGACACATATTACCATAATAGAGGACTTTTCAGAGATAGTAGATCATAGTTGCTCATTGCTGTGCGGGAATCTGGAAAACTTTCAAGAACCCACTCCGTTAAATCGACATAATAGAAACACAAAAAGGTCTTTCATTATTCAACAGTGGCTGGTATCGAACCTGGAATTTTTCATTTCCTTATTTGTGTGTTTGTTACACTGAATTAATACAGGCATCCATTCTTGAGGATAACAAGCTGCTATCCGAATGGTCTTCGGCTCAATAGTTCGTGGCTTCGAATCCCGTGGGTTTGGATGTTTGTAGTGGTTTGCAATCTATTTTAAACCGTAGGTCTCAGTCTAATTAGCCCTCATATGCAAAAGATAATGTTATGTGTCGAATAAACCTCAAACATGGTTATGCTTGAGGTCGGAATCGGACTCGCGAACTGTTGAATAGAACAACCTACCAATTCGGCTTTTCCAATGTGAAATTCATGGCTTATCATTAGCTCACTTAGTGAGCCTAGCCAATATCATTGCATTAATGGTTATGATGTAGATTTTAATATTAATGAACTAAATTAAACTCCATGGCACGACAGCCCATGTGGGCCAAGGACTACAGTATCCATAACTGTTTTCATGACCAAGGGCCCTGGGGTGCGAAGCATATGTCCCAGTTAGGTGGTCAGCCTAACGTAAGATCCCCAGTGTTTAGTTAACAAGCATGCTTGGTACTCAGTTTATCGACCCACTGAAGGGATGAAAGGCTGAGTCGACCTTGCCCAGCCCGAGGATCGAACCTCGGACCTGTTGTGACCTGTTAAACCTCGGACCATTTAGTGAGTCGAAAATTCGGATTTGTCTGTAAAAGTAAACAGATTTATGTTGTTATATATATGCATGTGTGTGTGTGTACTTAATTTATATAATATTTCATAGTTTTAAATTCCCTATCAATAATTAGCAGTTTAAGAAAATGCAAGCGATAATTATGACTAATACATACAACTTCCCAGTACAGTACTAGATACAGTGATCTGGTTAGAGTTTCTTAGAGAAAAGTTCAAAGTCTTGAATTACTAGACCCAAAATTATTTGTAAAAGTTGTTGAGGAATTAAAAAATTATGTATATTTTATATTATATTTGCCTTGATAATAAAATTTTATATTTTCTCCGTTAATGTTTCTTACTTATTCTTGATATACTTTTTTAATTTTCTACTCTTGAGTTAAAAAAAAATGTATGCATACCTTATTTACTTTAAATTTAACATTGCAAATTAAACGTCGTTGCTATTAAAAATTCCATAACATCATTGGAAACATCATTGGAACTTAAAATTTCTGTAAGAATGTTGATGTCTATTTTAAATAAATTTAAAATAATGTTATTCCTTTTTCCTCTTTATATTTTACGAAATGATTTAGGATTACTTATATTTATATTATTAATTAATTGAGATATCTTTCATGTTAGTTAAAATCAGTCTACTTTTTAAATGGAATAAATTTTGCCTATTTAAATATTTGCTTTTACTTTTCTAAATCCCGTTAAAAATTCTGCATAGTATAACAAACTTTGTTCTTATTTTTAATAATGGTAATACTAATTTACCATATATTCGGAATTTAAATGCATGTTGTACATGTTAACATAAAAAATTCAAGTAAAATTCTCCAATTTAAAGACAATTTTTCCCTAATGGGATTTTCATTTCCCTATGTAATTCGTCAAGATCAGAGAATTTAAAACTGCAATATTTGCCTAAAGAAATACAACAAAAGAATTACTAAATACTAAGGACCTAATACAAAGCATGCTTGAAAGAGCTTGATATTCAATTTTAAACTACTTTTCACAAGCACATGTGGTTTATTCTTTCCACAGAAAGATGAATGCTTCAAATTTTCAAGCATAATTAACGCTAGCGTTTCGTCCTTTTCATTATGCAGCAAATTTTAATTAAAAATTGGTAATGAATATTTATTTTAAAAAGGACGAACGCTGCCTTTGTTTCATTACTTCAGCGGAGTTAGAAGAGTGATTAATTTTCCTGAAAAGGCAAAGAGTGGATTTTAATTTAAAGAGCTGGATTTTATAGTTCTTCTGTTCCTTAGCAACCATTTCGCTCAGTGAAGAACACGAGATTAAATTGATAAAAACTTATCTGTGTTTGTATTTATCATTTATTTTGTTTTTAATTATTTTCTTTACTTTTTTATATTTTTTTGGCAATGATACTTTACATTATAATTTACAAATTTTCACCTTATATCCCTGTTGTTCAGAAGCGACGTTATCTGAACGGTTAGCCTTCAAATCAATGGTTCATAGGTTCAACTCTGATAGTGAATGTTCTTAAAGTTTCCATATCCTCTTTCCATAAAAAAAATCCAGGTTGATTTAGCTTTTATGTGCGAATAAATAGAACAAGCAACCAGAATATTTGGTTTGTACAAAAATGTTTAGAATCATTGCTTTTGTGTAATCTGATTTGTACAGAGTGTATTAAACCATTTTTAGAACGATTTCCGGGCAGTTTAATTGATGTTTAAAATGTAAAGATTACTTTTTTTAATGTTCAATTTGATAGCCTTTTTTATGAACTATATGTCTGCATCGTGATTTCCATGTTAGAAGAGCTTTTCGTAAAATTTCCACGGGTATTGCTTTCCATTCCTCTTCCACTACTTTCCAGAGTCCATCCATCGTGGTGGGTTTGCGTTTAGAAAGAGCTCTTTTTAACAGACCAAAGACACGATAGTCCATAGGTGTTACGTCAGGGGACTTCACAGAAATATGTTGAAAAGGTATATATGCAATACCTGTATTGAGTCTTCATTTTTTCAAGGAATGCAGTGGTAGTTTTCGATGTATGACTTGTAGCTTTGTCTTGATGAAGTTACACTCTTCGAAAGTCTTTGGGATAAAGAAGTGGAATTTCTTCTGTAAATATTGGAACGTAAAACCTTCTCCTGATAGTATGATGAGTTGATTTTAACATTTTCCCCCTTCTTCTTATTATTAATTTCCCAAGTTGTTGTGTTGTTGTTGTTACTTATTACACTTGGATAAGACAAGCTCGCTATGCCTTGGCTATGCGAATTTAAGTCAATTGGGAGCGTCTTTCGTTTAATCAGAGCACCATGAAGGTGAAAGTACGGCTTTTGCTCTTCAAATCCTCCGATAGATGGCACCACCAGAGGATCTACTCCCTCAATTTTGGCATTGATCTGAAGGAGGAGTAAATTTCTCCAGACCATTGCACCCATAGTAACTGCTCAACGACCGACCACAGGACTTTCGATTCCACAGATTTAACGAGCACGTATATCGCATGTACTCGGAGGGTCTTTGGCGACAATGGGAATCGAACCCCGTCCTACCGGATGGAAGACCGATACCCTAACCACTAGGCTACCACGGCCCACTTAATTTCCTATTCTAGGAGAAACCTGTGACAATCAGAAACCCCTTACTGAAACTTCTTTACATTGACGGAACCAGGTTTGTACAGTTTTTTCTCCTCGTTTCCTACAGTAAATAGACTTTTTTTGTTGCACTCATTTAGGTAAACCCATGCTTCATCAAGGGTCACAATGTATTTCCATTTATATCCGGCTAAATGGTTTTCATACAGGATACTGCAAAATGTTTAGCGTTGAGTTACATGTCTCGGCAAAAGCTGGTGAACATTATGTTTTTTAGCTTTTTAAAGTTGTAAATCTTGGTTTATTATTTTATGTATTGTTGCTACAGATGTATCTAAAGACTTTGCAATTGATTTCTGTGTTGGCGAATTTTCTCTTATTACCAGCGACCAACAAAGCCACGGCCACGATAATTTCTATACTGCTTTCGAACCAAATTATTCATTTTAAGCATAACTTAATGTTCTTAATTATAACTTTACACCACTTTTTAAAGCAGCCACCTTCTTTCGTAACACGCTTTTTTTTTTATTCAATACTTTAAACTTTTTTTCATGATACAATAGGTTATAACTAAAAATTATAATTGCTGTCTAAAATATTCATTTTTTATTTACTTTGGTATATTTATGTTGTTATTCATTAAATCACAAAAAACATGGCACCTATGAAAATTTTAAAAATTCAAATGTAAAGAAAAAATAGTATTTGAAGAAGAGAATTAAAGAAATAAAATCAGAGAAATTCAAAGAAAAAAACATTTTGATTTAAATTGAAAAATTCCTTGAGCACAATTTATTAGAAAATGAATTTTTCTCACAATTACGTGTAATAGGTAAAAATTATTTACATGTTGGACTGTAAAATTTTGGTTTTTTTCAAAATTCTCAAAAAAGAAAATCAAAATTTATGTTGAAAAAATAGATGAAAAACAACAGCAATAATTATTATTCAACAAATTTTCATGATATCACAAAATTTATTTTTTGTACCATAATATTTTGCATAAAAGTTGTTGCTAAAGATTAAAAAATTATTTCTGAAAAAAAATTAAAAATCAATCTTACATAAAAAACGTTAATTTTAAAAACGCCTGTAAGTTACATTCAAAATAAAATAAAAGTAATTTTAATAATAATTATATATATATATATATATATATATATAAACAGTGTTTTCCTAACACTTATAACACACAAAATCACTTTTAAAACAATATTTTTAAGGAGGACAACTTAATTCTCAGCGAACAAAGGGAGATATAAATTTAATATAATCTCTTAGAAAATCTTATAAATACCTTTTATATTTCATTTAGCATATACGAATATTTTGAAAACAGATAATAATTATAATTTATATATTTTCAAAAAACAAATTTGAGCTATTATATGCTATGAAAACACCACTTAAGTCATTGTACATTATTTTTTTAATGAAATTGCGTATTACTCTCAAGTAAAATAAACTGATTTTTCTCAATAAAGTTAATAATTTGTTACAATATTTATTTTTCATTTTAAGTTAAAAATTTTAAAACAGCATTTTTAATTTTTGGAAAGCTTTGCTTTATTATAGCGTTTTATACTTTAATTAAGTACTTATTAACTTATATTTAAAAAGCGTTTGACATTTTCAATATTGCTAAAATTATATTTAGATTAAAAAAGAAGAGATTTTTTAAGATTACTATTTCATAAAAACTAGTAATTCATTCCACTATTTTTACTAAGTAGGTATGTTTCAAAAGTAATTTAATTATTTATAATTAATAGATAGGAAGTTTTTAATTACATAAAATTACTAAATAAAAGTATTTACCAACTATTAAAAGGACAGGAAAAAATAAATATATTTATAGAAGTTAGAAAAAAATTAAAATTGACTTAAATTATTTTTCATTTTGAGTTAATTTTTTACAGATTAATCGATATTAAGAACTGAACTCTTCACTTTTTGAATTTCTTTAATTGTATCCCAAGTAAATTAAATTTTTACAAATAAAATTAATTTACTCAGTTGTGTAACTATTTATAATTTTTGTACATTGAGAATTTTTATAGTTTTTGTAATGGAATAAATGAAAATTAATCTTGGTAATTGAGTTCTATTTTATTACTGGTTTCTTAATAAATGATATATTTATTTTCACTTCATGTGCCTTTTACTTGAGTTATTGAATTCGAATTCAAAATTTATATTCTGAAAATACTGATAATTATTATTTACTCGACATTTTAAGCTTGAAATCGATTCTATTAAAGCAAAGTGTTCAAATTTCTTTTGTGTGTGTGCCTAAAGTTTCGTGATTAATATTTTACTAAAAAACTCATCCTGTAAGAAAATAAATAATTTCTTATTAGTTTTATTAAAAAGATTAAAAATTGGCGAAATATTTTAAAAGAATCTCAACTTTCAACATAAACTAATAAATCATCTTCAAAGCAAAGTATAGAGATTTAAAACCAATTCTTCAAATTTAAATTATGATGTCAAATATAAAATGAATGTCAAATAATAGGAGTGAGAAAAAATAAATTTTTTGGCAGATGGCTGTAGTGATTGATATCTCATTAAATACCGATCCAACAATTTCAAGTTTTTGCTCGTTGGAAAGGTGACATTTCGCATTAAAAAATTCTTTTGCTGCTTTTTGTTTGGTTAATTTTGTTGTGAGGTAGAGAGTGTTAAATATGGAAGTCAACAAAGAGAAAATAAGGTGCATTTGACAGTTTTTCTTTGATAAAAGCGGAAATACATGTGGTTGAAATTGGGAATTGTGTTTATGGCCCCGATACTGTAACAACCAATTACGTGCCATTTTGATTTTTTCACTTCCGTGCAGGCATTTTTGGCATCAAAGATGCATTTCGCCCTAGTAAGCCTGCCATCGAAAATGTCGATAAAATCACAGAAATGATCAAAACTGCTAGTTAGCAGCCTTATCATCCCCCAGCTAAAAATCAGGCGAAGAAACAGTTTTGAACCATTTGCTCTAAGCATTCGATCGTTGAAAACCTGTAAAATAAAGTTTTCTAATTCAAGTTCTAATAGCCCAAACTAATATTGTATTAGATTTGTATTTCCTTGTATGAACCAAATATATTCTTCTTCTTAACTGGCGTTACAGCCCTATGCAGGCCTTAGCCTCCAATACAACCTCCTTCCACTTTTCCCGCTTCAGAGCCAAATTTTCCAATTCTTTATCTTCATGGTCCTTTTTCCACATTATCAATCCATATTTCTCTGGGTCTCCCTTCTTCTTCTTGCTATTGAATAATTCACCCTTTGTTATCCTTTCTTTTCATGATATTTTTTTCATCTCTGCGGTGTACGTGGCCAAGCCACCGTATTCTTTGTGCTTTAATGAATCTCACTATGTCTTTGTTTCTCACTAGGTGCATTCATTCTTTATTATTTCTTCTGATCCATACACCATTTTCAAGCCTTGGTCCATAGATTTTCCTTAAAAAATTTTACGTTCAAAAATTCTAATATATTCCGAATCCCTTACATTCAATGTCCATGTTTCTCCGGCATATGTAACGATTGGTCTAATGAGGGTTTTATAGAAGTTTTATTTATCGTGATATCAATCTATTATTGAATAGCTTTTTATTTGCACCAAATATATTATACATGCCTAATTCCGTTGTTTCATTATAGTTTGATCATTTAAATTTTGAATAGTTGAAAAGGAAATCATTCTTCAGATGAATGCCGTTTTATGGAACACCTAGTCCCCATCTTAAAGAAAATCAACTTAGACATTTTTCTCCTTTAAGTTCAAAAACAAGCAGCCAGAGATGTGCTTTCTGTCCGTTATCTGTCTTCGCAACTATCTGGAAGTGGAGTTTCTTCACAGCAAGCCATTGCTCACAAAAACGAGTGTGAGCCACCCGCTCTCAGCATTCAACTCATCTTAAGGACCCCCCCTTAAGTACTCTAAATATAGCCTTGCCTTTCATCCTCCCTATTTCTCTTTTTTCTTCTTCGAGCAAAGAACACTTTTACGCAGGCAGAGCGGTTTCGAACTTAAAATTTGTTGTCATTGTGGCTAAAGTGTTCTTCTCCTGGTAGTTACTTAAGTAATAATAATAATAAACTGGGACTACAAAATTTTCTTGTCTCGAAATTTTCTTAAGCTAGGATTATAAAAATTCTTTATAAATCCTATAACTTTTTTTTTTGAAAGAATGAAAGGAAATAGATGTTTTGAAATTGAATGTTATGTTTCTTAAGAAATCATCCATATGTGGTATTGTTTGAATGGATTATTTTACACAAAAACGGGAAATAAATTTACATACTCAGGCCATATTTATTTTACAGCAGAAAAAATAAAATTAATATTGAAATAATAGTTTTAAGATTCTAACGATTTCAGTGAATTTATAACAGTCATCACATCAAATTGTTATATATATATATATATATATATATATATATATATATATATATATATTTATATATATATACATATATATATATACACATATATATATATTATACATACACATATATATATATATATATATATATATATATTTATACATATATATATATACACATATACATATATTATACATATATATATATATATATATATATATATATATATATATATATATATATATATATATATATATATATATATATATATATATATATATATATATATATATATATATATATTTATATATATATATATATATATATATACACATATATATATATTATACATATATATATATATATATATATATATATATATATATATATATATATATATATATATATATATATATATATATATATATATATATATATATATATATGTATATAAATATATTCTCTAAAAATTATAGATAACAAAAGAAGCAGTTTTGAGTCAGATTAATATTATACAAATTAAAAGAAAATTTGTATAATTTTAGAAAACTTATTAAGTTATTTTTATATGACTATCATAAATAAAGCGCGATTCTATAAATTCTTGTCAAAATCGTTGAAATAAATAATAATTAAGTAACTAAAACTGTAGAAATATCACAGTGTTTTTTTTTTTTCAAAAATTGAATAACAAAAATATTGGAATATTTTATTTACCTATGTTTAATGAATTTACAACCAATAATGTTTTATGCATAGTCTTGCTTATAATCACATTTTGATTTTTATGTCTTTATGCAGAAAATATCATCAATATTTAAACTCGTTGTGATTTTTTTTTTAATTTTAGAAAAGCCATTTTTTTTTTTTTTAATTTTAGAAAAGCCATTTTTGTGTTTGTGGTAATGAAAACTGTTAATCACAAAAACAACATTTGACTATGATGGCTGTTTTACTGCTCATTATTTTACTTTTTTTTATTCTTTACAATTGAACTATTTGTAATAATCTGAACAATTTTGCTTACATTACAAAAAATGAAAATATGTGTGATGTAAACCAAAAAAAAAGTATAGATAGTAATCTGATTTTTTTTTTGGTACCTTAACATAAATATATTGCTTTGAAATCTAACATATATTTTTTAATTATTTAAAAGCTAAATCTTATAATGTATGAAAGTTTTGACTAAAGGAAATATTAAAATATTGCAATATAAAATATTATAGCTCAAGGTGCCTAAAATGCATCAATGATAAAAAGATTAAACATATATTTTTTTAAAAAAGTAAGTAATTCTAAGAGAAAACAGTAATTAGAATTTAAAGGGATAAGTTGCTTAACCAGTGAGAAACTGTTGATTTAATAGAATTAACGGGAAAAAATTATTAACTGTTAAAGAAAATCGTTTTCTCATGCTTGTTACATAATGATTTTCTGGTAAAATGCATATTTTTTTAATATCCAATTCATGCATTCTATTTCCTTCTTTGCTTAAGCTCATTTTCTATCTTTGGACCTCTAATCTTTCGAAAAATATTTTCTCTTCTTTTGTAAATTTATTATCAAAGTAACTACTTGTATTTTTTTACCTTCAATTTATTTGATGAAAAATTATTAGCAACTTTTTTTTCCTTCTTTCTTTCATCTCTCGTCTCAAATTTTCTGTGAAGTTTTTTTAATTTTAAAAGAAAATAATTGAGTCAAACTATTGTGAGATAAAACAATCCTAAAAATATTTATTTGGCAATAAAAAGGGTAAATTGTTTTTATTTTGTTTTTCGATGTAAAAGCTAGAGGAAATAAAGTATTTTGGTAAATATAAATTAGCCATAATAAAATAATTTAATTAAAATTATATAAATTACTAAAGCATCCTTATTGATTAAAAGATTACACTGACCAATTTTCTTATGCAGCCACAGATAATTTTTTGAGAATCCTCAATTATCAAATTAAATTCTTCATGTCATACTTTTTTAAGTAATTATAATAATTGATGATTTTACTGTGTCTCCCTCACTTAAATGTTGGAGAATCCGCCAAAATATATAAACAAAATAAGAACTGAGAAAATATTTGATAACTGTTAAAATATAAAAAAATATTTTAACGATTCCTAAAAGATAATATTTTATATTAAAATGTAAATTTGTCAAATTATTAAAAATTGCTGCTTTTTTAATTGGTAGTGTTCGATTGAGAGCTTTTAGGAAATTTCACTTGTTTTATCTTTAAATTATTTATTTATCACTATTTTCTAAAATTATTATAAATAATCTTAAGCGTTTTCATTTAATTCCTTCCCCCCTACTTGAATAGATGTTGTTTTTTTTTTTTTTTTATCAGAAACGTAACTTTTTTTATGCAATTTCTTTAGCATATTTGTCAACCGAATTAAAGTGTCATTTAGCTGATACATAGCAACAAATATACCTATTATTTCTTGCTCTAATCGTGTACAAGTAATTACATTTTTTTTTTCCTTTGAAGAGGAGACCTATTGGAGTTGTTGTTGTTGTTACTAATGCCACTTGGACAAGCCAAGCCCGCTATGCCTTGGCAATGCGAATTTAAGTCAATCGGGAGCGCCTTTCATTTAATCAGAGCACCATGAAGGTGAAAGTACGACTTTTGCTCTTCAAATCCTCCGATAGATGGCAGCACCAGAGGAGCTACTTCCTCAATTTTGGCATTGGTCTCAAGGGGAGGAAATATTTTCCAGACCATTGCACCCATGGTAACTGCTCAACGACCGACCCCAGGACTTTCGATTCCACAGATTTAACGAGCACGTATATCGCATGTAATCGGTGGGTCTTTGGCGGCATTGGGAATTAAACCCCATCATTCTGGATGGAAGGCCGATAGCCTAACTATTAGGCTACCACGGCCCTATTGGAGTGAATGTTACTATTAAATAGCTATATATATGTGGTGGATAATATAAATGCGCTGCTGCTTTGCATCAAGTGCATTAAGGATTGTGTGTCCATGTTTGCTATTAGTGACTACAACTTAATTTCATATAATAAAACTTGATTAAGTTTTCAATGCACCTTGGAAAAGTACATGTTTCAGCTTCTCTCATATCGATATTTTCTCAAGTCATATTTTTTTCGAGAAATATTTTGGTAAAAAGACAAAAAAAAAAAAAAACCTTTAACAAAATTTATCTTAAAAATAAAGAACCAAAATTTTCACTTTAAAAAATCTAGTTGTTGTTAAAATGCAACCAAATGGGAGTAATATTCGTTACCTTGTTTTTTCCGAGGTTTTTAAACATTTTCTGCGTTTATATTTATGATAATTATTCCTTTAACTCAACCGCATCACGTGAACAGTATGAATTACAAAAGCTTTTGAACATAAATATATTAATATAATGTCGATAAACTATTTCAAAGCAATATATTGAAAATACGATTTCTAAAATTCTAAGTATATAGTGAATCTTAAGTTAAAATTATTTATACTGAATAAAAATAATGTTTATTTTTAAAGATTAGTTAAGGAATTTTCGAAAACTTAATTGGACAGCATTTAATTATGTAAATAACAAATTCGTGTCTTCAAAGGGGTGTTCGTGGTAAAAAACTGATAACTGAAACATAATTAAACTGGCAATAATGGCTGAAATCACGTTAGCCTTAAAAGAATCATTCACAGGCTTAAAGGAGGAAAAAAGCGCCTGGATGTTGTGGTTGCTCTTAATTACACGTTTCATCCCTTCAAGATTACAAAGGTCAAATACAAGTTGTCATTAGCCAGATACAAGGAAAGATAAAAATCTGGCGAAGGAATGCATTAATTGAATCGGAAAGAATGGAGGAAATGAGAAGACCCACGAATTTACAGCTGTGTTCTAAAATCTTAATTTTTTTTACTACGGAAATTAATTGCGGCCAGGTTTAACTTCATGGTTATCTGTAAGATTTGATTTATCCAGGTATTCATTGTTTTGGCTGCCATTCAATTGTCCTCCCAACCGTAAAATGCGTTGACTCTGCTGAAAGGAAGTGTAACTGTAACACAATATTAATATTTATCTTGTGTCTTCTTGTGACTTTTAGTGTATGTACTACATGTTCTCTAAGTCTTTTGACTGTTAACTGGATCATTTAAGTCGCTGTGTCTAACTAGATCATTTAAATAACTGTGCTTAGCTAGATCATTTAGGTTTTTGTGTTAACTGGATCATATAAGTTGTTGTTTTTAAATAAATCATTTAAGTTTCTGTATTCAAATAGATTATTTAAGTTGTGATGTGTTTAACTAGTTGTTACAGCACAACTTAAATAGATTAATTAAATTGTGTTATGTTTAACTGGATCATTTAAGTTGCCGTGTTTAACTAAATCTATTTAAGTTGTGATGTGTTTAACTAGATCATTTAAGTTGCTATGTTTAACTGGATCATTTAAATTGCCGTTTTTAACTAGATCATTTAAGTTGTTGTGTTTAACTGGATCAGTAAAGTTGCTGTGTTTAAATAGATTATTTAAGTTGTGATGTGCTTAATTAGACCATTTAAGTTGTTGTGTTTAACTGGATCATTTAAGCTGTTGTGTTTAATTGGATCATTTAAGTTGCCGCGTTTTTAACTAAATTATTTAAATTGCTGTGTTTAACTAAGCCATTTAAGTTGCTATGCTTAGCTGGATCATTTAAATTGCTGTTTTTCACTGTATCATTTAGGTTGTTGTGTTTAGCTAGATTATTTAAATTGCTATGTTTAAATAGATTATTTAAGTTGTTGTGTTTAACTGGATCATTTATGTTGCTGTGTTTAACTAAATCTTTTAAGTTGTTGTTTTAAACAAGACCATTCAAGTCGCCGTGTCTAACTAGATTATTTAAATTGTTGTGTTTAACTAGATAAATTAAGTTGTTGTTTTTAACTAGTCTTAAAATCACCTACTACCGGATAGAGTATAATACATAAACACTTTTCTATTCTGTGGACAGTATATGATTTTTGATGAGTTTGTATCGACGGACATTCTCTTTGATCCCAAAAGTTTTTGTTTTCAATTATCATTGCATATCACGATTTTATCTCAATCGTCAATTCGGCAATTATTTTAATAGAACGATTATTAGTTTCAAAATGTTATTGAAACCAATAATCTTGTGATTATTCTAGACGTATAATACTATCGACGCAAATTGTAAATCATTTTAAGTGTAATTTTTGAAATATGTTGAATTCGTATTCTTAAGAAATTAATGACATTTAATAACTGTGTCGATTAGAGATATAAAAAAGACATAAATTCATATAAAAATTCAAAGTTACGGGCTTTTCAAATTTGTTTTTCAAAGAGACTTGCATTTCAAAATCCAGTGGTCTCAAGTACACTTCTTGCTTGATTTCTGGTTGCATGCAGGAAAAGTAATATATAGGTGCAATCATACAAATTGTTCGCTGATTGGCTCGCTCAATACCCCAATCACTTTATTTCTTCTCACAAAAATGTCTACTCCGTGAATGTACTGGTTAAAATTTTATTTAATGTTTATGAATCGTATTATATACAAATTCAATCCGAGAAGGATTCTAAAAACCCATAAGTATCGTTATTAACTTTTAGACTCATATCTAATTGCTTAACCCCTTAACTGTGACATATATTTCAGAAAAATGGACCAAAAATCGAAACAAATTCTTACATTGTTTAATTGTTATTCTTTACTATTGATGATGTAAAGGGCACGTGAATATGGGAAACCATTATGCATTTATTGTATTGACTAAAAATATCAAGTCCATTTAAAGTCACTCAAATCATTTACTATATTTATAATTTTTACCATAGCAACGTATAAAACATTGATTACACATAGCCATTGTTATTCGTATTGAGTAAATTAAGCGAAATTTTGAAGCTAAATATAACTAGTATAATATAAAAACACAACAATATGATTTTCAATACATAAATTTATCAAATTTTTTACAGTATGGTATACCCCAAAACAAGGTACTGCTCAAAAGTAACAAAATATATATTGCACTTTATATTTTGTTACTTTATACACAGTAATTGCCCGAACTGAATTCGGGCGACACTGGCAAGGGGTTAAATTAACTACCCTTGATGGATTTTTGCAATCCCATTTAAACAAATTTGTTTAAACACAAAAAAAAGTTAACTGTACAGTTCATTAATACGAACTATTCAGCACTGCTGATGACGTAAAGGTCACGTGAATATGGTGCATAACCATTATGCAGTTACAGTTATGGTTTGGTGTCGTGTCCATTTGAAGTCAAGTGAAATCATTCCCAGTGCCGAAATCATGGCCTTGGCAATGTGTACAATTTTATCATCATAGAGATTTCCCTGAAAAGGAAATTCATCAATAGCCTGTAAACTTCTTATGATGGCCGGGCAGTTAAAGATATGTTCCGGGCTGAGCCAACACCCCCTAAAGACAACAACACCCCTACAGACTTTAGGGGGTGTTGGCTGAGCTCCTCCTCAGGGCAGTTCCTACATGATTTACAAGATCTGGTAGTTATTGTTTTAATTAACATATTAAAATAAAGGCCCATGGGCCGTATATGACCGATCATGAGTATTTCTGTGGGTGAGCAATGTTACATAAATTCAGAAAAAAAAATTACTTATAAAATTTTTTTTAAAAGTACCCCTATTTTGAAGTTTTTCGAAATTGTATTTAAGTATTTATTATATTGACAAACAGCACCATACATTAATTTTTACTACTAGTTTTAAATAAGCATCAATATAGCTTAAAAAAATCATCTGTCCAAGTTTGATTTAAATCTATGAAGGTCATCATCATCAGTATTCTTTTACATGGCACTGGTTTTGATTATATTGTTAAAGAAAATCCGAAATACAGTTCTAAAATCTTCAAGAAGATATTTTTCGATATTACTGGAAGGAGTATATAGTAAGTTACACTCAAGATGTATAGTCGTTTTTGGGATTTGAATTCGGATTGTTCAAAGGCTAGTGAGTAAAGAAAAATCTACACACACACACACACACACACACACACACACACACACACACACACACACACACACACACACACACACATGGCTATGTTAATCAAAAAAATGTGAGTTTAGTGCTTATAAATATCTAATATAAGAAGATGTTTAGGTTTAAGAATTTATTTTGAAAATCAGTATAAGTGTTAAGAGTTATAATTAAAACCAGGCATTCAATACTTAGTTTATGTTTTTGTTTGATATACTTATACTGAATAATGAATAGATCTTAAATGATTATAGAATGTTTGATTTATGTATGAGAAAGTATGCCGATTTTTTTAAAGTTATTAGAATGTTAATCGTATTTTAAATAAGCTTCCCATGGTAATTAAGCATTAGCTTTTTCGGTAACAATTAGAGAAAAAAACCTGGATTTATGTCATGTTTGGTGATATAAAATATCGGTTCTTGTACTTGATTTATAAATAAAATGCTATGATTTAAAACTTTCTGCTAATTTACAACTCCATATGTTTATAAAAAGAAGCTCTATGAAAGAAGGAAAATTAAATTTAAAGGAAAAAAATCT
This sequence comes from Latrodectus hesperus, assembly GCA_037975125.1. Lineage (NCBI taxonomy): Eukaryota > Metazoa > Arthropoda > Arachnida > Araneae > Theridiidae > Latrodectus > Latrodectus hesperus. The sequence goes on along the minus strand of JAJQOW010000018.1, from coordinate 4,279,813 downwards.
GTGATATAAAAACTTTCGTAGATTAAGGACGCTGTATTATAATAGATAGCCTAACAGCACATAGGTTTTATAAGGCTTTTTCATCATCCACGACATGTTTTCCTTCAAAATAGACTTTTTAATAAATAATTATATTCATAAATTGCAAAGGAGAAAACTCCGAAAACTCAAGCAAACATTCCAACAAATATGCTTATACAAAGCAGAGAAATAGAGATACATCGAGAAATGCATGATTTTTATTCCGTAATTCAGTTGTCGGAATTGAATTTAGGACCTTCTGCTCCGTAAACCACAATTCATTAGGTGTGAGAATCATAAGAATTTAAAATAAATTTCTTTTGATGAATAATATGAATACATAAGATATGCCTAAAAATATTTAGATATTTGTATAAATGTATAGTCTAGTGTGGCCAAAAAAAATTATTAAGTTTTAATAAAGTTGCTCTTAAATTGAAATGTCCCATGTTTATGTGATTCTGTTATTAAAAATATGTAATCAACAAAATGCATACATTACTTGACGTAATAATTATCTCTTATTGAACATTTTCTTAAATTATTTTCTTCAAATTAATACTCTCATTCCACGAATTACTCTTTATATAATTATTACTCTTTCCGATTAATTTTACTCTTCTTAATTACTTATTTCCGAATAAAATTACTCTCTTTCCGAATTCTCTTAATTTTAATTTCTTCTTTCCGAATAAAAACGAGATTAAATTTTAGTTATTCTAATAATATTTTTAATCATATTCTTATTAATATTTATAATTATTCTCACCTTTACCTTCAATGTGAACTTTAGTTTAATATTTATACCTCCTCATTGTTATATCCTTTCGTGCTGCCGGCTCAATTTATCACAAAACAATTTACATAATCTATAATTAGTGTGCAAATTTGAATACATTTGCATTTGTATTAAAAAAAAGTATTTTCGCTTGACATTTTAAATCTTAAAAACAGTCACATGGGTTCCCAAAATTGATTGTCCGCCCGTCACGAAAATTTTCAAAAACCCACGCAACGACATTTTCAGTCTGAATCCCCCCCTTCCCCTTTTATCGCAAACCGCCTCTCACAAAAATCGAAATAGTTTTTCATAAAATGAGAATAATTTGCTGGAGCAGCACAGAGTAAAAATAGAATGATTATTTTTCCCCTCCCGTTCACAAAAGGAGTACTTTTGTAGCCAAGACAAACACGGAGAATGGGATGGTCCTGTATCAATAGTCGTTTGACCTTTCTAAAAGATCGTCTGCTTTCGCCAGTATGTAATCAGAATCACTTTTAGTTTTAAGTTGCATCCTTTTTGTGAAATTTCAGTGATTCGATTTCAAGAGTCAGATCGTAGTTTTGATTTCAGGAAAGAAGAAGAAAAAAAAATGATTTATATAGAAATCTTAAAACATTTCTGGTTCTTTGATGTAGAGCGTTTTCCTAAGTACAAAGGGCGGCTATAAATCATTCTTTCAGACATTTCCTGTCTTTGGAAAAAATATAAAATGGGAGATTATTATAAAATGACGCTTATAAAGAGCATGTTTACTAGATTTTATAGAATATATGAACAGGATATTTACACTACATTCTCTGTAAAAATGAAATATTACTTGTACACTGATACGTCGATTAAAATTCCATCTAAACGGTAAAGCTTTACCGTCACATTTTATATAACCAAGTTTCATCATAAAATAACAAATAAAAGTACATATTCGCAATATTTCACCTCACTGTAATACTTTATTTCTTTTACAAACATTTAAAAAAAATTAAAACTTTGCTTAAAATTTTTAAAAATTTAATAAATAAAATTTTGAGAACATTTCTCCAAAATAAACTGATTGGATAAAATATTTACTATTGATGGTACTGCTATTTTTTAGATATAGTTACTTTTTCTAAATATAGAATTCATATCAAGAATTAGATTTGAATCGATAATTAATTTATATCGATTTAGAGCGTTTAATCACAGGATTAAAATCGATTTACTTTGATTATTTTAATAAGCTCTTGAATCAAGATGTATTTATTTCATTACATAATCATATTTTTTTTTAATTTAATGAACTTTACCTTCACAGATTTTTCATGCTTAATTCCTTAATACCGAAAACATAAAAATTTTATTGGAAATTTCTGAAATTTTTCAAAAATTTCCTAAAATTTTAATTTTTTAAAAATTTATTTCTTAAATGTTGAAAAATTTCTTTCTAAATTTTTTAAGAATGGTGTATGTAATCCACTTAATAAGAAAATTTGTTATTTATGTTATCTAATAAAATTTTTCAGCAAGAAAAATGTAGATCAAATATAAAATGCCTATTTTCTCATGAATAGGATATCCTAAGATTATGTGACAGGTAGCTTATTCACAAAAAATAACTATGAATCACTTATGAAATTATTGAATGATAACATTCATATTTCTATTGCATGAATGATCCGACGCAATTTTCTTTCTTATCTTTTGATAATTTATTATACAGAACTGAATAGAATTCTGGAAATGTCCTCAAATTAAAAAAAAATATTCATTTAAAAGAGGACAAAATAAAATTTAAAAACAAGCACGAGGAAATTTTTTTTCCAAAAATAAATCCAATTTCCAATAAATAGGTGTAGTAACTGAATTAAATTATAAACAGTCGCCATAGATTTTATAGTAACAGTACCATGCTAAATTATAAACTGTCGTCATATAAATAAAGTAAAGTACCATGATGAAATTTTTCTCCAAGTCAATAAATAGGTGTAGTAACGGGATTAAACTATAAACTGTCGTCATAGAATTATAGTAATAGTACAATGATGAAATTTTTTCTCCAAGTCAATAAATAGGTGTAGTAACTAAACTTAATTATAAACTGCCGCCATAGAATTATAGCATAGGTTCCCAAAGTGGTCCAGGTGGACCCCCAGGGGTCCATAGAGGACCACACGGGGGGTCCACGTAGACGTGAAAAGAAAACAGGGGTTCACAAGTTGTAAGTGGAGGTCCACGAAAAATTTTCTGGTTTTCATAATAAAGAACAAACATTTTGGATTGGATTTACCTCTCAACGTACGCAGGTAGCATCATTCACTAGGTAGGTATTCAAAAATATTCGAGACTCAGTTCAAATACAGAACTGAATAGAATAATAGATAAAAGTACCAGTGTACTTGATGAATTGAAATTAATGAAGCAAAATATTATTCGGCGCGAATTCTTTCAGTTTCCGCTCTTGTCACAGATAGAATGTCTTGATGAGGATATTCAGACTTACGCTCAACATTTAAATACCCTGCATGAAGACTTCAAAAACAGATTTGAAGATATTCTGAAGATGGAAATACCACCATGGGTCATAATCCCATTTAATAATGAGAGGCAAATGTGGTATTACAAGAGGAGCTACTTGAGCTCAGCACCAACGAGGAACTGAAGGTGAAATTTAAAAATGGCTTTCAAACATTTTGGCTGCAGGCAGAAATCACTGAAAAATATCCTGGGCTGTATGGAAAGTGGCGAGAAAATTTTTGATAACGTTTTTCCTTCGTCATATCTTATCGAAAAAAATTTTAGTGCTGTTACCAACCTATTAACAAAAAAAGAAGCAGATTGAACATCACAGAAATGGAAGATTTGAGATTATTTCTTACAAAACTGAAGCCAAATATGGATAATTTGCTGTCAATTCATCAAGTACATCCTTCTCATTTAAAGTATGACTATTTTTTATTGTTGATTTACATTTCAGAGTTCATTGTTGACTTTTTGCCAATTGTTGATTTTTTTGTAATTATAAATGTTCATAATTTTGTATAACCACAAGTATTATTTTAATAAATAGGACACAGGAAAATCTGCAACTTTTTTTTCTCTTAACACTCCCAATTTAGGGTGATATTGTTTAGGAGTTTTGGAAATGCAATAGAAATGTAGTAGAGGGGTCTACCGAAAATAGTAAAACTTTGAAAGTGGTCCACGAGAAAAAAAAAGTTTGGGAACCCACATGAATTATAGTAACAGTAATCATGATGAACTTTTTTCCTCAAGTCAATAAATAGGTATAGTAACTAAGCTAAATTATAAACTTTCGCCACAGAATTATAGTAATAACCATGATGAATTTTTTTCTTCACGTCAATAAATAGGTGTAGTAACGGAACTAAGCTGTGAATTGTCGCCATAGAATAATAGTAACAGTACTAAAAGTGAATTATGTTGTATTTAAAGTCACCCCCTAGATCTCTCTCTCTCTCTGTTCGATCTTTTTAATAATTACGACAACACGTAACTGTTTTGCAAGGCATTTGTATATCCACCAACTTCGTTTTGAAAGAAATTTTCATTGACGATACACCATAGGTATCCATTTGTCTCAATGGCGGAAACCCGGAAGACCCCCTAGAACCCACGAAGCATGCAAAAATGAAACATCCTAAAATAAATGAATAACTAATATTTAGGTTTGTGTGTGGTTCTATACTAGACCTTTGTAACACCAGTCTTATTTGTGAAAAATACCCATACTACAAGGAAGAAGTCTATATTTGGATACTTATTTCACGATTTATCTGAACGGAATAATTATATCAAATTGAAGACAAATTGTCGGGTGGAAACTAAACCCCTGAACATTATTATCTATCAGCCTACAAGTAACAGTATCTTAACTGTGACCGGTAATCCAATAGTACCTGATTCCCACTTATCGCACATTTTTTTTTATCTAACCCAGATGATAAGTCAGGGGTTGTCTATAACCGGCGAATGTCTCTTTCCTTTCACAAACGATGACAATCGAAAGGTGTAGGCTTATCAAGAACACGTGTTTAATCAGTCACCATATCGATAAAGATCGTGACTCACTGCTTCATTATTGAGCTGTGATCGACTAAAGAATTCGATCTGCGGGTTTTTTTTCCTAAGACTAACGGGTGACAGAAACTGGAGCGCCATAAAACGATGCTCACTTTCTCGACAAACGACGCGGTTACGGTTGATCTTCACCTTCGAACCGAGCGGATTATTCCCTTATCGGATCCGCTGCTCCTACCAAGGAAATCAAATGGACGATTAGTAGTCCTGCTGTCCCACATGCCCGCTCGCCCGTAAAGCATCGCTTTTTCTCATGTCTACCTCCCCCCTCCTGGATGAGGAGGAAACAATTATCTGTCTGTCTGCGTAATGGGAGACGGTCCACCCTCCCTACATGGCTTTCTCCCCCCCTTTTTTGAAGTGTTCCTCGCTACGTGGCCCTTACATTAATTGGACGTGGTTCTCCAACCTGGTGACTTGTTAACTGCGTCCGCAGGTGACTTGTTAGAATCCGATGGCAAAGGCATCGCTACCCGTAGGTCGCTCGGGGATCGTCTGACGAAGGGTACGTGAGAAGAATATCACGTGATCAGATTTCTCCTGCACTCTGGGCATAGCATGAAAACTGAGTCTTGTGATGAAGAGTGGAAAAGGAAAATAGTTAGATCTAATGAATGAAGATGGATTCGACCGTACAGCTTAATGCATAGCAGTAGCAGGAAATAAGCAATTTTAGCTGTTTTTAGTCTATCTGAGTGCAACGGGTAGGGATTATTATTTCAGCGCTAAATAAATTTTTATCACCTATTTATTCAGTCAGAAATAAGAAATATAATATTTCTGTTGTCTGGAAAGCATAAAAATAAGTAATCTAAACATAAAAAAATTATTTCAGTTGATAAATTAATAAAAGAAAATAAGTTTTCTTATTTTTCCAACGGCGGGCACATTTGTGTGACGAATCCTCTGCCACAACAAGGCCAGAAACTGCTACTCATTTGTCGTACCTGTGAACCAAGTCACGGAGGCGAGTAGCGTTACCCGCGCCATACCACCACAAATCACGTTTATAGGGTGGGCCACATTCATACATCATCACGGAAGAAAGGAAACAGAAGCACAGAGAGAACAGAGAAGGAAAGAAACCTCCATGCCCGAACCGGGATTCGAACCCGGGACCCACAGCTCAGGGAGTCAGGAGCGCTAACCACTCAGCCATCGGTCGGCAAAGAAAATAAGTATAGATCACTTTTCGTTAGTCGCTTGTAGGACTTATTTTTTCTTTTTTTACATGGACACAAAAAAATTAAAGTTTAATATAAATGTGTATAGTTTGTATAGAATAAAAAAATGAGGAATTTTTTGTATTGAAACTTTTATATTAGTCGAATTTTAAAATTTTGATGTTCACAGCTTTTTTGCTCATCATTATGTAAAAATAATTTTTCTTAAAATCGCTGAAAAATTTCTTCACAATTTCAGATCACTGCAGGAAGACCTACAGTTAAAAGCGGACACACAGTATGAGATTCCAACCCATGAACTGGTAAACTGCAGGGAAAAGCGCTAAACATTCAACAACATTTCTACTGATGAAAGTAATCTAACACACATCAAACAAGTTCATTTAAAAAATATTATTAATTCTCTAAACCTGAAAGATAGAAATTTTCTCTTTTACTTATAAAATAATAAATATTACTTCGATATTAATTATGCAAGGGCTTACTATTACCTAATGATCGGATAGCATTCTTCGGAGAAGGAGGTTCCCGGTTCGATTCCAGACACTGCTGAATATCTGCAGATAAAGAATTGCACTTCAATCTTTTGCAGACTGGCGTAAGGGATTAAGTGTTTCCTGACTGTTTCAGCAAGACCCTATCTGCAGGAAATGTCATACGCAAGAGGAAACGGCCAAACATATCATTTACGAATGCGAGGCCCTTGCCCTCCCTAGATTAACTTCTTTAGGCATCATCCATACTAGAGAGTTACACCTAGACTCCATTAAAGGGTTATCGGACTTAATTAATAAAGTGGGTGACCCGAGCAACTGGAACTAGGAAACATTGGGTTTGGAGTTAACAGTACAAAATTCTGATAAAAGCAGAGGTGCCCAATGACATACAAACCCAACTCGAAGAAAAAGAAGTGTTTTCTGGGTTTCTTTTCTTCATTATAATTTTTTTTAAAAAAAAGATGCATGAATTAGGCTTATTATTTATAATTACGTTGTCCATTATTTATAATGAAGATTTGATGTTAAATATCATTTATATATAAGCAATTATTATATATACGACATAATAATCAATTTTAACATGCATATGCAAAAGATCTTATGCATATGATGAGCGATTATATTCACATAAGAAAGTATGTTCTTTATTTTCCAAATAAATCAAGTCTTCCGGAATAATTTTTTGAAATGTGAAAAAGTAATCTTTTCACAATTTTATAATAGAGTCAATATTTGCTTTTAACTTTTCCCTTTTAAAAGACTCGCCTTAATGAATTAAATATTTGTCTAAGCTTATTTTCATCCATTAATATAAAAGAATAAAAAATTCTAACAGACGATCCTTTAAAAAGTGTATAAAAGAATTGATAAAATAAATAATTGCTTCTCTTTAAATAAATGTGGTTTTATCAATACATCGGCATATAAATATTGATATAATTTTCTAAATGAATGAAACATGACTGTTATTTATTCTAAATGATGTAACAATATTTAATTTACGTTCATAATTATTTTTTTAAAAGATCACTCTCTGTTATAGTAGAAATGAAATTGAACTGAAAAGAGGTTAATAAATAATATTTTCAGGAAATATTATTTCAGTTTTTGTGGCTAGATCAGATGACATTCTTTATATTTCTTCAGTTTTAATATTCATTTAATTGATACTTATTATTATACGTTAATCTCAATTAAGGTAATTATTATTATTTAATTTTGCTTGTTCTTGTAGTACTGAACTCATATTAAAAATATATCAACAGAAATTGATGATGATTAATGATCACCAATATAAATATTTTACTCTAATATTTATTGAAAATATTAAATCACAGATATTTCGAATATATTTTTGTGATTTATAATTAAGTATTTGAAATTTATGTTAATGGTTTATATTTACACATTATCACAAAAAATGGGTTATTTTATGGGTATAAAAATGGGTTATCACAAAAAATGGGTTATTATTCCATTTTATTTGTGCTTTATCCAAATTCATAACACCTTTATTCTGCTTACCGAATTTGTTTTACTATATATTTAATTAAAAACTGCCGTTTTTTAAAAACGTAGGTTGGTTATGTTTCATTGCGAAATTTTGATCCTGCGTTGCAAAAATTAATTAGATAATATCAGGTTCATGACAAATTATATATATTTTCTTGAAAAGATCCTTATATTCCCCTGTTTTTCAAACTTTTATCATGAACCATTGCCTAAATTTTAATTATTTAATTTAATGTATCATTTTTCCGCCTTATTAAAATTAGTAATTTTTGTTTCACTTACAAGAATAAAAATAATAAAAAAATAACGTCGATGATGCCAAACTATCCGTATTATTTCATTATTCCAAGCCATTTCTGTTTTTAACTTTCTACTAAAAATCAGCACTTCAGTAAAATGAATAAATTCAGTGATTTAATACATTGTACGTGAACTTGATTATTATACTAATATAAAAAATAAAAATATATTTTATAATGGTTTTCATTTTTAGCAGTTCTACAAAGTATTTCTTATGCCAAATGAAATCGGACATCTTTCAAAATCTCCTTTATGTCCTACAATACGTTTATACTATCTACATCTATTCATTTTTGTTTGCCAAACATTCCGCCAATTGTTTGATGTTTCACTGACGCACTTTGATAAACATTTGCCTTAAAATTTCATAAATTCATACAAATAAAAACTGGAATTATTGATCTTCATCCATTTTAATAAACTTAACAGAAATAAATATTACTTAAAGTTTTACGCATTTTTGGAAATTTTATACCTTTAACAAACTGTTAAAGCATTTGCCTGTTAAAGCATAGAAACTGTTAAAACATTTACCTTAAAATTTCATAAAGGAATACAAATAAAAACTGCAATTATTGATCTTCATTCATTTTAATAAACTTAACAGAAATAAATATTACTTAAAGTTTTACGCATTTTTGGAAATTTTATACCTTTAACAAACTGTTAAAGCATAGAAACTGTTAAAACATTTGCCTTAAAATTTCATAAATTCATACAAATAAAAACTGCAATTATTGATCTTCATTCATTTTAATAAAACTTAACAGAAATAAATATTACTTAAAGTTTTACGCATTTTTGGAAATTTTATACCTTTAACAAACTGTTAAAGCATTTGCCTGTTAAAGCATACAAACTGTTAAAACATTTGCCTTAAAATTTCATAAATTCGTACAAATAAAAACTGCAATTATTGATCTTCATTCATTTTAATAAAACTTAACAGAAATAAATATTACTTAAAGTTTTACGCGTTTTTGGAAATTTTATACCTTTAACAAACTGTTAACGGAACTCAGATTATTTCAAATTCTGTTTCGACTAATCAGCTACAAACTTGATCGAACTGGACCATAACATCATAACCACAAATATATTTATTTTTTAATGTTACGAAACATTTATATACCATTAATTTAATACCTTACCCAAATTTTAAATTTAAAAATTTAAATTACATACGTAAATTAAATACTATAATTTTATGAGAAAAATCTTAATTGCTAATACAAAAATCATATTTTGATGTCAATTATATCCACATATATTTTTATATTCATCAAAATTGTAGTTTATTTATATCATAGAGTAAAAGTGTATGTGTAATATCAATTTCCATTACAATATATAAGACGCTTAAATTAAGAAAATATCAATCATCCATTGATTAGAGTCAGAGATACTTTGACAATCACCCCTTTTCCCAACTTCCAGTAATTTAAAAAATAAATGTTGTAAAATTTTGTTTTCTTTAGGTTTATATAGGAAAGGGGAAAAATAATATGTGAGATGCAAATATCTTAGGACTATGTCGAACTATACTTGATTTTATATTAGTTCTGTTATTAGTTTATAAAAGTTTTTAGCTAACAAAGCGTTACTCTTGAGAGAAGTTTTATTTAAATGACCCTAAAATGCAACACAAACTTTTATTTTTAGAAATGGGATCACGTTACTAATACTTTTCTAATTGAATATATATATATATATATATTCAATTAGAAAAGTATTAGTAACGTGATCGCATTTCTAAAAATAAAAGTTTGTGTTTGCATATATATATATATATATATATATATATATATATATATATATATATATATATATATATATATATATATATATATATATATATATATATATATATATATATATATATATATATATATATATATGTATGTATGTATGTATGTATGTATGTATGTATATATAAAAATATTTATATATATATACATTAATACATACATTTTTTATACAAAGCTTTTTTATATATATAGTCCATCCTGTCTAGTGGTCAGCGTGCCTGAGTGCACATAGGGAAATCCTGAGTTCGATACCTGCTTCGGGCATGGATGTACTTTCTCTCTCTCTCTATCCTGTCTTTTTCCTCTCTTTGTATGAATGGTTTGTGAATGGTTGCCTACCCTATAAACGGGTAACTATGGCTGTGTGTAATGAGGAAGTCGGACTCCACACCGAAATATGGTTCATTTGGAAAAGTAGAGCAGCACACCCCATATTGCCAGCCTAGCTGACACATGATAACAGCAACAAACATAGTGGGCTTACATTAACTTGTCGTAAGGAACACTTTCAAGCACTTACATCTCGACAGACATGCATGCTAGTCATGAACGGTACTTTCTTCACCAGTTTCTTTTACAACCAGTTCATTTAAGAACCAGTTCCTTCTATAGAGTGACTTTAGAAAACGGCGGTAGTTCTCTGGGATTTCCCCTTTCTTCAGCATTTAGACTGAAACCACTCACTCTCTATCAACCAGCTATTCTGCTCATAACCGCTCATTAGTCAAGAGAAAATTGGCGACATCAGCAGTTAGCAACTCATCTCATCCTATTTCTAGTCCATTGTTTTTAATCATAATTGAAATAGTGTCATAATAGGGTCAAATTATATTAATATTATATTTACATTTTGCCGACCGATTGGCTGGGTGGTTAGCGTTCCTGACTCCTGAGCTGTGGGTCCCGGGTTCGAATCCCGGTTCGGGCATGGATGTTTCTTTCCTTCTCTGTGTTTCTCTATCCATTCTTCTGTGTAGTTGTATGAATGTGGCCGCCCTGTAAACGGGTTTGTGGTGGTATGGCGCGGGTAACGCTACTCGCCTCCGTGACTTGGTTCACTGGTGCCCGCTGGGTAACGACAAATGAGTAGCAGTCTCTGGCCTTGTTGTTGCATAGGGTTTATACCCTCTTGTGCCCGCCATTGGAAAAAAATGTATTTACATTTTTGCATACTTAATAAAGGCTTATTTATATCATGAGATTTTTATTTGTATTTATCAATTCATGTGTTAATTATAAGATGAAAATAAAGTCTGGTTTTTAAGAAACGTATTGAAATGTTTTATCATTGATTAAGCTAGTGAATCTTTCGAAAAGAATTGGCTCCTTTTAATGAGTGAATGGCTTTTAATCTAACCCCCAAAATGAATGGTTTTCCCCATCTTTAGTCGAAAGCAGAAAGAAATATTCTTTTCTCAGTATTCAGCGCAGCTACCAGAATTGTATTTGTGACCTTCCAATCTGATGATTCTATTCCTATTGTTAGTCAATATGTTCGAATATGAAGTGTTTTGTGTGTCTGAATCAATAAGAAACTTTTCCATGAAAATCTTATTAAAATAAATTCCCGGAAAAATCCCTGTAGGAAAAACTGTAGTTATTTTCTAAATATTTCTTATATAAAAACTACAAAATGTGGAAAATATATTTAAAATAGGAGATATATATTTATCTTGAAAAACTTTTATGTGCAATTTTTTTGTAATTTAATGTTTGGGCATTAAAAGAAATAATAGCTTGAGAAGTAATGTATTTTAGTTCTTAATGAATTTAACATCTAGTTGTGATTCGAAATTACAATGTATTCTGATATATTTAAATACCACATTTTCATATTTTTATTATCATTCAGTATTATACTGCTTTAAAAGGATGCAAAATCAAAGAAATCAAGTATCTTGTCATAAGATCCAAATAGTATTTTATAAAATAACACATTTTCATAGAATTAATTCTCATGCAAATGTATTCCCTAACTTTCCCCAAATTTGCTCATTTTATTATTATATTTTTATAATTATACTTTTCCCAGTTTCTTATATAACCAAAAGTGCACTTGCTGTAGTTATAACACATAAATTATCAATATTTCTCTAAAAACATCTTAATATATATTTTTCCTCTCTTGCTTGTGGGAATAAACTAACCGCTGTTAAACCATTTTTATCAATTTGCGTTGAATACGAAAAATAACAAAATGTCATGCTTTTATTTTACTTTACTTAAATTAAAAATTAACAGGATTGAAATATATACAAGAATTCACTTTAAAACCTAAAGAATTTTATCAATCTGAAGAATTCGGTAGAATGATTTCGCTTGCTTAGCTCTGTTGTTCTTCTGTGAGCTTGGCGATATATATAATAAAACTCTATAAAATATCAATTTTATCATCCTTCAAATAAAAACAAAATTTTATTGTGAAAGTGAAAATTTTATTTAGTTTTTTACTCCTTTTAACTCATAATTTAGCTATTATGTATTAAAAAGGAGTTAAAATATTAACTCTCTTTTTATGTATATAATAGAGTGAAAATTATAATTTTTCAATAAACACAAAACTGAAGAATATTCCTTTTCTTACAAAATTATATTAAAATGTCATCTAAAATATTTTTATTTTTCGTAAAACTTTTTTTAATATTTAAAGTTCTTTTTTTTACAATATATAATTTTAAATTATAAATACGTATAACGCATTTATAATAACATATTTTACAAACAGAATACATGATTTGCTAGAAATTGTTATCTTAAATTTATTATTACAATACAAGATATTGTTTTGAAACTAAATTATATATATATACCCCTCTCAAACTAAATGATTAAATACGATGTTATAAATGAGTATAAATTTCTCCTCCCTTCTCGAAAAAAAAATAAATAAATAAATAAATTTCTTTTAATTTAGACTTAAAATTCTTATATTTATTTGACATAACACTCCCTTACAATATATAATTTAAATTATATTTTTTTACAATACATAATTTTAAATTATAAATACGTATAACGCATTAATAATAACATATTTTACAAACAGAATACATGATTTGCAAAAAATTGTTATCTTAAATTTATTATTACAATACAAGATATTGTTTTGAAACTAAATTATATATATGTACCCCTCTCAAACTAAATGATTAAATACGATGTTATAAATGAGTACATATTTTTTCTCCCTTCTCGAAAAAAAAAATTAATTTCTTTTATTTTAAACTTAAAATTCTTATATTTATTTGACATAACACTCCCTTATATAACTTTCCCCCCATTGATCGTAATAATTGATGAATTCCTATTTCATTCAAACGCAATGTTTGTTTTGTTTCCATGCATGATCAAATTCTCACATTTCAATGTAAACACCAATGAAACGCGAGTGAAAAATTGACCCCTCTGCTCTTAGCTTCCCTGCGAAACTCCGGGCAATATCTCTTCCAAAGGGGTTAAAACAAAAATGACTCCGAAAATCGCGCCAAACTTCTGCAGCGAAGTTAAGCGGCGAGATTTCGGTAGAGCTTCGGCGAGCTTTTTCCCCTCCTTTCAAAAAATACGGCAACCCTGTCTCTGGATCGGTCGGAAGAAGCCTGTTTCGGCCAGTGCGTCACAAACTACCGATGCGTTGTAACCGCATTACTATGTGCTCGTTCGTCAAGAATCGGTTTTGATATCGGATTTAATTCCTCAAAAGTTGTTTTCCTTCCAAAGGTGAGTACGCAGCACTTTCTTACCGATTTCTTCGAATGTCGCTGTCTGGGCGACTTCGAAAGTAGTTTGTGTTACCGGTTACTGTTCTTTTTTTTTTGTTCTTTCGCCGAGTCCTAAATAAGCGATGGTAGTGGTAGTTTGCCGAATGTATGCGGCATTACATCTACGCTGTGTTCCAGCGCTCGACTTAGGTAAGCCGGTATATTTAGGAAGGAAGGATAAGGCTCTGTTATCGGTGTGGTTTTAAATATTATTCTTTAAACTAAAGTCACGTGATTCACGAGTGATAATTGATTTTTTTTATTTATGGAAAAAAAAGTGGGGCAGTATAGAAAATTCATAGAAAAGTATAAATAATAAATATTTGTCAAAAAATTAATTTAATATTGAGGATTAATTAATTTAAACTGCTTGAAACTTATTAATAATAACATTGTAAAAATAAATTTTTTTATAAAGAGATGAGATAGTGATTCCATATGGTTATTTCAAGTGATTGGGCTTTTTGCGCAGTTGTGTTTACTTTGTTTGTTGTAGAAGTTTGAAATATAAACAATTTCATAATCCACACTCGATTAAAGTCTTTTTTCCGTGAAAATAAATTGTATTTCTGTATAAATATATTTCGAAATTTAATCCTGAAAAAATATTTTGAGATTAAAAAATATGTTTTATGATTAAACATCATGCGCAATAGTGTTATCAGTGAAATTTTCCTATCTTACGCTTTATTTGAACGTTATTATTGCTATTAAATTTGAAGCAAAAATAATATGCAAAATATTAGTAATATTGCGAAAAGTATATCGGCATTTTTTATTGATCTAAAAATTTTGTATAACATAATTTTTAAAAATAAATTCACTTAAAATTACATTAGGATTGATAAAGTTTTCGTTAACTATTGCAATCATTAAAGTATCGAATATGTTTGTTTTTCAAACATTTATTGCTTATTAATAATAAGATTATTAAAAAATTATTTTTTTGCATATGTTTGTACAAAGTCAATAATATTTTTTCTTGTAACGTGTTCTATACGTGGAATTTTTCATTCGGTTTTTATTGTTTCTTGAAAAGAATATTCTTTTGCTTTTATCGAAAATTCGATCTCTAGTTTGCTGATTTCAATCCATTGAATTTTGCAATATGTTCCGAATTTTGATTCCTGAGGAAAATTTATAACTATATTGAATACAGATTCAGGAATTTAATCCTTAAATGATATAAAACTTGCGATTTTTCTTAAATTGAAAAAAGTTTAACTTTCTTTATTTAATCTTAGAATCATCAGTAGAATGATATTTGTGTGTGAATGGTGATTATATAAATCGAGGAAGACTTACCTATTTTAACGTCATCAAAAACGTGCTTAGATGATTATCTATTTTAACGTCATCAAAAATTTACTCAGATGATTATATAAAAATTTCAGTTATGCAAACTCAAATATCAAATTTTTAATCTTAATGTAAAAAAATTAAGACTCATAAATGTATCATAGATACGATTTATGATTAATAGAATTGGTTTGTACAAAAATTTTTTAACGTAACTTACATGTCTTAGACATTCTATATCGTTTAAAATAATTAAACGGGAAACATTCAGTAAAATGTTAACTGAAGATATTTATGTACAAAATAAACAAATAATTCTGTCGTAAATATTGTATTGTATGTTAGAAAATATATGAATATTCGTGAATTTGGTTATAAGATTCGTGTGTGTGGTTCAGACTATATAAAATATATATTTGTTAATTTATCAGAAAGTAAATAGGGAAAAAAACATTTTACTTTTTTGTCTAATAGTTCTTCAAGGCAACATTATTGAATGTATTATCTAGAATGAAACTTCTACAAAATGTTAGATCTGTGTAAAATAACTCTAATAAAAAAATGGCCACTTAAATATATAAGACTGGTTGTTAATCTATTGTCTATTTGAGCAGTAGAAAGCAAGCAAAATGTTTTTCTTCTGAGTGGCTTATTTATTCAAGCGCTATTGATTGAAAAAAGAAACTGATAAAAGAGTTTAAAACAAGTTACGTGTACCAAATGCTATGTGAAATCTGAAACAAAGTTGTTATGGCTACTGGTTTCATTGCTTTTAAGTTTATAGAATAGGTTTTTGTTTCATGTATACGCAAATGATTTCCTTTAATCAAGCAATATTTATGCAGCTCTTAAAATGAACGTTTAAACTCAGCGCTATTGCCAATTTTTATAGCCTTAAGTAATGATTGAATAAATTTTTGTAGCATTTGTGGTAAAAAAATAATGTCATGTAATATATTCTTTAAAAGTACTGATAAGCCCTCATATTTTACATGTAAAATGTCAAATTCGTATTTGAAAACTGCATACGTTTGTTTTTTTTAGAAATTTAAATTAAATTGTAGATAAAAGGATTTAGTTTGAGAACGAACTCGTTTACTGAATCCAAATGAAACTAAAATCCATAATAATTCTCGAATTATTATAAATATAACTGAATTGCGTTCTAGGCAAATGTGAAACATTTGCCATATACAGAAATATTTGCTTACTCATGTCTAAGAACAATTATTTAGAATGTAATTTTGCGAGCTTATAAATGTCATTTAGAACTACCTTATAATTTAGAATAAATATAAGCGTAAAGGGCAAAAACCTTTTTAAAAATTGTAGTTAAATAAAATCATAAATATAAGAAACATACAGATATGTAAATTAAAGAGGAAAAATTATTACTTGGTATAATAAGCAACTACTGACAAGCGAGATCTTATCCTTAAAAAAGGGTTGAGGAGTAGGTAAAAACGAATTAGATTTTAAATTAGATATTTAGTCTCATTCGATTAGTAAGAAATTATTCTAGTGTCCTCATTTGATTTGATTAAATTTTCCATTCGATTACTAAGTTTTACTGCCCCAAAAATGGAAATATAAAAAGTAAAAACTTCAGATATCTTTTCTTAATGCGCAGATAGAATTATATTAACACATAAGTAATATATTAAAATTAGTGGAACCTGCTGTATTCTAATCAAACCATAATTCTATTCCGATTACACAACTTAAAGTAAATGACAGAAATTTTTAGACAAATATATCGTTGTTAAAGCAATCTTACCTGAAGTCATTTGTCACCACAGGTGATGAATTTTAAGCTTAGTTGTCAAATATTTCCTCCATGGATTCCAATTCACGCTGTGATTTAATTTTTTCATTAATACATTTCTAACAGCCAACGTTAAATGAAATCTTAGAACATGTCCTTGCTAATGTTTTGTAAGACAACTAATTTATTCAGCAAATTTTCATTAATTGTTTTGGTGCTCATTTATTATCGGAGTTTAAAAGGAATATAAAAAATTACTACTTAAATCTTAGTAACTGGAAAATTTTCGAAGCTAAATTTTTATTTCTTTGGAAGAAATTTTGTAAAACAGTTTTTATTTACAAAAAAATTGCCATTTCTAAATTAAATTAGTTTTTCAAACGAAACTATAAAATATTTACCCCAAAATTTATATTTAATTAAAGTGATGTGGTTTTCTTATCTGTTAAACCTACCTTAATATAATATGATCAGACAATCCCACTCAGCAATGTTTAATAATTAAAAAAATAATTCGAGATATTTTTAAAGGACAGTGCTATACTAATAAAAACTGTTTTTCTTACCATCTATTTTTTGAAAAATAGTAAAAATAAATTTATTTGTCTCACCGATTTTTAAACAAGGAAAAGTAGATATCGTATTTCGAAACACAAGACGTATGAAGTACCACACTTCAAACGTTGTCATGTGGAGTACCCCACTTCAGATATTTGCAAAAGCAGAATTTCGTTA
Organism: Latrodectus hesperus; assembly: GCA_037975125.1. NCBI lineage: Eukaryota > Metazoa > Arthropoda > Arachnida > Araneae > Theridiidae > Latrodectus > Latrodectus hesperus. Next base: position 4,262,070 of record JAJQOW010000018.1, on the reverse strand, counting down.
TAAAAATGAAAATTTTCAGCAGACAGAGTGTTTGAGTGTTTTAATGTCCTTTATCCGAAAGTTATCCGTCATTATGAAAGAAATGGTGTGCAGTCACTCTTAACATAACACTCTGTTGTTTTATCGACTACTTTAAACCTGTATAGCAGTAACCTTAATCAAATGGTTTGAGATTTTAATAGAAATATCTTCTATAAGGATATTCTCTACCGTTTTTTTGCTATACGAGTTGGGATGATTCATTTTTTGGCCTCAATTTGGCGACATTTTTGCTGTTCATATTTCAACACAATGCCAATTTATACCGCTTGTGATTGGTTAAAAAGCTTTTTACTGATATTCGTTGTTGATTCTAAACGTGTTCTCTACCTTAAAATAAAACATATTTAATGTAGGGTTAAGAATCTTAAAGGTATTTTTTTTTAAAGTCATCAATGAGACTAAAATAAGAATAATCGAAAAATTTCGATTTTCGTAAAGGATATTCAGTGTTTGAGTGATAAATTTCCATTCATTATAAAATACTAATTTTTGACACAATACCTTTTGTATAGAAGTTTCTATATAATTTTTTTTCATTTATTTTGTCACGTCTGGTAACAATTACATTTAAAGTTTCATGTTTTTGATCTCTAGACATTTTACCTAATCAAAATTACAACAATTTTTTTTTAAATCCTTTCTTTTACATATCGGGTAGTGACATGTTCCATTTGCTTCACAGAATAAATTCAGAATTTAAATCCGAAAATTAAATTCATTGAAAACGACTTTCACACGCAACTTTATGCAAATTCGAATTCATTGTTATAACATCAAGCTAACAGAAAGTTAACTTAATATGACATTCTGTCTGTCATAGTCCTTGTGTGTTACGCTTACAAGTGTTCGTAAAGTGATTCATAAACGTTCGAATTTAAAACTAGGGTATTGACACATTTTTAGAACGATTTCGATTAAGAATTTTAAAAAAGTAATTGTTTCAGAACAAAAATTTTTGGCAACAGCTTAATATTTGAAATGAGAAATATCGTCTGCTACTTTTAAATTTATTCTTCTTTCAAAATGTCGCATGTAAACAAGCTGTGGATTTAAGTATAAGTTTTTGCGTTTTCCGAAAATCAACTCATCATACTATCAGGAGAAGATTTTACGTCCAATATTTACAGAAGAAATTCCACTTCTTTATCCCAAAGACTTTCGAAGAGTGAAACTTCATCAAGACAAAGCTACAAGTCATACTTCGGAAACTACCACTGCATTCCTTGAAAAAGTTAAGATTAATACTGGTATTGCTTGTATACCTTCTCAACATATTCCTGTGAAGTCCCCTGACGTTTCACTTATGGACTATTGTGCCTTTGGTCCGCTAAAAAGAGCTCTTTCTAAAAGCAAATCCACACAGGATAGATGGACTCTGGAAAGTAGTGGAAGAGGAATGGAAAGCAATACCCATGGAAATTTCACGAAAAGCTCTTCTATCATGGAAATCACGATGACGACTTCTAGTCCAGAAAAAAAGCTATCAGATCGAACATTTAAAAAAATAGTCTAAACTTTAAATATTAATTAAACGGCCCCGAAATCGTTCTAAAAATGTGTTAATACTCTCTGTACGTTCAACTAAAAAGAAAAAAGTTCTATAATGGTTCATATAAGTGTGTATTTTGCAAATTTTTCGATTTGAAACGAGATAATTCTGATTTTGTTCGAGATGAATTCATTCCTCCACCCCCTTTATGCAATGTATAAGTTACAAAATAAAAGGAAGTCTGTGTGAACATGTTTCTTAATGAGTATATGTATTCTGCCCCCCCCTTTCCTAACCATTAAGAAATCGTTTTACAGAATTAGCATGTAGCTAATGAGTGCAAAGCTGTGTTGCGCAGATGGGTTCCATATGGTATCTTAAAGTGTATTACTTTCAACAACCATTTTATTTGTTGTGCAGTTTCCTTTTAGATATATAAATAGCCAATTACAAATTTCCATAACTTATTTTACCGTTATTAACGTTTTTGTAAGCTAGTCTTGATTGTTCTAAAACAATATTTTCACTTCTGATTTATTTTTAACTGAATTTATGTTAAAATTTCCATTATTTATTCACTGATTTTCACATCAGTTTAGGTTTCCTTTTAACGAACTGAATATAATCCAACCTTTCAATCCAATAAAAAAGAAGAAAATGGCTTTATGATATTTCATTTGTGGTTAGTGAAAATTTACTTATATTGACGCATGTTAAATTTCGGTAATAGTTCATTTTTTGGATATCATGTTATATCATTTCATTTTTTATTTTATACTTATTATCTGTGTATAAATCTGATTAAAATATTTGTTTAAATAATATTTTGATTAAATATCGTGAAAAAGTACTTTTCATGTGTTTGATATATACCGTTTAGTGAGGTGAAAATTAATGAGATCGTTAGAAGTAAGAAAGATTTTTCAGTTGTAAAGTTTTCGGAATTCATGTGTAACGTTGATTTTTCTTTATTTTTTTAAAATTAAAGTATTACAAAATATTCTAGTTGTTTAAATAAATTTATGATATGTTATGCTTATTTTTGTAAACTGCCTGAAAAGAATTTAAACACTGTTGAAACTATTTTTGAATATTAAATAATTAAATCTGCATAAAATTTCACGAGAACAAATCTATCTATAAAATAAAAAAGAAAAATTCTTTAAAACGCGCACAACATCCAATTGTGATTTTTTTTTTTAATTTTTAGCATTTTTTTCGAAATTTTCGAAAATTGGTTCGAACTAATAGTGTTATTTGAATATTTCCACAAAATACTTTGACAACGTATGGTGACATTTTGTTCTTCAAGTGCTTTTTCGAATGAATATCATAAATCGTTATGATGTTTGCATGTTCCATTTTTGTCATTAGTGATCATTTAGTAATTTTTTTTTAACAAAAAAAAAAAAAAAAAAAATTAAGTTGTATTTTCAAAAATTTCTATTTTGAATTTCACTAAAGTATCCATGTGAATTGTAGATATTAAAATTTTTTAAAGTTTGGGTTTATATTAAATGGATAATTTTTCACTGTCTTAAGTTATCACGAAAATTACTTTTTTCTAAAGAAGGGAAATATACAAATTTTTAAAACTCATTTGAGAAACCTCCCTGGGTTGAGAGTAAGTACTGTGAACGTTCGATTATCCTCGACCTCTTATTTATTTCCCAAGAAAATTTCACAGTCTCTAATAAAAAAGTATATCAACATAAAGAAACCGAAATTTTTGAACGATTTTTCTAAAAAAGTGAACTAAATTTATTTGTAATATTTTTTTTATTATTCCTCAAATAATAAGTATGTCACTTGTATATATATAATCTGCTTATATATGATAAGCATGATATTTATCTCCTTAGATAATGGCGAGGTTATTTGAATATATGTATATATTCATATTTATATAGCTTACATTTTCTGTTAAAACAATTTGTGTATATATATATATATATAATATGTACATATATTGATCAAAAATGCTTTCATTTATGGATACATGCCCATTGAGTTTATAAAAAGATAAACCACTTGATTTACTTTTGTTTAAATCTTTAATTTCCAAAAGCGTTTCCTCTAAATATATTATTTCTTAGAATATAAACTGCTTCATAGAATAAATTGTTTCAGAGAATTTATTGGAAATGCTGTTTTTTTCTTTTTTAAAATAATCCTGAGTATAAAAATATCTTTATACTGTCAGACATATCTTATTATAAAATATATGACGAATTCCAGGAAATCATAGTGCAAAAATACTTATCATATTTTTAATTATTATTGTACGTGATGAGAATTATATAAATTTAGTTTCCCAATTCCTATTCTCTTCTAATTTTGAAAGTGAGAGATTTATTGTCTTTGAGGAAAACAGTCCTTTGATTTATCATTGAGCAAGTATTCTGTTATTTAAAATATAAAGAGTGAAATATGGTTGTTGAATTTTAAGTGATTTTTTTATGTAAAATGTAATGAGAGGCCTTGCAATACTTGGGGAAATTTGTTCGCGAAGACAGACAAGTCTTCAGAAGCAAAAAACACGTGCTTTGTCCATTGTCTCATCACGTGGTTTGGGTTGTTGCCTTCCTCCATCAAGGTTTCGTTTTTCATTAGTACCAAGGTTTCGATTTTTTTTTTTTTTATTATTTCGTTTTTCTCCACCCCGAAGTCAAATATAGATGACGCTTTGTCGCCTTTGTCTTGCCCGCCGACTAAATCTTTTCAAGAGATGGTGGACTGACGTGCCGTCAATTATTTGCGGTTACCATTTAGTGACCTTGTTAAATCTAATACATGCCCCTTCGATAATTCTTCTTGCATTATACTTTGCAGGTAATGGAATCAGTTGGAAAGTTGTGAAGAAATTGCGCGTGTCGCAAATTTTTTGGGGTATTTTTCCCAAGGTTGTCCGGAAAGTATGTCATCATGTAGTACGAGTGCTTAGCGATTGGATTTGTTTTTTTCATCTAATAACTCGTGTTTTTTTTATAGATTTGTTTTCATATAATGTAATAATAGTCATACACTGATTTGGTGGAATATTTTTGAAAAGTAAGTATATACTGGAATACTTTTGTATGATATCAATGGTCACAATATCTTGGTGCAGTATTTGATAAACGGTAACCACTTTTATCATTATGTGTTTGTCAAATCAACATCGTTCTTCAACACTTCGGAAATATTAAGTGCATATGTGTGTTCCAACATTAGAAATAATAATCTTTATGCGCGTTAGAAAATGTTACTTCTGTTGAAAGATACTTCTTAAAAGAATATTCGTAAATATACGATGTAAAATTGTTTATATTATATGGAGAAAAGAATGCTTATTTTCGTCTGAACAAATTTTTGTACAGATCTTAAATCGGCTTAAGTCAGCAACGTTTTAACCTAAAATTTATACGAAATTTCTGGAAACAAATTAGTGTAATAACTGCTTTTCCAATTCTTGTAAACCCATATCAGGTGATTTAAAAATGTATTGTGCTCGAAGCTCAGTAGAACAAACAATTGATCTTTAAGATGCATTACATCTGTGAAAATCGAGCACTTATTTAAAGTTCCAAATTATGTTCTTTTTTTCATCAACGGTTAATAGAGAGATCAGCTTGGTCATTGGTCAACCTTACCTTAATTTTCTTTTTTAAGATTTTTAACGATTTTTATAATTCAATTTTTAAAATACAATTTTTAAATTCATGAAAACGAAATTTCACTGTGGATGGATCTCTACAGTCATTTGGTAGAATATTTTTTTAATTTTTATCCGCAATATTCAGTAATATTCTATAAAGTAGATAATAATAAGTCTCGATTTTTACCATCATTTTAAAATAGTTTCGTATTTGAAATAATTAGAAATAAGTTGCATAGTTTGATTTAATATATTTTTGATTATATATGCCTTTGGTTTTAGCTTTTATTTAAAAAAAAGAGCTGGAATTTTATAAATCAATACAATTTTAACTGAGAAGAAAGGATTTATACAAAAAAATGCTGTTTAAAAGTTATTAAAAGGAGCGCTTTGTGATATTAGATATTTTGCAAGGAATGAGGATGGTGAAATTCAGTTCGGTATGTAATTACTATGACAAGTTATTTGACATATATTGTGAAACGTCATCCGCCTTCACTTCATGATTCCCAATCGATTAGAAAACGATTCTTAGAAGTCTTTTTTTTTGTATTTGTTTACGAAAACCGAGCCTTTTTCTTGGAACTTAGCCTGTTGTGGTGAAAACGAGTAATTTGTTTATGTTTATCTACTGACAAAAGTAAGAATGTCGTCTGCTTCGCTTATATTCATTCCTAACTGAATACGATAATCGAAATTCCAAGAAATTTCAATAAAAAAGATTGACTTGCTTCCCTGTGCAAAAGAAAGTTTTTAATGTTGTGAGGTTATTAAATGTGTTTTTTATATTTTCTTTCTTTTTAAAAGCTTTCAATTTTGATTTAAAGCGTAATTTTGTCTCTAAATAATAAATGAATGTATATTATAACTGTATGAACCAGGACACAGTTTCTTGGATATTATATTCCTACAATGAATATTTTGAAAGTTCTTATTAAAATAACCATTACAATGATATATATCTGGATCAGGTTAATATTTTCAAGAGAAACCACAATAAAATTATCGAATACTATTAATTTTTTATTGAAGAAAATGAAAATATTTCAAGGATCGAGTTTTGATTTCACAATTTCAATCATAGCTTTTTGTCAAAAGAAATTTTCTTTTCAATAAATGATTTATGTGGGAATGTCTTAAATTGAATTTCATTTTGAAATCAGAATTTGTTTTCCAAAACATTCATAATGCGGAATGTGAAAGTAAGATAATTACACTTTAAAATATACTTCAATGAATTGGTATAACTTGAAGATTTGTGAAGTATATATCAATATGACGAAAAACTGTTCTATTTTTATCATTTTATCATCAGATTTGATGAGTGGTTTGGTTGTATGTATCTATTATATTTTTTCTATTTTTATTTCTTATCATTTAGACAACTGTTGCAATAGAGGCGAAGTTCAATTTGAAAAAAATTTTTTTTGGGGATCCCAAAACAATTATTAAAGTACTTCTTGTTTTTTTCAAACAGTAAAATAAAATAATTGATATGTTTATTGGGGAAAACACACGTTCAGTATCTTTATTAAAGAGCTTACGAAGGTAGTAGTGATTTTATGTTTTTAATTTGATTATACATATTCATTAAGCCCATTGCCGGCTACCCGTCTAGTGGTCAGAGTGTCTGACTGCGGATAGGGAGGTCCTGGGTTCGAATCCCAGTTCGGGCATGGATGTAATTTCTCTGTCTATACTGTCTTTGACCTTTCTTTGTGTGAATGGTTGCCTACCCTATAAACGGGTACCTATGGCATGTGTGTACTGAGGAAGTCGGACTCCACACTAAAATATGGTTTAGTTGGAAAAGTGGAGCAGCGCACCCCATAATGTCAGCCTAGCTGGCACACGACTACAACCACATTAAGCTCAGTGAATTAGTGATATCGTTTCACGCTTACCTAGGTCCAGGTCCAAGATTCGATTCTCGGGTTGAATTAATATGTATTGCTGTAAGCAGATTTGTAAAACATAAGCTCCAAAAGTTCGTTAAATTTCTTAAAATTGTTTTTGATTTGATTGGATTCATTGTGTTTAGCCAGCAACGTTGAGTAAACAATATTCTCTTAGTTCTCTTAACAATATTATCTCTTAGTTCTCTTAACAATTATCTTAGTTCTCTTAACAATATTCTTAGTTCTCTTAATAATATTCTTAGTTCTCTTAACAATATTCTTAGTTCTCTTAACAATATTCTTAGTTCTCTTAACAATATTCTTAGTTCTCTTAACAATATTCTTAGTTCTATTAACAATTCTCTTAGTTCTCTTAACAATATTCTTAGTTCTCTTAATAATATTTTTAGTTCTCTTAACAATATTCTTAGTTCTCAAAACAATCTTCATAGTTCTCTTACCGTACAGAAATAAATGACAAATTAATCTAAATCCTTTATTGTTATTATTATTTTATTTTTTTGATTTTTATTCATTTTTAGATTTTCTCTATGAAATTAATTTTTCCTTTACCGGGACAGGAATTAAACCGTCTTGGACACTTGTCTGAAAACGGGACTGTCTTGATCAAACCGAGACGCCTGTCTAACATATATATACGCAATACAGAATAAATACATTTGAAATAGTATATTAAAAGTACAGCTATATGAACTTCTTTTCACACACACACACACACACACACACACACACACACACACACACACACACACACACACACACACACACACACACACACACACACACACACACACACACATAGAGATATATATATACCTTAACTGTTCATTATATCTATGCTTATCGTTTGGCATTTTCATGGAATATTTATTCTTTTAGAAAAAATTCCAATATTTTAATTTTGTTCGAATATCACACATTACATTGTTTTAATTATTTTCCTCACATATTAGTGACTATAAAACGCGTTTTTTTTCAACGATAGATAATATCTCTTATTTATCAAATTTGCAATTAAAAAGTGATCAGTTCCCGTTTTGGAGATTGAAATTATTTGACCAGGATTGAACGTATTCGAAGAAACAGTAGTGAGAAATTTATGATTGATTTGTCTTGATACTACTGAATTTTAAAATGGTAATGTTATTGTAAATAACCGTATTATTTTATAAATGGTAAATAATTTTTTATTACAGTTTACTGTAACATTTGCTGCTGACAAATTACAATTAATTTCTTCAATTAAATAAAAGGATTATTTAGAAGAATTGGGTGAAATGTCTTTAATAACTGTTATGACTGTTGTATATGACCTTTTCTCGGCATTAATTTTAAAAAATAGACCTATACATATTCTTTACATTTGCCTGTTTTAAAACTCGTCCACACATACATAAAATTCTTACGTTCGATTTAATTAATCATTGATGTCTTCTATAGTAATGTTATCATTTTATAATCATATTGCATAATTTAAGAATTAAGAAGGAAAGACAAAGAAAAAACTAAATTCATTTTGCGATTATTCTTGAAAAAGAAAAGATAATGTAGAATTTAAAAGTGGAGTTTTTAAAAACAGTTATTTTCTATTTCTACTTTATAATTTTATTGATATCCCTTCAAAACAATTAAATTTTTTTCCGTCATTTTTTTTCTTTTATCTTGAGATCTGACAGTTAATTGGTTGCTTTTTCTTTCGAGTGTGAATCACACAGAAGTCAAAAATAAATAATGCATTAGCGATTGACAAACTGCGGAGAACTTGGAAAACATCCAGCATATTAAAATTTATCTCTACTATCTTCTTCCAATCTATGTCAACTTGATTCCTATCTAATAATCGCTAGAGATATTTCTTTTCACTGGAAATTATCATCATTAGTGAAACAGTCTTTACCATTTTTTTATAATTATCTGATGTATGCTTACGTTGCCAAATGCAATTTTACAAATAATAAAAAAATCGCAATTATGGTTTCCTCTGAAAATTTTACATAATTCATCGTCTGCAATTAGCGATGGTATGTTCGCTTACTATTTTATTTTCAAAATTTTAAACCGATTTATAATAGGAAGAAGGTATTACAAAAGGATTTTATAAAGAAAGATGTATAGTTCTGAATAAAATGTGAAATAATTTATGAATCTGGAATAAATTTTAAAATTATATGTAATATATGAAAACATGTGTAAAGATATTATTAAAAATAACACTTCACGATTGAATTTTAAAATATAGAACACTAAGAAATAAGAATAAAATTTTATCTGGTAGGCGTAATTTATTCTTCTGGATATCTGCTACAGCTATCTAAAGTAAAACTTTCTCAAACAGCTGTGTAAATGACATTGGACTGCATTCTGTCATACGTAAAAGTACGTTAGAGTTTATATGATTACAGGTGTGCTTTGCATTTATTATGCATCCTGACGTTAACATAAGATTATTGGAAGTTGCAACTTCTTGGTTTTAAGACCTTTTACCTTCTTAGCGAAAGAAAATATGTAATTTTTCAAGTATGTATATTTTCATTAGAAAAAGTTTACCAAAAGCATATTTGTTTAGTAGTTTCGTATGTCAGTTAAAATCTGTAAATTTAATAATTCGTTTTCAGTTGTGAATGCCGAGTATTAAATCTGGTGTCAAATTTACACATTATTAAGACTTGTATGATTAGTCAAGATTGTTTCAGATCGATTTATCTTATTCCTTACCACTGTTTCTGGTTCGAAAAATTAGAAGTACGCATTCTAAGTTTGTATTATTTGAAACCATATTGTGATCTTTTTTGTTTCCATAGAATTCTTTGCGGAAATAAACTCCTATAGAGGTATTAAATTTACTATTTTTCCTAACTTCCCCATCCGGCGTTACTTTATTCCGAAACTACATTCCGCAATTAAATTTACTATTTTTCCTAACTTCTCCCTCCGGCGTTACTTTATTCCGAAACTACTACATTCCGCAATTAAATTTACAATTGTTCCTAACTTCTCCATCCGGCGTTACTTTATTACGAAACTACATTCCGCAATTAAATTTACTATTTTCCCTACTTTCTGCATCCAGCGTTACTTTATTCCGAAAATACATTTCGCAATTAAATTTACTATTTTTCCTAACTTCACCACCCGGCGTTACTTTATTCCGAAACTACATTCCGCAATTAAATTTACTATTTTTCCTAACTTCTCCATCCGGCGTTACTTTATTCCGAAACTACATTCCGCAATTAAATTTACTATTTTTCCTAACTTCTCCATCCGGCGTTACTTTATTCCGAAACTACATTCCGCAATTAAATTTACTATTTTTCCTAACTTCTCCATTCGGCGTTACTTTATTCCGAAACTACATTCCGCTGAAGTTCGACAAGGTTTTGCCATGTCTTCTTTCTGCCTTCCTAGTAGCCGCCTTTACAGATCCTGAATGGGATATTTATACGGGTTGGGGGTGCCAGCGCAACTCCCCCATTTGGCCCACAGCTGCGGAACTATAATGAGGCCCACTTCCGGCTCTTACACGTAGTAAAAGTCTCGGCCGAGTGGGTATTTGCGGAAAGTAGAAAAGAGGGGCAATCAAGCTTCCGGGTGGGTTCAGATTCAGTTCCAGGTAAGTTCCTTTGGGACTTCTCTTTTTCCATACCTTTCCAACACCTTTTTCTCGGAAAAGGAGTATACTTTGTATTGAGAGGCCCTCTCCCTGCACCTGTCTTGCACATTTTTCTTTCAACCCCCTTCAGAAAGAATGCGTTTCAGGTAGTTGCGCTGGAGAGTGGGATCCTTCGATACCCCTTTGTGAATGCAACTTTTTTTTTTTTTATTGTAACTGCTTTTCTTGTTCGGACTTGTAACTGGAGCTTTCTAGAGACTTTATGTTATTAGGTCGTTTTATGTTACTTATTGTTTAATTTCTTTATTCTCAACAAGTATCCTAAACAACACTAGGTAATTTGAATTTATGTGGTGCAATTCAATGTAAAGGAATTAACTGCGAATGAAATTCTTCGCTGCAAAATCTCTAAGAGTTTCAATGGTACTTGACGAGTCGCATCGTATTGTGTAACTTTAAAGGTAGATTCATTTTCAGTGATACGGAGAAAAAAAAATGTTGAATTCTGATAACATAATTCATTTTGTTTTTACGTTTTGTTGAGATCTTTCAGTAAATTTACTTATTAAAAGACGGCATGCTGATAGAATATAGAAAAATCCATTGTGTCATTCTGCCAAGTAAGCCTTGAACTTTCCTGATTAAGGGTTCAGAAACTACTCCTGATATTCCTAAAAATGCAATTGTGGCAATTTTTCGACTTTCTACAGGCCATGACTGCATGCTGACATATTTGTATTGGTTTAAACTTTCTAGATCTCCTTTGTGTGTAAACAAGATCAAGTTTTTGACGCTAACCATCTTGACTCGTGCCTCTGCACTTGTAACTAACTTATAACACGTGCTGCTCAGAGGTATAGGATGGCCAGGGATATAGCAAAAGCCATTGTGTCATTCTACCAAGTAAGCCTTGAACTTTCCTGATTAAGGGCTCAGAAACTACTCCTGATTTTCCTAAAAGTGCAAGTTTGTCAATTTTTCGACTTTCTACAGGCCATGACTGCATGCCGACATATTTGTATCGGTTTAAACTTTCTAGATCTCCTTTGTGTAAACAAGATCGAGTTTTTGACGCTAACCATCTTGACTCGTGCCTCTGCACTTGTAACTTATAACACGTGCTGCTCAGAGGTATAGGATGGCCAGAGGTATAGCAAAAGCCATTGTGTCATTCTGCTAAGTAAGCCTTGAACTTTCCTGATTAAGGGCCCAGAAGCTACTCCTGATTTTCCTAAAAGTGCAAGTGTGGCAATTTTTCTACTTTCTACAGACCATGACTGCATGCCGACATATTCGTATCGGTTTAAACTTTCAAGATCTCCTTTGTGTAAACAAGATCGAGTTTTTGACGCTAACCATCTTGACACGGCCCTCCGCACTTGTACTTAAAATGAGTGCTGCTCAGAGGTATAGGATGGCCAGAGAACTCATGCATTATATCCAATTTCCCGAGCATTTCATATAAATAAATGAATAAATGCTTTGTTGATGAGTTTCTCTGTCATAATAACGAGATTCTTTTATTTTTTATTTTATCGCCAAGTGCTAAAACGAGCTAATAAGTAACTTCAGACTACAAACTTATTTTTTGATTCATGGTTGTACAGTATTACTAATGCTGTTGTATTTTGACCTGCTACCCGCAACCTTTATTACAAAGCTTTGAGTTAAGGATCATAATGAAATATTACCAAATTCTATCGGTGCAAAATCCTTCATGGCGAAAGCTTCCGTATAGCGAAATATTTTCCTTTTAAAAATGACCATACTTGAAATTCCTTAACGACTAATTTTTAATACAAGAAAATTTTGTGTCTGATAAAGATAAATTTTAGATGTGATATAATGTATTTGTTGAAAACTTGAAATATATATACATACATATATACACTCTTCTTAAATTCCTTAAAAATGCAAGTATTCAAGTGATATTTCTGTAACGTGGGAAAAGTGTGCAGTAAATAGGGTTCAAAAATTTCCGTGAAATTGTTTCGATTGTGAAATTTTTGGTGTGATGGTTTCACTGGTAACCAAATATTTGTGGTTGGTTGAATAACAGCTAATGCTATTTGACTGCAACCGCGGAAGTGTTCTTATTACATAAAACTGTCTCAATCGGCGAAATGCTTTACTTTTTGCTCGTTTTTTCCCTTGCATATTTGGAGTCACATGTTAGAGATTGGTAACAGATGGTGGTGTTTATCATCTTACTTCAATGCGCCTCTTCTAGGAAGAAATAAAAAGAAATAACTAGCTTTAACCACGGTTATTTATAGTAATTCTTTAAAAACTGATGTATTAATTCAATTTTCTTTTACTGTATTTGACTCATTTATTGCAAGTGGCAAATAGTATTTTAAGGCTAAAAAAATCGAACTGATTCAAGCAAAGTAAAGAGATCAAAAGTTTTTTTTTAAAACTGGACACGTTTGCTTTTGGTTTTAGGTTTGAAATAAAGAGAATTCTTAAGAAATATCAAATACATTTAATAAAAAGTATATAATATGAATTTTGAAAGAAGTAAGAAATGTGAACAGAGCATTTGAGTTGTGTTGAATGAATTACCTTCTAAATAAAAGAGGCTTTAATCAATCCAAAATATTTTCGATTCTGATTCCTTTTATTTTTTACTCCTCTTTTTCATACTATGAAATGGATATTATGATATGTGATCATGTTGATATTCTTAAAACTTCAGAAAGGTATTTTCAACTGTCAGAAAATCACTCTAAACGCTTTTAATCATTTCATAAGATGCTATAAAACTGACTAAAATCTTCAACTGGTATTTTTATATATTTAACTGGTAACTTTTGGTAGCAAATGAAAAAAAAATTAACTTATTATATTAATTCTTGTTATGAGTAAAAAAGTGCCATTATATAAGGATTTATTTAATTACTTTTGCTAAAAAAAGCTTCATACCAAAAACTGATATTAACAAATAATAATTTCTGTCTGATATCATATCATATTATATGATTGTAATGACATTCTAAGATAATATTGTAACTTGTTGATCTAGGTGTATAAAATAATATAATATGATAATTGCACAGAATTAGTTATAAAAAAATTGTAGTTTTGCCAAAATATTGAAAAAGCAATAAATCGTATTTCTAATTTAGTTTTAATCTAATTTTATTCAGGATAACTTTTGTGAAAATTATTTTTATTATAAAGCTTTTTCTTTCTCTAAAAAGAAACATCTTTTTTATTTTATCTAAGTCCTATTAGACTCCTCATAATTAATGAATCTAATTTGAGATAGAAAAAGTGTATTATCATAATATTATTTATTAATCACAATATATAAGTACATAATTTACATAATGTAATTTCGTTACATTAACTGGTACCATAAAATGCACAATCTTTTGTTTTTTATGCATTATAAAAATAGAAGGATATTATTTACATTTCCTCTTTTTTAAAGACTACGTTAAATATTTCGGTAGTGAGGCATGTTTTGATTGGATTTCAATAATTATTATAGTTAAAATTACTTTTGTTGTTGTTGTTGTTACTTATGACACTTGGACAAGCCAAGCTCGCTATGCCGTTGGCAGTGCGAATTAAGTCAATAGGGTGCGTCTTTCGTTAGGAACAGAGCACCACGAAGGTGAAAGTACGTCTTTGCTCTAATTAAGGTGCCTTGTAATTTTGAACCAAGGTCAGGTGACGAGGCCACACCTGAGCTGGCACCCTCCTCTCCACATCCACGCCATACCAGCGGAAGGACTTTGGATGTCACAGATTAACGTAGACACGTCCCCAACCTACGGAGTTCCAGCAACCGAGTGAAGGAGAGTACAACGTGGTCACCCTCCCAACCACTGCCTGCGGCAAATGATGCTTCACTTTGCTGAGCTTACGGGAAGCGGCATGAAGCTACTGAGCTACTGGAGCTCTATTACTTTTGTGAAAGATGGATGAGAAATCCCAAGTATTTTTGATTCTGTACCCAAACCTTTGGTAATTTCTTGTTGAAATGCCACGGACGTGACGTTTTTTAAAAATTAAATTCATAGTGCATCGTTTGTAGCGTTTACGCTCTCTTCGAAGAATCAAAATATTTTGTTATCGTTTGCAAAAAGGGTAGGAAGTGCCTAGAAATTGTGCAGCAGGAAGATGTATGTGGCAGCTTTGTAAACTTTGTTAATTTAGGTTCTAATTTGGATCAAGATATGTTACAATCGAGAGATTGACGAATCAGATTTTGAAAGCTTCATCTTTGATGTAGCTTTCATTAATTATTTTTATTTTAATTCAAGTTTAAATTACAAGTGAAGTAAAATTTAAAATTTTGCTTTTCCATTCATTTTAACATCTTATTATCTTTATACAACAACATAGGTATGGATTGATTTCTTTTACTGAATAAATAAAGTCAAGCACAGTGTATGTTTTCAATATTTCTCACACATGCTTTATTTTGTTTTGTGCATTTTTCTTAGCTGAAATGCTAAGAACATGTTATATGCTAAGAACACGTTAACATGTTATATGCACGAAATGCTAAGAACACGTTAACATGTTATATGCACGATTAAAAATATTAATGCAATAACGCTTTTATTGAGGTTTATTCACATTTTTATTTCGCCTGATGTTATTTTAATTCGGAATTTCTGCGTAATTTAAAAAAAATTAAGCCATTTTTATCAATTTTAGTGATTTAATTTTCTCAATTAAGTGCCAGTGTTTACGGCAATGCAGCTTTTCTACCATTTGGTACTTTTCCGTAACCGAAAAAAAAAGAATTTATAAATTTTTCTCTCGTCCTTATTTCTACTATCAAGTATTGAAACGATCAAGATAGCTTCTCTGATTACTTTACACAGATTTAGAGAAACAGGTGGTCACACACAGTTAATATACTTTGGAATAACAACCCCAATTGTGATTGGGGGATTACAGGAAATTACAATTTTACCCAGGTTCATTTTAATGTACAAAAGTTACATATGAGAGGTTAGATATTTTTATACGTAAAGTGTTGACTTTTTTAGGTGCAGTAAAGAAATTATTGTTAACATTTTGATAGAAAACTAGAAAACGTTTAATTCATTTTAGAAAGAGTATATATATATATATATATATATATATATATATATATATATATATATATATATATATATATATGTATAAATATATATATATATATATATTTCTATACATATATATATATATATATACATAAGATAAATGCCACTGCCAACAAATTCCTAAACAATAAACAACTAAAAAGAAAACAGATAAACAGTTAATATTCGCTTTATCGTGATAAAGTATAAGAAAATAGTTAATGAAATATTAATAAAATTTTAAGAATAAAAATTGTAATTGAGTAAAGGGAAGATTATATCCGAATTATAGAAATTTCCTACAGGTTTACGTTTATTAGAAGTATGAGTGAGAAATAGGTCTCTCTCTCTCGCTATATATATATATATATATATAGCGGTCTAGGGTAGTCTAGACCGCTATATATATAGGCTATATATAATAGGTCTCTCTCGCTATATATATATATATATATATATATATATATATATATATATAGGGTGAGAGAGAGACCTATTTCTCACTCATATTTCTAATAAACCTAAACCTGTATGAAATTTCTATAATTCGGATATAATTTTCCCTTTACTCAATTACAATTTTTATTCTTAAAATTTTATTAATATTTCATTAACTATTTTCTTATACTTTATCACGATAAAGCGAATATTATCTGTTTTTTGTTCTCTTCAGAACTTCGTGAAATGGGGAGAGGTTCTATAATATTTTAGGACCTCCCCACGAGGGATTTTCTTTTTAGTTGTTTATTGTTTAGGAATTTGTTGGCAGTGGCATTTATCTTTGGAAGAAAACTTTGACAACCCCTTTTAACATAACCGGGAGCAGATGGCAAGGGAAGGGCGGCCTTGACCACACCTGCTGCCGATAAGTCTTTTTGAAGTGCGCCCCTACAGAATTTTCTGACCAAAGGCCTCATTTTCGACTTTCCTTTTCTAGCTATCCCGCCTGCTGCTTCTGACACTCCTATCTTTCTGGAAGATACTGAGAAGCATGCAAAAGTTATTCGATTCTCTTCATAGTTCTAAATTTTTCAGTAAAAATAATTATTTTTCTCCTTTTAACTCTACAGAAGTGATATTGTGAAGCATCGACTGCTCTTTAATTTTTATAATAATTTGTTCTTTCGCGCAACTTCCAAATGAATATTTTTACATGAAGTTCAATTGATATGTTTTCTTCTACGGATACTTTTTTTCCCTCCAAATGGCGGGACAACAAAGACAAAGAATTCATTCTTAAGATTGCTTATCTTACAATACCGCGTTTTGTTGATAGTGTAGATGCTTGAAAATTTTTTAAAGTAATCTTATTTGATTTAAGATTAGAAGTATATATTACGAAAAAGGAAACGATATATATATATAGGTAAATAAACAGAGAAGTTATTTATTTTTTATCTTTTAATTAGGCATCGGATATTTGAATCTTAATACTTTTAATGCATGCCCACATTGAAAATTAATAGTTTCTTATGTTAATTTTACAAATACATTTGTAAAATTAACGTAAGAAAAACTTTATTAGTTCTCTTTAAACTTTATTAAACTCTCTCTCTAAAAACTAATATGTTTTAACCAAACAATTTTCTGATATTAATTTTGCTACCTAAGCGTAAATGCTTACCTTTTAAAATTAGTGTACTAGACACTCGAATTTTAATATTAATCATCTTCAAGTTTTTATATATTAAGCAGGTAAAGTATATTGCTTATTGTTTTTTCTTTAGGAAATAATCTTATTTGAGTGACAGATTATAAGTATTCTAGTTTTGGTTTAATAAGTTTCTTATTTATTTATTTTTTTTTTTTAAAGAAATACCCTACAAAATATGTTCGCACAGAATTTTTCGAAAAAATTGTTGACGTTAATAATATTGAAAAATTCTGATTGATATATAATTTTACATATGTATCTAAAAATTGCCTGTTTTTTTTTAATTTTAAACCTTATTTTCTTTTCTATTTTGATCTTTTAAAAATTATTAATTTTTCCAATCAATGTTGATTTTTCTTTATTGAATTAAGAGATTTTATTTTATTTATTGAAAGCACACACATTATTTATATGTGTGTGTGATGTAAGCTCAGTTTTAAGTTTCTGAATTTTTTTTTTTATTTTCACTTTAATTAATTTATTATTATTTTTTTTTAACTCTGTTCCTTTACTGTGATTTTGTTATCTTTAAAGTGTCTGCTACTTTTTTTTTCTTTTATAAGTTATCAAAATCCTCTTTTTTTTAAAAAAAATTAAATCTTTGTGTTGATTTATTTTTTAAAAAATTTCATCAAAAAAATGATTGTAAATTTCTGTAAATTTTCCTGACATGTTTTATTCTTTTAATCGAGTGTTTTCATTAATCGTCTGAGATGTCGAAACCGTTCGTGACTTTAATCTTTTAAATTTGCAATCTCTAATCTCGTGAAAAAATTTATTAATAAATTATATTAATTCTCCTAAGTTTGATGAAAGTTTGCTGTTTTCTGAAAAGAGTTATTGGCTTAAATTCTTTTAATGTCGTGTCTTTTCAATACTTTAGTTTTGAAAGTATTAAATGGAAAATTTTTTTCCATTGTTAAATTGAAAGTTGATATAACATTACATTGAAAATGTAATTAAAAATTCTTATATATTTCACTCAATTTGTTAAATTCTTTTTTAATTAATTTTATAACAACTTTGTTGTAAAATTATCTGTAACTCTTAAAATTTTCGATGTTTCTTTTTATTTATTTTATTTGTAAGAAATTTCTCATTTGGAATTTGATACTACAAATTCCATCCATTATTTTTTTGTTCGAAAGAACCTTACGATTTCTATTATTTATATTGATTGCATTTCATTCGCTTTGATACTATTATTAAAGTGAATTTGTTTTTTTTAAAAAAACAAAACAAAGTGTTCTTTTTCCTCTCTTCTGAAGAGGATTTTACTGATTCAGAGTGGGAAAATTCTGATTTATTATTTTTCCCGTGGAACTTCTTGTTAATGATTCTTCATTTACTGATTTTTCGGAATTTTAAAATGGGAGAGGGGAGTAACTATAAAATTCTGTTACTATTCTTTCATTTCAAAAAGAATTGCATTTAGAATTTTGTATTTTAAATTTCCTTTATTATTATTTTTTTTAAGAATAACTTACAATTTCTATTATTTATTCTATTGATTTTGTTTCCTCCGTTTAGTCATTATAATTCTACTAAAAGTTTGATTTTTTTTTTAAACGAAAATGTTCTTTCGTTTCTTATCTGAAGTAGATGTTTTTATGCAATCCAATTATCGGATAATTCTATTATACTAGTCCTTCGATGTTCCATTTCACTTAATATGACCAGTTGTAGAAGTAAAACTTGCTCTATTTTTTTTTCCTTTACCTAATGGAAAGTTCCGCGAACAATTACCTTAATTAATCAAATAAAAGAAGAAGAAGAATAAAAAAAGATATTCCACCTGCAAAACCAAACGTAACTAAAACGCCCGCAAGCGCGTGTCAGAGCCGAACCTTTTTCTGCGTCGTGTCACGGCCAAGGTTATTTTCATGCACAGGTTGTAAAGGGGCGCTACACTAAATCCGAGCAAACTGCGTAGTGTTTTTTTGCTTGCCGAATAACGCGCCTTTGTTTTTTTCATTCCGAGTAAGAGGCGAGCAAATACTACAGCTGGGTTCCAAAGGGTTCTGGGAGTGTGTTATCGACTCGGCCTGGCCCCTGTTCTCCTCACTTTATTTCGAAAACGTATTTTTAGATAAGATTAAAACGCGTGACATAACCTATATCTCTTACAAACTGCGCTGTTCGCCATAACTGCTGAGAAATTTTGTTACATCAATGAGTGCTTGTTCGTTCATTCATTTGTTTCAGCTGCAGTCTCGGAACAATTGATTATTTAATCGAAGTTATTTGATCCTTGTTGCTCTCAGTTTTATATCATGTCTGCTTAGTGTTTTTTTAATTGTATTTTAATGAATTGAATGTTAGAGTGAATTCAATACTAATCCGTTCGTAATCGGAATTTATATAGCATAATAACCATCTGTATATAACAACATAATATATATACTAATATATACTATATATATATATATATATATATATATATATATATATATATATATATATATATATATATATATATATATATATCCTAAATATAAAAGTTGTAAGATGTGTAGTTGAACTTGCTAAAAACGAAATGTATTGATTTGAATTTTAAAATCTTGAAAATGATATTGATTCTAATAAAATTTTTCTTAAGTTTTTGTTATTATTTGCGACCTCCAAATTAGAAAGTTTCATATATTATTAAAGTCTAGGGTTAAAATTTGTATAATTTTTAGCATCATATAATTCCAGAAATATATTTTATTTTCTAATTAATTTTAAAAGAAAATAGTGATTCCTAATTTTTTTCTATTATTTTTAAATTAATTCCTTTAGGGTGGATTATCTTGCCAAATGAGTTAACATTTATCTTTCCGACGACAACGTTTTATCTTGTCAATGAATTAACCTTAACATATTACCCAGTAGTGTTAATCTTATCAAATATGAGTTAACGTTATCCTATTGCTTTTTTAGTTTTAATCTCCCCAAATCAGTTGATGTTCTCAGTATAAAAATTAATGTTAACACATGCATATCTCCTTTGCTTTCAGAAAAGAGTCATTTTCCTCCAATTGGAAAATTCGTTATATAAATTTATTTCGTATGTGAATTACTTGTCTCCATATATTTGGTGTACACTGTGATTGGTGACTTTTCAGAATTATTTGGTTGTGATCCTAAGTGAATTTAACAATTACTCATAGTCAAAACATAATAACATGTTTGGTAAATTATATCTTTATTAATTTCTTGTAAGTTATGCAAGCCATTGTATCAAATAAGTAATGAGAAATTTACTAAAAATATGAGAATGAGGTTAAAATTGATTTCCATTTTGCAATATTTCCATTAGATAGCTCTTATCATTCATTATATATTGACATTTTATCATTATTTACTTTCTTTCATTTTCGCCCCAAAATTTGACTTTATGAACGTAAGCGTCATTGTTTTCATTTATTTGCTCTTTCTCATTTAACATATATATACATATATATATATATATATATATGTATGTATATATATATATATATATCGTTTATTTTAATAACGCTTTATATAATTGGATAAAATCGTAACTTACATAATCCTTTTGTAATTAATTTTTGATCTCAAAAAACTTTAGAAAGTGATTTGTGTTAAAACATTAAAGAATAAGAATAAAATGTGATCAAAATTAGATATTTGTTTTTATATTTTTTTACTTAAATACGTAAATTTTTCCCGCAACGAATTTTACAACTATTATATAAAATATTGTTAGTTTCATTATTGTTAATTTTTATCTCAAAAAATATTAAAAGTTACTTATATTTTAAAATTCAAACCATCCTCTTTGATACTGGAAGTTTTGATTTGACTATTATGAATGTTGTGCTTTTATGTACAAAAAAATATTCTTAATTTTTAGTTTCCATTGTAGAAAAAAAATATGCAAACATTAAAGTTAAAAATATATATTTTTAATAAAACTTCAGTACCAGATTAAAAAATCGTTTTGTCAATTTTATTATTTAAAGAAGTATTCTTATTATAATAATGTAAAGAAATGTAATTTTTATTGATTAGAATAAAAACTGTGATTAATAGATTTTTTATGAATTTAGTTAAAGCTTAATTAGATATTTTTTGCCTTTGTATTCTTGACATTAATACGAAGTTTTTCTAAAAAATCAGAGCGTTGAGTATTCTTGTTTTCTTCAAATTTAAAGTTTGTCCAAACACTTGTCACTTTTTACCAAACTTATTATAATTCAACAATAAAAGATGTGCTAATGCATTTGGAATTGAAGCAGGAAGTATGCAGAAAACATCAACTATTACGCCGTGACCAAGTGAAGAAGTATTTTTTATTAAAAAATTCCCTTTGGCGCTATTATGTGTCTTTACTATTATGACCTTCAAAAACACTATTTTGACATTCTGCTTTAGTTCTCATGGTGTCGGTCGCTAAGCAACCGTTTTTAGTTTTCTTTTAAAACGTTATCTGTTTTGAAGATTAAAAATGAATGATTTTGTTAAGGTTTTTAATTTTATTTTTTTTGTGTCATGATAGACACACTTAGTTAAAAGCGTGTTTTCATGGAAATTCTGTTTCGATTTTTTTTTCCCCCTCGTCTGAGCCAAGATAACATAAATTTAGTAGAGAGTAATTCATTAATTGATTATTATATGTTACTTTGAATATTGTATATATTGCTTTTAATTTATTGTAAGAGAAATTTTTTTATTAGTGAAACAGCCAACACATATTAGAGGTTATACTTTTTATAATAACTTATTTGTTGTAATTTATTTTTGGAATTATACTTTTTTTGTTTTTTATTTTTCTGTTTATCGGGTACATTAAGTGTAGTGCGTCTATAATTGATAGTGTAAACAGATAAAAAATAGAATAGGCGGATAAATGCCGAATAATAAAAATAATTGTAATAAGTGTAGACAGATTAATAATAATAATTAGATGCCGTCATAACGTAAACGTGAGGTCAAAATATAACAATAGTTGTATTTTTATTATGGTTAGATTATGTGATGGATGTTAAAATAGTTTTCATTCTTAATACATATAATATTATAAATAAACAAATATTAAGACTTCTTTCGTACCACAGCTATTAGCCTTACGTGTAAATTCAGTCAGTTTATATGTTAGAGACTACATTACTATTCTTTTTATTTCTGATTAACAAAAGGAGGAAATAATTCTTTCATCATTTCGTAGAATGATTACTTGCCTTTTAATGAAGTATTTGGTTGATGTTAACAGTGAATTTTGAAGTTGCCATGACAGTAATCCTGTGAAAAAAATTCCCCTATTCTGTCTTCCTGTTTTGAATTGAGTTATTGAATATTTTCTCAATGATTCTAGTTTTTCTTCTTTATTTATTTAAAATGTAATTTAATAAAAAAATACTGAGATGCTTCTTTTTAAATTAAATATTCTTGATTTTAGAAGATTTATCGTGACATCGTTGTATGACCTGTTTACGTTTGATGCATTGCATACTAACTAACTTTTGTTAGAGCTCCAATTTGAGCATGTTCTAACAGCGTGGATAAAACCAGCTGATATTGGTTCTATGAAACGAATGTTCAGATATAATTTCTAAAATTTTGTTTATAATACTACTTGCACTTCACAAAATACAAAATATGAATGAATTTTGCATTTTGTGAAGTTCGAACTTCACAAAATGCAAAATTCTTTCATAGTGAGGTACATTTCGCCAAGAACAGAACATAATTTTGTTCCTTGTCTAAAAAAGATTTTGAAAACATTTTGATTGTAAAATGTTAAAAAAAAATTATTAATTTTTAGATTCTTTTCTAGTTACACGTTCTTTCCTTGTTAAAATCAGACAAAAATTTCTGCTGATTCATCAAATCAAACTACTTTTATTCTTGCTTATGTCATCGCGTTGGTCAATTTTATTGTACGATAAATTAAGTGCTTATTTCGTGGTTTTATTTTGTTTTTGGAATATTCGATATGAAGTAGGTGATTCTATATGAAGTTAAATACAATTTCGCTGCTTGTGAAAAGCTTGTTTAAATATGCTCTAAAATAACCTCTTAGAAGACTATTTAGTCTTCCAAGAAATTGAAAAGTCTCTAAAATAACCTCTTAGAAGACTAAAGTGTCTTCTAAGAGGTTATTTTAGAGACTTTTCAATTTCTTGTTATATAGCTTGTGGTAAGGAAAATTGCATCTTGTACTTAACAATTTGAAATTAATCTAACATTTTTTTTAAAAAATACTTACACTTTAATCGGATTTCAGAAATATGTATAAGTAATTATTGTAAAGATAAAAAAAAACAGTTTTGTTGAATTGAGAAAAATCTATAATACATTTAAAACAATTAAAGCATTGAGAAGCAATCAGTTAAGACTAATTGTGTGTGTGTGATTTTTTTCTTAAACGTAAAATAAATGAATGTGCATTGCTAGATTAACTTAAATAGCATTCTTTTCAAGTGGTAGTTCCATTGTCCAGTGAAATCAAAAGTTTTAATTGGAAAATAGAATGGTGGATAGCAGGATATAGATGCCCTGTACAGCTATGAAGCAAGCTCATTTTCCTTATGACATCCAATAGACTTCTTTTCCTCTAAAGACAAGAAGGAATTGTTTTCAGCGGAAAAACGACAGACGCTGGAATGTGTCAGAAAAAATATATATTCCCGAAGAATCTTTTTGCTTACATTTCATACAGAGGTTTTCCATCCTTGCTATAGAGCTGGTAAATAATATAAATATTATTGATTAATGAAAAAATCGAAAATGTTAAACATGAAAATTTAGTGTTAGAGCTAATACAGCCAGTTGGTTTTTTTCAAAAGGCATTATTGCTGGACAAATGCTTTTTTATCATCAATTTTCTCTGTCAAAGTTTGAAACCAGAATTTTTTGTAAGAAACGCAACTACATTTGTATATTTATTTAAAGTTTATTTGGTAATTTCAGCTTCATAATCTTAAATGGGTTTCTCATAGGATTATAATCATAAATGAATTTTAAATTGGAAAATTAAGTTAGTTTTATATATTTAAATTTTTGTCATATTTTAAGAAATATTGTTATAATAAATTCTTATACCAAGCGTAAATAATATCTGTTATTTCACTGTACATTTATTTGTTCTTTGGAATAAAAAGAAATCAAAATGCTTTATTTTTATAACTTTTAAACCAAAATATTATTTTTTAAATTTCATTATTATTTATAAAAAAAATATGCTTTTTGGAATTGTATTTGAATTCAGTGGTTAAAAATTTGTGAAAATGAATACCATTTTTAAAATCAGAGAGATTTACCATCATAAGTTTATTGATTCGTATAGAGTTGGAAAGTGGAATACTTTATAAAAGAGTAACATTTTATTTTCAGAATCTAAATTTTCCAGTTGGCATCAGTAAGGCTTTACCGTCAACTTGCATCGCATGCAGTCCTATCTCCATCACGAATATAAAGTATTCGTTCTGAGGGTGTTTTGTGAGCGCATTTCACATATTTTGGTTCTTTTCAAGTATTTTTTTAGATCCACAGAAATAGATATCGTGATGCATTAATTAGAATTGTTAGAAGAAACAAATATCATTAGAACACATGCTAAGATATTAAAATTATTCGAAATTCTGTGTTTAATTTGTGAATTAAAAATATTTCAAAGTAAATGTGTTACACATAAAATTCAAGTTATTACATAAGTAAAGCGAATATTTTAATTTTTTATTTCCATGCACAATCTTTTCTTGACTTTTTTTATTTATGTTTTGATAGCAATTTTGGAGTAGAAGTTATGAAGAGAATATGTTATGAAAATAAAATTATAACGGTACGTGTTTCTATAAAATCCCCCTTATAAAATTATTTCTTCTTGTGAAATGGGTAATAAAAGTTAACGAGTGCACCATTAAGAAGTTACGTAGGATTTCTTAGTTTTATGGATTTTTTTTCATTCCTATTTTAGTTAAGCTGCCTTTTAAAATTTTTTACTGCAATTCTACAAAGATGAGGAAAAAAACACTTTCGACTACGTTAATGGCTTATATTTAAGTAAAATGATTATGATATGAAGTTGGGTACCGTTGTTTATCGAGTAACTTGGTTTCCATGCTATATTTTTTATTTAACTGTTAACCATAGAAATTCAATATTTAGATTCATTAATTTTATAATTTTTTTAAAAAAAAATTAATTCGTTCATCTTTATTAAAAACTTATGCCTGAAAAAGAAATTCGAAAATTTAGAGAAGCGTATCGTAGTGATTTTTTTTTTCTGGAGGAGATATGGGGAAACGTTTCTTAATGTGTGGTTAAAATTATTAGTTTGCGTAAAAAAAATTTCAGAATTTGTACCGCAGAATATTAAATCTATTTAGATTTTGATTAAAATAGTATTGCATTTAATCTAATTCAAGACACCGATTCCATAGATATAAAAAGAAAGATTATTTTGAAATTTATTAAGTACTTTTTGTTTTCTGTTACTGTCGCTCATATGTAATCTGGGAAGTATTGATCATACATGAATATGAATACAGGTATTCATAAACACTGGGGTTTTCGTGTTAGGTTGACAACCTAACCAAGACATTAAATTAGCACCCCAGAGCTCTCAGTCAGGGAAACAGATATGAGCACTGTAGGTCCAGGCCCCATATGGACAGTCTTGCCCCAGAGTTTCTTTATATATATATATATATATATATATATATATATATTTATATATATATATATATATAGATATATATATATTATCAAGTCCAGACCCCCATATGGCAAGACAGTCCATATGGGGGCCTGGACCTACAGTTAGCAGCTATGCGTGTGTGTGTGTATATATATATATATATATATATATATATATATATATATATATATATATATATATATATATATATATATATATATATATATATACCCGCATAGCTGCCAACTCTACTGATATTTGGCAATTTCATTAAAAAACGTAAAAACAAGCAAGATTTTGTTGAGTTGACTAATGTCTGTTGAGTTGTTTTAGGAGCTTAAATAGTCAACAGATGCATCATTAATATGATATATATAAATTTTTTAAATATGTTCCTCTGAATTTCGGGTCCACCGTGGAAGAATGACACTGTAACCACTAGGCGGCCAAGACTCCCACGAATCGGCAGTCATATAATTAATATTCAGAGCAGACACCAGATGTCTGTTTACATAAGCAGTAGGAGGAATATTACTTGTTATTAGTAATTTAGTTAGGAAAATATTTCTGTCAAACAAAGTAATTGTCACTGAATTTAAATTTATTTAGTAATGTATTTTATGTTGTTTTATAAATTTAATATTTATAAAAAAATAAAATTTAATATTAAATAAAAATTAAAATAAAAATAATATCACGAGAAAACTTAATATTTGTAAGAAAATTTAAAAAAATTATAAATTTTAATATTTATAAAAAATTTAATATTTATAAATAAAAAATATAATTATAAATTTATAATTAAATAAAAAAATTGCTAGTGTAGTAAAAGTTGCCCTGTAAAATATATATTGGGACATAAACGTTAATGATTTTTTTTACATGAAGTATCTTATCATTACATGAAATATCTTGCTAGTGAAGTAACATTTTACATGAAGTATATTCTTTTATCTTTGATAGTTCTTTCATAAGGTTGATGAATGTCATATTACAAATTTAAGATTAACGCAAAATATTTAAACATAAATCTTTCTGAGAATGTATAATCTAAAGAATAAAACTGTCTTTTTGCGGTACTACCGTTTTAAACATTCTGTTTCAAGCAAAAAGTTCTCTAGTAGTGTCTCCTGATTTTTTCCCTCAAAATCAGTAGAATCTACTGATTTTTTTTCCTCCAAGTTTGGCAAACATATATATATATATATATATATATATATATATATATATATATATATATATATATATATATATATATATATATGTATATATATTTATAAATTGAATTTTTGTTAATCTGGAAGAATTATTGCAAAAAATACAGTCGGATGTCTTTGTGAACAAGAGTAAAGTTTAAGTGACAAGGTTTCGTATCAAAATTTTCATTCTTTTCCAAAGTTTTAAATTAACTATTTTTCTGCTACCTTCAAATCACAAAATGGAGCTTTTTTCAGTGAACTGATGGCAAACTTCTAAAATGGATTTTTAGAAAAAAATATTTTAGCTCTACAATCACAGTAGAAAAAATTTTTTGGATTTCTGGGTTTAAAATTATTGGCTGAGATCGCTAGATGTCAAAAATATACCAAATGTCAAAATAGGTTCGCTGAATGTGAATTATAATGTCAAAAAATGAGCCGCTTTTTGTAAACACATGAATATTAGCATTTAAAATTATGCAATATTAAGCGAACAAAAGGAAAATAAAAAAACCCTTGGATAAAAAGCGTGGCTATTTTATATTGAAATGATTTCAAAACTCAGCCCACGCACAAATCATGCGCGCTTTTCTTAAAGAAATAATTTTTGCGAAATGCTTTCAATAATCTGCCCAGGGGTAGTTATGCTTTTTCGTGCCAACGAAAACCCTCATGGAACGTGAGGAGCGTCGGTAAAACGATCCTTTCTATTTTATCGTTTGCGGCCGTAGCAAACACATAGCCAACCAACCACCTGGATAAATGCTGGCACACGCAGACGACCGGGTCGCACGCGGGCACCTCTCGCCCTGCTGATTGCGAAACTTGGTGGGGGTGTAGTCCCGGGATCCGTTTGCAAAGGTCTCATTATTCGCTTGCTTCTCGGGGGAAGCGTGCTCTGTGCATGGGTGTGCGAAACATCTGTTGTTTACGAAACCTCTCTCGGTTCTTTATCATGGTTTTAATCGCGATCTCCGTGCCATCTCCCCTCCCCCCCAGACAACATTTCGCCGACGTCACAAAACATGAGTGACAGTTCTTGTTTTGTTATCGTTTGCAGGATGATTTGTCTTAAAAGCCGTTATTATTTTTCTGTTTATTTTAAAGTAATAGTTCTAGCTGTTTTCTTTATAAAAAGTAATTTAAAAATAGGTATCTTAACGTAGAAATCTTACAATTTTTGCTGTTGGAGTAATATTTACTTTACATAACGATTTTAAATGATAACTTGTTTCTTATTTCATGATCATTTTCATTCTTTCTCTTTCTATCCTTTTATTTTTTTATATCCAATTGCTTGATTAATGAATCACGTAGTGAAAGTATTTATTTCAAATTCATAATTTAGATTAAAATATTGAATATTTGTAAATTTTATTAATTTTATTAAGGAACGAAATAAGATGGAATAAATTAATTTGAGCAAGTATTCTTGGAAAATTTAAAGTAACTTATTTTTAGCCAATTTCTTTTATTTGTATTTAATTAATCTTTACTTGAGTAAATTGCTATAAAGATTTATTTAATAGGTTATATAAGTTATTTAAATGTGTAGAGGTATACATTTTAATAATTCTTAAGATATTTTTGTTAACGTAACTTCAAACAATTCTCGCTTGCGTATCCTTAAACCTGATTTATTTATGTGAGTCATGTTAATTAAATTTTATTAATATTATATTTATTGATTTAAATTATTTTACATTTAATTTTTTTAAAGTAGATATTTTTCATGAAACGATTTAAGACTTAAATGGTGGTTGGTTGTATACTCAACTGCATTTTATGCGCATGAGAGCTTATTGGACTGAGATCTGCAGATTAAAGTAGGTTCCGCGTTGGATTCGAACTCTCGAACCGAAGCTCAATGCGTTAACCACGGCCAAGCTTATTGGAGTAAGGCTTTACAATATTATTAATGATACAGTAACACTGTTAAGATGTTATGTTTATAATCGAATGAATTACTAAGAAAATCTCTTCGAAGATGAAGCAATAATGTATTTAAATTCGAAGCAATAATGTATTTAAATTAATAATTTTTGTTTATAAACTATATTATTAAAACTATAGCCGCCCAACTTTTCTAGTGGTCAGCGTGCCTGACTACGGATTAGGAGGTCGTGGGTTCGAGTCCCGGTTCGGGCATGGATGTACTTTCTCTGTCTGTCTATCCTGTCTTTGTCCTTGTCTTGTTCCTTGTATGTTCCTATCCTGTCTTGTTCCTTGTATGAATGTGTTGTGAATGGTTGCCTACCCTATAAACGGGCTCCCTATGGCATGTGCGTACTGAGGAAGTCGGACTCCACACCTAAATATGGTTCAGTTGGAAAAGTGGAGCAGCGCACCCCAGCTGGCACATGACAACAACAACAACATTAAAATTATATATGAATTGGTGGAAATTGGAAATATTAACTGAAATATGCTTCGAGAAAAATATTTTTAAATACATTGGGATTTTCTGAATGAATTTTAACAGTTTTGGATGAAAATATTTTTTTATTTTTCGTTGCTTCTTTTTTATATATTTTTTCATTCTGATTAGATGAACAATGTAGATGTTTTGCGCACGTTGGAAGTTCATTTACCACCGAGCAGAAATCTGCATAGCACTACAACTATTTAGGCTAATAACCTGGAATTTCCCTTTCCTAACATAACAACTGGCCTTCTTGGGATGAATATAAATACGCCTGATTATTTCTCTTTTTTGAAGTACTTCAATGTAGAAGAATCGTTTGCACATAAAAGCTTTCATATCGCCCATGAATGTGCGCTGCTCCACTTTATTTGGCGCTGTAGAATCTTGCGCACGAGTTTTTGAAAGGAAACTCCAAGTCTAGTTGGAAACATCTTATCAGCGCCACTGTCCGGAAGTCTTAAGCGAGCCCAAATGGAGTTTAATGTGCTCTCGTCCGCCATCGACAGAAATGTGGTATCTGGAGTCCAGTCGCTTTCTAAATTTAATTTCCTTGTCACGGATTGGTGCACTCCTTTTCGAATGATTCCACGAACTTGTAATGACTTTCTGTGTTTATGTAACTGAGTTGAAATGCTATAAAAGGGAGACCATTTGAGTGCTCTTTTACTCTAAAAAGGTGACTTGCAACGACGTGTATGTTATCCCCCCTCCGCCTTCCTTAATGTCAGAGGAAAACTTATAAAAAAATATCGTTTGCTTTTTTTGGAAGTTGTGTGTATTTGATCGATATTTTTTTTTCTAGATAAAAAGTACATTCTTGACATTGTATATTTAAAAAAAAAAGTTTTTGTTTGTATGAAGTTTGTTTCATTAAATATGTATGAGTTATTTTGAAGATCGGGATCTTGGGATACGTTTCTTTTTATCTGAATTAATACTGCATGGAAGGGAAAAATAGTGATAATATAAGCTTTTAACGTTTTGAAGTTGCAACATTTGCAAATAAAATACTGTATTCTTTATAAACTTTTATTGTATCATCATTTGAAAATGATTGAAAGAGCTTTTCAAAATAAGAATTAATTATTTCTTGGAGTTATCGTTTGGAATTCAATGTATTTAGAAAACAAATGTATTTAGAAATAGAAAATTTCATATGATATTATTTTTGAATTGAACGTTTTTCTTAAGTGAGCTTAATTTATGAGATATTTAATGTTTTAAACATTTTCTAATGAAGTAGAAAGTATTTCTAAGGAAAAAGCAATTTCCAATTAAATAAACCTGAAAAATCGTTTGGTTTAAAATTCAGAAACTTATCCTTATTATGTAAAATTTATAAATATAGAATTAATAAAAAAATATTTTCAGCATAATTGTAAGAGAAATTTAGATTTAGAGAATTTTTTAACATCTGAGACAGTTTGGTGTATAATTGTACTTACACTCGACATTTTTCGGTAAAATGTCGACAGATTTCGATTCATGTGAAAAGTACAAAATGCACTGCTAGATACATCATTTAACGCTTTTTACATCCAATAAAAGACAGAAATACAAATATTTTCTGAAAAATAAAAGAAAAATTTCATTTCATTCAGCCTGCATGCAAAAGTATATGATTAATAATACAATTTTTCAAGCGTGAAGTCCTTATTTGTATCCACAACTGTAAAAATATTTGACGTACCCTGTTAACTAGAGTCCACAGTAGTTTTCTTGGTATTATATGATATACTTTCCTTATTATTGATTTGATTATTTTGTAAGAGAATATTCGTCTGAATTTATGAATTTAAGAATCCCAAATATTATTTGTATGTATCAGATTTCAAGAATTTTGGAGATAGGAATTTGTTTTGTACTCGAGAAAATTCACTAATC
Organism: Latrodectus hesperus; assembly: GCA_037975125.1. Classification (NCBI taxonomy): domain Eukaryota; kingdom Metazoa; phylum Arthropoda; class Arachnida; order Araneae; family Theridiidae; genus Latrodectus; species Latrodectus hesperus. The sequence goes on along the minus strand of JAJQOW010000018.1, from coordinate 4,230,474 downwards.
AATCATTATCTAATTTTTTTAATATTCCCTGGGAGATTATAGGTATCAAAATGAGTAGATTAAAATCTAATTTTTTTATATATCGAAATATATGAATTTTGGAATCTGGTATTTAGTTTGTATACATCAAAATTCATGAATTCGAAAACCCTGAAATTCATTGGTATTCTAAATTATTTAAAATTTTACTATATTCTAATTTTTTAATATATTTTTTTATAAAATATTGTATCCATAAAATTTCATAAATATTAAAATTCAAATTTTCATTTATTCGTATTTAAAATTCATGATTTTGAGAGCTTAAAATGTAATTTAATATATAGCACAATTCATGAATTTGAAAATGCTAAATTTAATTTGCATGTATCGCAATTCATGAATTCGGGAATACCAAAATTTAATTTGCATGTAACACAATTCTTGAATTGGAGAATACCAAATTTAATTTGCATGTATCAAAATTTAGGAATTCAGGAATGTCAAATTTGCATGTAACACAATTCATGAATTCGGGAATACCAAATTTTAATTTGCATGTATCACAATTCATGAATTCGAAAAGCCAAATTTAATTTGCATGTATCACAATTCATGAACTCGGGAATACCAAATTTAATTGGCAAGTATCATAATTCATGAGTTTGATAATCCAATTTGATTTATAATCGAGAATATTTATAAATCGATGGTATTTTAATTTTCAACAAATTGGTATTTATTGTTTAAGATGACGTGTATCGTAAATTCCTGGTTTCTGTTCCTGATCACCACTGACCGAGAAAACTATAAAGTGTCGGCTGATTATTGCGTCGCTCATTCGCAAACATTTATCATGCTTCTGTTCCCAGATTTCCATTCATATTTTTTTCTTTTTTCCACGAAAAAAAAAAGAGTCTCAGCATTATCTCAAAATAACTCAAGTTTCAAGATAGCTGTGTACCAGATCCGAGAGCTGATAAAAACCGAGAAACCACACAAGGTCGAGAAAACCGTTGCTTTGGTATTTACCATACTAATCCATTTAGCCGAACTCCCAGGGAACAACCCTTCCCATTGGAACACACTCTTCGCTCAGCTTCCGACGGAATCTTGATTTCTCAGCACCGCACTGAATCTTGAATACTTCTCCACAGAGATTTGTCCTTCAAAAACTGCTTATTTTAATGGGACATCCACTTATTTCAACGTCTTCGTCTGCTGCTTTATCTGCTACTCCCACGTGGTTGACCCCTTTAGAAGAATATTAGAATTTACGATAACTTCTCTTCTGGGAGGTCATTTCACTTCCTGTGCAATTTTTCATTTTTGAAATTTTTTTCTCGTTTATGTTCATCTTATTTTTCTTTGTTTTTTTATTGTTAAAAGCATTTGATTTATTTTTGAAAATTTAGATTTGAAAGTTAGGTACTGAAAGATTAATTAATGTATAACGCGATAAACTACATTCAAAATCATTCATAATAAATTTATATTATCAGTATTATCATCGTTATTATTCTTTTTCATTTTTGGAATATGTATTTTAATAAGAATTTAAATTTGGAGTAAATTTCAATTAATCTAAATTTAATTTAAGAGTAAATTAATTCGATAAAGATTTTAATATCTGTGGAAAAAAAAAACGATTTCTAAATGCATAAAATTTTAAACCAAACGACAATTAATGTATTTTTTAAAATGTAATTCCTTATCATTAAGCTATTAATGAATTTTTGTATCGTAACTAATTTCCTATATATGTGGACTCCTAATTTCCTATATATCCTATATATTTGGAAATAAGTTAGTAATATCCAATATAAAAATAAGAAATTTATAGATTTTTTTACGTACCCTGCTGAGAATATTCAGTCTTTAATTTGAAAATTTTAATAATTTTTTTTTATCGTGATGAGAAATTTATTATTCTTTGTAGTACAACTTTTAATTTTATAATTAATATATTTTCTCACATACTTGAATAATTAATGTTACTTTTTTAATTTTAACATTTAATACCGCATTAATAAGAAGAAAAACCAGTAAAATTAAAAGTCAAACCTATAAATAAATGTCCCCAGATAATAATAGTGAGTTCAAAAATAAAATTAAAAAAAGGGAATATAATAAATGTCGCTATAACCGTCGCTTTCGCTTAGCTTAGTATGAAGGAATGGAAGTTTAGTTTTCGTTTCTGTCTGCAGGAGCGACGATATACTTCCCGTTTTTCTACTCATCCATCTTAGAGGGGGGGGGGGATCTTTTTTTTTTCCTTCTGCGCAACACTCCTCTTAATTCAGATCAAACCACAAATGCGCGTGGGGCTTGTTAAGAGGGAGGGATGTGAAATTGTAAGATAGTAGAGCTCTTTAAGCTGTGGAGATGAAAACGATCTCGCACTTCCCTGTGAAATGTGTCGCGCCTTCCCTATTCATCCAGTGACGTCATCGTGTTTGTGAAAAGAAAACGATTTTTTTTGGCTTGTTTAAATAAAATTAATTGGTTTTTTTCAGTTATTTAACTGTTTTTTGATGCTTTTTTTATTCATTAATGTGTACTTTTTTTTATGGTTTTTTTTTATGTTATTCAAATAAAAAAGCAATTTGTTTTCTTAATTTCAAAATTTGGTGTACTTGTATAGAAAAATGATATCAGCAAACTGAATTAATCATATTAATTAAAAAAAAAATTGTTATTCTGCCTTTAAAAAGTTGTTAGTTTATAGAAACACATACTCTTTGTGTTTTTATAAATTAATACAAATATATAAAATAATTAGAATTCAAATCTTAGCGCAAAAAAAACCATACACACATAATAAAATTTAGTTTTTAAAATTTTATTAAATTTTGTAATTAAATAAATTACATTCGTGTTAATGCATATCACTGATGGCTAGTGACAAAATATTACGTGGCATTTTACTTATTTATAAATCATTCTCTTTAAATTAATTCTACAATGCATTGCAATGTATATAATATAGAATATGATTCATTGTTTGAGATATAATACGGATTCACAGTCATAACAGGACTGCTGTTTATTTCAGAGACAAGATCATCCGAACTGGGGTAGGGTGTGTAATTTTTAGGCTTGGGTTGTCGACCACGTCAGTAGACCGCGATTCAAAATTTCGAGGCTCTGTTTAAGATATATGTTGACATGTATATCAGACCATAATGAATGGAGCAATGTGTCAAATTATGTCCAACTCAGAAATTGGGATCCGGTTTGGTTGTTTTATTTAACCAAATAACACTTCATAATATTGTTTTATGTGACAAAAAAAGTTTTATTTATGAGAAAGGGAACTAAAGTTTAGCACACAAATTAACGGTGTTATTAGAAAATATAAAGATAGAAGCAATATATCCTTTCTTTTGTGTTATAACAGAAAATGAGCCTGCTGTGTATGAACTTTACAAAGATAATACAGACTGAAAAGTCTCACCATTTAGCTCATTACCAAATTATCTCTGCTGCCCTGCTTCCATTAATGTTTTTTCTCACCGTATAGGACTCGAGAGTTTCGCTCCGGGGTGCTTGTGTTCTTCCATTTACGACCTTTAAGTAGACCCTCCCTTTTCTGTTGTCCCATTTGATAGCTGCTATTTAGTCCCCTCCTGCTTGATTATATAAAGGCATTGGCAAATATGCTGTGATATTTTCCCCTAAATTTACCAGTGACATTTTTTTAAAATAAAGTATTTTTGTATAGAAACCTATTTTTAAATTGTATTATTTCTTTTATTTGTGTATCATAATGTTTTCTATATTACGTGTTATGTTTGTTTTTGAAGTGCAAATATATTATATGGTGTATATTACTTTGATTATTTATGTAGATAAGTATATTATTATGTAATAATTCTAACGATAGCTTATTTTATTTTAACCTCGAATTTATGACGTCATATATATGGAGACCTATAAGAATTATGCAGAAAATTCTATTTTGGTAAACCCTAGTATTTACGTCATCGCGCTTCACGATACGTCATCTTGGCAACATTTCTTCATCGCCAAAAAATTTGGAATCATGGATGATACGGCACCTGTGCCCGTGTATTATATTATTGAAATCTATATTCATTTATATAAACACTTTTGCTATATACCGATTTGTACAGAAGTGTTTTGAATAATCGTTGTGGTATAACAGTACACACACTTAAAAAGTGCTCTGTTATACTGCATTGAAATCGCCAAATGATATTATACTTCAACAGAAGTATTAAACATTCATACTATTATTCATATTCTAACTAAAGAAAACGACCTCTCGTGATGATTTAAATAATTATTAGATGTAGCGCTCTTTAATAACAGTGTGATGTTTATAAAGCCATCATTATAATCTAGGTATGTACTGACTTTTAGAGTGCCACCACATCAATTAATAATATACTGTTCCATGAATACATTAAAGCTACATTTTATTAATTTTCTCATGTAAGAGATCATTTAAAATAATTTAAATCTCTGTTGACTGCATTTGTTTGACTGACACATAGAAGAATCCTGTTGTAAAGTTTTAAAACACCCTTACCGGAACAATAAATCAATCTAACAGGTGGAGTTTAAATCTGGGTTTGTGTGCTGGTACAACAACAAGATCAAAATGAGTTTCAGTAACTGCATTACCTTAAAAATTAGTGTAAAATTATTTTGCTTGTTTTATGAGGATTGTTTCGTTTTCCCCACCTAAACAGTAAAAATTATACCCAATTGCTTTTTAATCTTGAGTTAGCACCTTCTTCCGAATTTCTATACTGTTGTTGTTGTTGACTTATCCTCTTTAAAGATCTGACATTTGTCAGATCAACTCCAATAAATTGTTGACATTCAGAAAGCCAATGACTAGCAGGGGATCTGAGGGTAAATCTTCCCGGGAAAGTCCGATGTCATCCAGAATATTTTTCGGTGAAGCTGGATGGTCACAGCATTTTTTACAAGTGGGATAATTTTTTTTGTACCAAGTTCAAACAATAAACATTTTAAATGTCCACTTAAGAATCTAACGATATTCTAGTCATGGCAGTTTGAGATTTCCGGTCGCATTTTATTTTCAGGAGATGTTCCTGAGTACCATTGGTGTGTTGGTGGAATTTGCCAGATTGAATGTAGTCTAGATTTTTCATTAGAGTAAAGTTCCTGATGTGTAGGTGATGAACCAGTGGGCGTATCTTTTTGTGGGATGACTTTGTTGATTTCTATACTACATCTACGAAGGTTCACTATACCCGTCGTTATTTTTATGTGTAGAAAACCCTGTCAACTAGACTTGTACTACTAGATCCATATTGAAACTTGGCATTTTCAAAACAGGATAGTGTTCTTACCCAGCTCTTATTACCACTGACAGTCAATTTATGGGCATTAACCTAAATCCTAGTTAAAGTTATTTTATTGACCTTTAGCATTAAAACTGGCAACCAAACAATAGTTACATCGATGCGAATTTAAAGTTCAGTATATTATCGTAACTCTTATTTCTATATTGCGTATTTGTATTATCTGTCTGTCGATTTGAATAATTACGTGATTACATAAACGATTTTATTTTTTGAAAATCCGATTAGCTTCCATATCGAGAAATTACGTTCATTATCTGACATCAATTTTGTTATTATTTTCGCGACACATAACAAGGCAGCTGCCATAGTGTCAACGCAGAATTAGACAAGGCCCTGAGGCACTGTCTGTACCTCGGTTGACATCCTCAGTTATCTAATTTCCATCGGCGGCTGCTAGATATTGAAATTGTAGACTCCACTAAATTGATTATTATCCATTCCACAGGTTGCAACTGATGGCAAATAACTCTATTTGCATTGCTGTTGCCTTGAGGCATCACCATCATATCAAACTGCTTCCATTACCATTTATAAAACATTAAGTTACTTTACTTAATATGTTCTTGAATTTTTCAGTGACATAAATCATTGAAATCATTCAAAAATCATTAATATTTAAGGAAGCATTCCTTAAATTTCTTTGGAACTGTATATCATTGTCATATTCACCCACAGAATTTCATTAAAGCTTCGAACTTCTTTGCCTCATTCATAAATTCTTGGCCCGTGAATTTCTGACACTATTTTTCTTTTTTCTTTTCTGAAAACGTTTTATATATTTTGGCAGACTTATTTGTAGCTTATATGACTTTTGTATTCTCTAAAGTCAACGTTTCTATTATATTAGTTTTTTTTTCAGATAGAAATCAGAAATGCAATTTTTTTTGCTGGATAAAAAAAAAGCATCCGAAATTCGGACCGTCATTCTAATTGTACGTGCTTTCCGTTTTCCCGCGTTTTTCTTAGAACATCTGTTTTGTTCTAGAATCGTGCTTGGCATTTAATGATTTCTGGTTTTTGTAATCGATGGGAATCCGGAAATGTGGTGAATATGAATTTGTCATCTAGTAATTAGTTACCGCCTGACATAATGTGTTATTACTAATTACCGTCTGATTTAATGCTTCTGCAAGCAGGAACTGCATTTAATTCTGTTGTGACTTAGATACTGCCCTGCGTTGTATTATGCAACTGTACTTCAAACATCTATTTGTCAATGGAATTGGTACTTCATTATAAATGTGTTGAAATACTACAATTATTTCATTGATATTAATTATTCAAACTACAATGAATATACTACTATTGTTAGAAATTAATTTGAAACGTCGCCAATTGATATGAAACTTACAATACGAAGTATTGGAGAAAAATGTATCCTTATGATAATATGATATGGGATTAATAGTAAACGGGCAATAGTGTTTCTTCGTTTTAAAAAAGATCAATAATATATTATTGTTCTCCTTTATCAATTCGTTTATACGTTGAAATTTTTTTTGACTTTATTTAAAAAGTTTACTTCTAATTGTAAATTCAGAATGATGTTTGTATATCATCATATCATTTAAAAATACTTTATAAATCTAAGAAGTGTTATATATTTTTATATATGTAGTTATAAGAACTTAATAGGGCACAGGTGCCGTATAATCCATGATTCCAAATTCTGAATTTTTTTGGCGATGACGTATTTTGCCAAGATGACGTATCGTGACTGGCGCGATGACGTAAGTACTATGGTTATCAAAATAGAATTTTCTGCCTAGTTTTTATAGGTCTCCATATGTATGATGTAATAAAAACGAGGTTGCTAGATACATAAGAAAATCCGACAAAAAATCGCCAATATCAGAATTTTGCATTCTGGATTATACGGCACTTGTGCTTCTCAATAGTTCTCGGATCGGTTAAAATTTTGGATTTTATATTTAAGCTTATATATTTTTGGATTATTTACTATAGTATCTTATAAATTCTGTTCACTTTGCGACTTTTATCTATGTTCTTAAATATTTTTATATCTTTTCCAGCCGAAATCTTAATGATATTAATTTTCGAAAATTGTTTTCTGATAACAATTTGTAATTGTTGTGTATAGAGGTTTACCATATAAGCCTTTTTTATGTTTTTACGTAATGGTGTTAAGATATTTAAATATATTCCTCTTTTTTATTTTGCAATAAATTTAAAAAATTATGTTGATATAATTTGTTAGTTTGTTGAATATTTGTAAATGTAAAACTAATAATTAATTAGAAATTCATTTAATTTTGAAATCCATCGAAAAACTGCTGTATCTTATTCTTGTAGTCAAAATTAATATAATTAATAATAACGAGAAATGTGTATACATTATAGAACTCGAATTAATTGAAACTTGCATATCAATTTAACGAAAAATGCGTTTTTGTATAATATTCAAAATCGTTTTGTCCAAATGTTAATTCACACAAGTAATTTTTTTATTTTCTGATAATAAATTAATTAAATAGTTATTATTCTAAATTTGAAAGGGTTGATTATAGATTTGCATCTTATTGTTTTAAATAATATTTTAATACTTTTATTAAAGTATATTTAAATAAATGTTTCTAATGATTAAGTAAAAGTAGTAATTTTGAATGTAGAAGTATTAAACATTTTGCAGACGTAAAATTCTGCTCATTAATACTTAGTCATCAAGTTTCAGCTATCAATTATCGTTTATAAATCAATCGCGCAATTTCTTGCTCCAAAATATTTCATCATCGCATATAAGCTGACGTCATTTGTTGTAATGTTTCACCTTTTGCACTACAAGTCATTATCTCATGAAGCCCCACAAAGAATTTGTTTGAACAGAAATATTTTTTTAGTCCAGTAACCCTCGTGAAACCAACTTAATGCACAAAATCTGTTTGCGCACGGTACGATCTCTTTCCACGAAAATGATTAAACCAAATAGGATTCTGGGAAGAGTATAACGAAAAGATAAACTTTTTCCTGGAAAAGTAATACAATTTAGACACTGAAGTCAAGTAATCGCTGAAGATTTTAATATAGCGAAAAGCGAAAGAAAATGGCGTTATTGACAATTGAGTTCAAGTTCATGAGTAAATTCATGCTCTATAATTGCAACAAAATCAAATGATTGTGAAACTATAAATTTTGTCTCATTAAATGTTTTTTTTTCATTGTTCCTGTTTTCTTAGAACAAAAATGGAATCGCTTTCGTTTATTGATTGTTTTAATTCCTCTTAGCATAATTTGATATGTTTTTAAAACCTTAAGTTGATCGATAAATGAATGACGTCAGAATTTTTCTTTATTGTTTATTTTCTGCGATTTTTCATTAAAGGAAAAATTAAGGTAGTTTTTTTTTCGTTCTTCCCGTTCTGTTTATCGATCAACGAATTTGTAATTCATTGATCAAATTTTCGATTCATCATTTAACATGCTTCTTTATCACTTATTTCTTAAAGGTCATTTTTATTCGAATGTTTAAAATTAGGTTAGGTTGATTCGATTTTTAAAAAAAATCCAATGTTGTGGACAAGGTCTGCTCTAAAAAGTGTTTTCTTCAAATTAGTGGAGTTTTCTTTTAGATTTTTAAAGGCTTATTTTTTGGTAGCGGAGAGTTGAAATTTTTAACGTGTTTAACTTTGTTCTGAATCGAAAATTTATGTCTAATCTTGTTAGAGTTAGCTTTAATCTTTTCTTTTGTTTATATGATTGACATCGTATATATATATATATATATATATATATATATATATATATATATATATATATATATATATATATATATATATATATATATATATATATATATATATATATATATATATATATTATTGACAAGTTTTGACTTAAGACCATATTTGCATTAGTTATCATATTATATATTTTACAATGTTTAAAAAATATTTTATGTTAAAAAACACATCATACATTTTTAATTATAGTTAGCGATCTTGTTTATAATAAGGAATACAATCTCTTTTTCAACAGATTTGTAGTCGAAAGATAATGGATCTTATGAATATGGAGAAATCCACTGTTCCCAGTTATTTAGCTACATAAAATGTGTTCGTTTAAATTAAACGATGGGACATTTAATGCCTATTTTAGGCACTTTAAATGAACCTTCGTTTAGGTAATGTGTAAGTTTCGACAGCCTATTCGCTGAATGTAAACTTCATTCCTTGGCTATGTTATAATATCTAACTCTTGTGGAAAGTTATGGTTATAGATAAGGTTTTGTTCTCATTACTTTAAAGCAATTAAAAGATTGTATGGAATGACCATGCGTAACTGCAAACCACATCCTAAACGTTACCTCACTTCTTGTATTATTGTAATTATCGATATACATACATAATTATCTTAATTTTATTTTATTTAATTTTGTAAAAAAAAAAATCAATTTTTTTCATTCCCTACCCAGTTTATTTTAAGAATAATTTCTCCTTACCATCTGTGTATGCGGGTCTCAAGAAAATTACTAACAAAATTCTTCTGCATTACTAAGCCAAGCAAAAAATTTTCAGAAATAAGCATGCTCACTCCATTTTTCCGCCTCTGTTTCTGCATGCAATTATAAAGGGTGTTTCGGAATTATTTCCCTCTACTGTTCCCCCCCCCACCGAAACACCTTTTCATTCTTTCACATAGGAAGAGTAATCCACGTGGGGGGATGTGCATAATTTCCTTAGTCTCCCCTTTCCAGGCTTAGTTTTTGCTTCCCCACTTCATTTTTTTTGCAACGATTTTCGAGGAGTTTAATGTACTGTTGCAACCACCCCATCCGACCCTGAACCTCTCGTTTTCACCCTACTAACCTCTGACCCTGTTGAATGCCGGGAAAAGTGGGAACCAGGTAGCTGCTGCTTCCTGTGCGCATGCGAAGTCAATCCTTTACGCCCGGCATCTGCTCTCCCCAATGTCATCGCCAGGTGTTTAGTTTCTGTTTTGGAAGTTACCAGTTTTTTTTTTTTTTTTTCCATTTCGAATGGGGCGGAATGGATTTCTTCGAAAACTGAGATTTACTGTTTTTCTCCGAGTTTTCGAGTAGTAATATTGGTAAGAATTTTCTTTTTAAAAAGCGAAGTCTAGAAGAATCAGGATTATTAATGATTCCAGATGTTGCCATTCAGATAATAATAATATCAACTTTTTTTTCTTTTTGTTTTCTGAGATCTTTTAAATATAAATTAATCAAGAATAATTACATATCAACAACTATTAAATTTTTATTATTTTGTAATTTTTATTCAAAATACCTTCTTTTGTTTGAAAAAAATATAAATTATTTTCTTAACGTCTAAGTTCTTCTGTCACGGCATGCGTTAGTAGCTTTTAGTTTAAATCTCGAATTTTCAAGATTCATTGTTATTTCCACGTGATTAGTTGTTGTCTGGGTTGAGTTGTATTTTACAGTGAGTGTAAAAAGTATTCGTACAGTACGACAATTGATTTAAAAGAGATTCGTTCATAAAAATTATTAACATAAATTCCATTTTAATTAATTAGAAATATATAATAGAACATAATTTCACTAGTTTCATGTGAAATTTACACAAAAATAGTTTTATACATGAATAAATATTTACAAAACTGAAACAATCCAACATCTTGTGGTGTAAAAAGTATTCGTACATCAAGCATACATTGGCCAACACAATCATAATATTACAGCTAATACCTTGTAGGATATCCTTTAGTTTGAATAACTGCCTTGAGTATTTTTGTCATCGATTCCACCAATTTTGCTGTTATTGAGCTAGATATGGCGTCCCATTCTTGATTAAGAGCCGATTCCAAATCATTTTTATTAGAAATATGTCTGGATCTAATATTTTTATCAAGAACGTCCCATAAATTCTCGATAGGGTTGAGGTCCGGCGACTGAGGAGGAAATTTCATGAACTTTGGGGTATTATATAGTATGCAGAGCCTTGTGTTTAGGGCTGTGTGCTTGGGGTCGTTATCATGCATGAAAACGTAATCAACCATTCAAGCCCATTTTTGTTGCACTAGGTCCTAAATTATTGTTCAAAATGTCAATATAAAGTTGATGATTCATAATGTCTTTAATAAAGACTAATTTGCCCACCCCAGAAGCACTCATACACCCCCAAACAAGTAGACTTCCACTCCCATGTTTCACTGTTGGCACTAAATTCTTAGGATGCATTTCTGTATTGCGCTTTCTCCATACCATTCGTCTCCCGTCCGATCCAAATATGTTGTATTTACTTTCGTCTGTAAAGATAATCTTTTTCCAGAAATCTGGACTTTCATAACGTATTGCTTGGCGAAAGACAATCGCAGCTTCCGATTCTTCTCACTGACAAAGAATTTTCGTCTCGCAACACGGCCATGGAAACCTTCATTTCTGCATGCATTTCGAACAGTACTTACAGAGACTGCTGTTCCCATGTTCTTTAGTTCTGATGTTAATGCAGGAGCACTTATTTTGGGATCCTTCTTTAATGAATGTACCAGAAACCGTCTGTCGGATGATGTCAATAGACATGGTCGCCCAGTACGAGAACTGTTTTGAACCGTTAGAGTGGCAGTAAACTTTTTTATGATTGACAGCACAGTTGAACGGGGTCTACCAACCAGATCAGAAATCTTGTTGTACGATTTACCATTTTTACGGATCTTTAAAATCAGTTCTCTTTCGGAAACACTTGTTCTCTACTTTTACGACCCATTACAGAATTTCTAGTTTCTCACTACATTAAAATTTCCACTGAAGAACCTTTTAAGTAACTTACAAGATGACGGCAATTAACTACATCTTAATGGCTAAACCAATCACAATATATAACTAAAAAAATTTGCATTTCTTTTAGTGTACGAATACTTTTTACACCACAAGATGTTGGATTGTTACAGTTTTGTAAATATTTATTCATGTATAAAATTATTTTTGAGTAAATTTCACATGAAACTAGTGAAAATATGTTCTATTATGTATTTATTAATAATTAAAATGGAATTTATGTTTATAATTTTTATGAACGGATCTCTTTTAAATCAATAGTCGTAATGTACGAATACTTTTTACACTCACTGTATATAATTTCGATTTAGAAAATAGTATAGTAAATAAATTACAATTCTAAAAATTATATTTCTTTACTAACTGGTCCACACTGTTAAATTTACCAAAACCAACTAAGTGTAGTTTTTCGCTTTGTATCAAATCATCTGTTTTTTGCTGTTGGTAATGTAATATTGGATTTCTTTTATTCTTTCTTAGGATAAATTCTTGCTTTTGTTCTTCATCTTAATTTTAGAATGAGTTTAGTAGCGTGGCAAATACTAATTGCTGTCGCTCAAAAAACATGCAAAAATTAGACAAGATTACATTGCTATCTTGGATTGCCTTTATTCTTTTATTGGTTATTTTTGCTTCTTTAGTTTTTCATCTTAATTTTATGATTTTAGATATTTTGCTCTTTAAAATCATTTGCTGTCCAATAAAAATGCGCGAAATTTTTAAGAGGAAGAATTTAAGGATTCGTCAATTCCAAAAATATTTAACTTTTAATTTTGTTAGCTTTTTTAAATTAATTTTCTTTTTTATTGTTGTTTTAAATTAATTGTTTTAAATTTGTTTTAAATTAAATTAATCAATTGAAGTTTTTATTTATTTTATTAATGACTATATATTATTCTTAACTTTTATGTAATATATAAATATATATTAAAATTATAATTTGTTGTTAGTAAGAAAACTGAATTTTATTCCTCAAATGCAGTTGAATTGTATTCTTTTAGTCTTTGTATTCTTGGGCAGGCTTTCAAGGCATTTAAAAGTTTTGCTATAGGCTTAATTTAGTTTTAAATGTATCATGCAATAAATGAAGAAGTTCTGGTTTCATTAAAAATAATGGCCAAATTCCTGATTTATTCCTTTTTTTACTGGATTCACTTGTTCTGTGAAATCTAAAAACTAGTTTTACTATGATTAAAATATGAATTAATTTCCATTATCTATAGTAAATTGTTTAAGAGCCAAACAAAAAATTTAAACTGAATATCCTTTCATAGTCACTGATTTATTAGTTTGGTAAATACGTATATTAAATGTTTACGAGGTAGAAATTATTATAATTTGCTGTGTTAAATCAAATTTACATCAAATCTAAAAATAATTTGAGCTGTATTCGCCTTTATTTTATGAATTAAAACTTATAATTTCTTTTTTTATAAAACACATGTGAAAAAACACTATAGCATTGACGATATTTTTATTGTATTACTCTCATCAAATTATGTTGAGCTTTATACATACATACATGCGTGTATATATATATCGTTTTTTACATCCTTTAGATAGTGTGGAATGTTTTCTCAAAACTTCACCGTAACATTAAATTCTAAAGCTGAAAATAATAATCAATATCGGTCGTTCACTGAGAGATTGATTTTCAAAAAAGAAAATATAAGTAAATAAAAAAGTCGGACGATAATTTCCAGTTTAAAGGAGACAATGGAAGGCAGAACCAGGTCAAAAGAAGGTAAACGGAAAAACTAGTTAAGGAATATTGTCACGTCTGTAAACAACTGAGAGTTATCGTGTACAATTTCACGTGCCCCAGCTTCTCCCCCCCCTCTTCACATTATATAAACGAAAGCCAAGTGGGAATTGATTACAGAGATAAAAGATAAAAAAGTTATAATTATATCGAAAACGATTTTGGCGATACGCATTTTTTTATGAATGGATTTTGATAAATTTTACACAAATAAATTCATCTGTGATTTCATTGCGAACCAACTAGTTTACCCTTTTCGTCTTATAATTGGCTAGTTTTCTTCCAATTTTGTTGTATTTGGTTTGTGAAAAGAAATTTCTTAATACTTTTTTTCACATTTTTATTATTTATTTTTTTATGTGTCATATAAATATTCTATTTAATAATGAATAATTAGCTCATATTATTTAGCAAACGATATGGTAAATTAAAATATGAAAGCATTTCTTTGTGAATAATTTTCCTGTGTAATATTTAATATTGATTACTTTTCATTTTATTTTTTTATATTAAAAACTTTTTAAATTATATATATATTCACTTATTATAAAGAAAGTACATTTTTCATTATATCTTTCATATATTCATGCTTGAATAGAATAAATATCCTGACTAAGGCATAGTTGCGCTATATATTTTTGATTATTATATCAAAGTTAAATTAGTATCATATAAATGTTTTGGTGATTTTATTTATAAAAGTATTGCTAGCAGGATATTATATATATTTTAGTGAGTCTTCATTAAAATTTTTTAAATGTAAAAAAATCTTTTTTTTCTACAAAAAACGCACACAATAATACTATAAATAACAATATACCCCACAATTAATGTAATACATAATAATATTATAATTAAAAAAATATTTTTAAGTAGCTTTTCGTTAGTATTACTAAATTAACCGTTAAAGGAAAAGCCTATTGAAGTGAATCAATTATTAATCTATATACTGTCCGTTTTTAAATATTAATATCAGGCTATAGCCTTACTATTTAACAATAATGTTTTAAACGAAATAGAACTTATATAATATTTCCATTATAATATGAATCGAAAAATAGCTTTCACAAATTTTCAAAATTTTATTAATCTTTTTAATATTTTTTGGTGCATGAAAATACAATTATATATTAAAAATACATTTTTCCAACTGATGTACATTTCATTGTATCTTATAATACATTGATTTTAACATTTTATTATTTTTTATATAAGTACTTTAGTAATTTAACTTTCTTCTTCTTTTGTGATGGTTATAAATTAAAAATATTTAGCTACTTTTGATTTGATTAATCAAATATTTTTACATAGTTTTAGTAATATTTACGCGTCATATATAATATAATTACTGTGTAATCTATGCAATTTTGATATACCTTTATTAATAATTTCATCTTTTATTTTTCTTTAGGTAAGTTGGATCTCATTTCTAATCGAAATACCTGTTCTAATTTTGAATTTATCCCATGCTCAGTAAGTAGTATCGATTTCTTTTAAAATTTGATGCTTAAATTCGAAAAATCCCCTATTAATTGATGCATGTAAGTTAGAATTCTGCTGCCTTGCTAAACCAGTTACTTGTTAATTAATATGCACCTATTTTATTGAAATTGATTTTTTTATACCACTTTTGTTCATCTGGAAAATAAATATTTTGTGAAATAGAACACATTTATTATAACTGACTTAAGAAGTTTACCTCATTATCAAATGTCGAAAATATTTCTCTAATTTAATTAGTTTTTTTAATCATAAAGTAATTGTTTATTTTGCTCTAATTATATTTCATTACAATTCTCATTGGTATAAAATATCCATGACGTCAGATTTCATCCACGTCACATCGTATTAAGACGGTGTCGTAAACCCGACTTGTTGACGAATTTACTGACTGCTTTCAAATCGCATTTTTAATCGGCAGCAAACAAGGCGAAGTTCACCATCGTATGTCTGAGAATAGTGACGAAATTAATTCTGTTAATAAAACGATTTCGTATATTAGGAGTAAAGCATCGGTTTGAAAAGCCGTTTTCTATTAATTCAACCCAATTAACACATGGACATAAAACAACAGAAAAAGCAAAGTGAAAAAGACAAGTCAAAACATCCACTATTAGTTACTTTAAATCGGCATGAACGCGATTTAAATTTTTAAAAACTTCATTGATTTATAGAATTTTAAATTAATTGCAATATTTGTAAATAATCTTATTTTAATCTTGTGACTATTGCCTTGATTACTCCAACACTAAGCCGAGCTGGCAGCCGAATGGTTAGCGCTCTTGTCTTCGGTTCAACAGTTCGTGGGTTCGAATCCCACCTTAGGCATGGATGTTTGTAGTGGTTCGGAATCCACTTTAAGCCGTAGGTCCCGGTCTAATTAGCCCTCGTATGCAAAAAATGACCGTTGAGCGACAAACAAATACTCCAACACTAAAAGAAATTATCTTATTTTCCCCCCATAATTAGTATTTTCCATGACAGACATTTTGTAAACTTTTATGAATTAAAATTTCCCATTCTCAACAGAGCTTGCGACGCAGCAATGTGGAAGCGTAGTTAGCGTTAATTAACGTCGAAAGCAATCGACGCTGCACATTTCCCCGTCAATTTGAATCAACCTATCTGCGTTTTAGAAATCTTTTCAGTTTTTAGCCGCTCAAGGAACAAAACAGTAAAGCGCACTTGAAGCACATAAATGTTTTCATTATTATTATTATTACTTCGCTTAATATTCTGAAAAGGTACAAGATTATTATTTTTTGGTGAATGTGTTACTGAAAGATTTCACTTAATTTCATAGATATTTGATGATTTAGTGAAATATTTTTTAAAAATTATTTCTTGATATCTTGCTTTGTCGCTGTATATTCCATTTGAGCCCATGAAGTCTAATTTATTCAGAACTTGTAATTTTTAAAGGGATTCCATACCACTTCATAATTTGAAGTGAGAATCGAACTTGTTATGTTTAGATTAAAGCTAGATTGCTAACCATACTATTTCATGGAATAGCGGTGAGACCTATTTTATACTTGAGGTGTGTTTATATACATATGCTCGCGCACTCACACTCATACCTATATATATATATATATATATATATATATATATATATATATATATATATATATATATATATATATATATATATATATATATATATATATATATATATATATATGGGTATGAGTGCGCGCGCATATATATATATAAACACACCTCAAGTATAAAATAGGTCTCACCGCTATCCCAGGAAATATATATATATATATACATATATATATATATATATATATATATATATATATATATATATATATATATATATATATATATATATATATATATATATATATATATATATATATATATATATATATATATATATATAAATTCCCATCTGAATCTTGAAATGAGTATAGTGTGTCAAGATTTCTCTTGGATTCGGTCAGTACTGTGTGTCCGTCATGTTGTCATCCGTGGAGCGTTTTCGTCCATTGGGCAAGGGTTGCGCAACTGGATGAAACTCGGCCTGTTTCTCAACCTTTATTTGACCTTGAAAGTATTGGTTGAGTGATCCCTCCAGTTGTCGTATGCAAATCGGATTAGGATGTTTATAACGTGGAGCCGTTTCTTAAGAAAATATTGGAAAGCAGTCGTTTGTTTCTGTTGTGTGTGTGATTTCGTATTTGAACTTAGTATTTTTTTATGCTAATGACGATAATCAATACACACACGCGTTCCTTTATATCCATAAATTTGACTTCTTAATTACAAGCATTACAATTTGATTTAATAAGGAATATTTTCAAAGCATCATATAAATATTTTGTAATTCGGTGAGTATTATTTTTTTTAATGGAATCCAAGCAATGAAGAACATACTGTTTTCTAGGCGGGAATATTATTTATAATTTAACTTTTTAAATGAAAAGAAAAGTTGTATTGAAAGCTGAAGGTATAAACGCATTCATTAATTTTATCTGTAATCAATCGAAAATTAAAGTGTTAATTGGGGCTTAATTCTTTTATGTTGTTAAATTTTCTCTCGTGTTTAATGAAGAGAAGAGTACGATTACACAGATTGTGGATTCCCTGTAATTTTTTTAAAGAGTAAATTTTAATCGTTTAAGATTTTAAGTTTTAAAATTTGAAACGCTGAACGTGGATCGATGGTTTGAAGAAAGCAGAATCGAATTACCATCAGTTTTTGCTTAAAGGAGCAAATTTGACTGATGCCATTGTTTTAATGTGGATTTCAATGTATTGTGAATGTTTATGCAATGGTGCAGGATACGAACCCAAGAACTACTGAACTATGCCAGAGCATTAGTTAGCATATTTACTTAAAATCAAAGTTTTTTTTTGTATTAGAATTGGAGACTTATGTGGTTCTCATGGGCGTTGATTATTATTCAAAATTAGGGTGTCTCTAATGAAAGATCTAAGAACTTACTCAACATTTTAAATCTGTAGTGTTTTTGATTTTATCAGTATCCAAATTTCCATTCTAATTTTTAGTTAGGAACATCAAAAATTTGAACATCAAAAGAACTAACACACTTGTTGGCTTTATCGTTTAGAGAAAATATCTGCTTTGAATTTAGTGATAGGGCAGTCCACCCAATTATTCAAACACGTGAAATCAGTTCTATCTTGCACTTGGAAGAAAAATTTTCCACTTCATTTTCTCCATAGAAGAGACTTGTTCTCTGCTTTAACATGGAATGAACCAACCCTAAGTGAGGAAAACTCGTTTGACGAGATTTTGAGACGAGTCACTAAAAAAACTTATTTTTCTCTCTTTCATTTTATCGCAAACTTTCCCTTGTTTCTTCCTTCTGTATTCTCCGCGGTGTTCTGTTCTTCCCCCTCCTACTTCCCCCTTTTTTTATTTGAAATTAGGCTCGTCTGGGGACCGCCTATAAATTTACTGACAATTTTCCGTTTGCCTCATCGATTGAGCTGCATAATTAAATCGTTTGGTTTCTTCATTCCCTTATCTGCAGGGTGAATTAAACCTAGGTTCGAAAAGTGACAGCAGAACGATGAAGGCGAAACCTTTATCTATTCCACGCTTCCCGATTTTAGTATTTTTTGTTTTGTCTAAAGTTAAGATACTACGCTTAAAGTACGATTACTTTGAAAAAATTTAATTTGTATATAACTAACTGTATCCTTTTTTTTCGATAAAAAGTTGTTTTACCTGCGTGGTTTAATGCATTTTCGGTGAAGATATTTTTATGAGTTTGACTTAGAGATAACGTACTGGTGTAACACCTGTGGCATTTCGTGAACGCATTCTTCAGAGTAAAAGGTTCTAGGTTGGAATCTAGTTTCTATCGAATACTGGGAGAGGGACTCACTTCTACTCTCCGCTTTGTAACTTTTCTCAGCGTTGGTGCTTGGGAGTTTTCCAGGTTTTCTCCTTTTCAACACGTGAATATAACCAGTTGTGTATAAGAAGTTCTTATGATAGATTAACACGATTTCTGTTATAAACAGCTTTCTTCATATAATAACTTTTCATTTTTATAGATTATTACGCTTTTTCTGCAACATCCTTCAAATCTTAAATCGATTAGTACATTGTGTCTTAAACATCAATTTTGTGATTTTTTTATAAATTAGCAATATTTGCACTTTATGCTGTTGAATACGTTCTGTTGCATGGGCTGTAAGAAGACAGGTGTTACATTAGGTAGAGGAAATTGTAAAGGAATTGCATGAAAAAAATTCGGAAATTAACATTATAGTATATAAATTTACAATTGAGGAAGGGTTTATGTTCCTCCAGTGAAACGTGATTCATATTTCTCAAACTCTAAAATAAAAATAATTGGGCAAAAAAAAGGATAGTTAAAAATAAACGCAAATGATAGAGGCATAAAAATAAGTTAGCACTTAGTTTTCAAATTTTTTCATTCGAAGATGGAAATTTAAAATTATCGTTGCTTTGGTGGGACCGTTTTACTGGCCAGGCACTTGTACGTAAAATATTGAGTGTACATAAATTGGATGTTCATAAAAACGAAAGCCAACTATAATTATAGGTTTAAAATTAACTAAAAAAATGTGTTCATTTAGCTGTTAAGAACACGGTTATATTACTGTATCAATAATTAAGCCTCATTTTATATGTTAATTTAAAAATTTTAAATTTTCCTTATTTGTACAAAGGAAATAAGATTTAAAAATCAGTATTTTATGTTGAATTGTTTCATTTATACGTTTAACCGCATAACTCAGATTTGAAGATGGGAATGGAGATAAGTCTGGACTGAGTGCGTGTACCAGGAATAGTGATGAGTTGTTAAAATGAACATTTTTTGATTTATTACTTTTTGTTGATTGTTTAATTGGAGCTAATATTTCCTGTGAAATAGTTAAAAGCTTTTTTGTATGTGTATTTCAAATAAATTTACTTTTTTGTTGTTGTTGTCGTCTTGTGCCAACTAGGCTGGCAATATGAGAGGCGCTGCTCCCCTTTTCCAACTTTGAACCATATTTAGGTGTGGAGTCAGTACACACATGCCATAGGTACCCGTTTATAGGGAAGGCAACCATTCACAACCCATTCATACAAGGAAAGGACAAAGACAAGATAGACAGAGGGAGAAAGTACATCTATGTCTGAACTGGGATTCGAACCCAGGACCTCCCTATCCGCAGTCAGGCGCTCTGATTATTAGACAGTATGTATTTACTTTATATAACATAAATAGCCATTACATGTATAATGTAATACTTTTTCAATTTTGAGTTACATGAAATGACTAAGGTGATGTTTTTTCTTTATCTTGCACTCATAACTTTTTCTGTCTCCCCCCCGAAGAAATTAGTTGGTAAAGTTCAACGAACGATATCCGATTTAAATTGAGGAAGTGTAAAAAGATGAGGCTCGTCTACCCTTTGTTCCTATCCCCACTGTATAATTGAAGTTAATGAGTAATTATCGCTTTTATAACCGTACTCATAAAGAATAAAGTACCGCATCAAGCTTGATTTATGGAAATATGCATTTTCTTCTTCTTCTCATGTCATAGATTTCGTTTTGTTCTGTCTTTCCTTGCTCCACTTTTTAACCGTCAGACTTCGGAGTCACGTGACGCAGTATTTCCTTTCCATTTTTCGTCCTGACGTCATCTGCATCTCATTTATTTCTCCACGCGTTACTCGAAATAATGTGCATGATGTTCTTTTTTTTAAAAAAAAAAAAAGAAATAATTCTTTCTTTTTTCATCTCTCTTTTAAAATGAAAGAAGAAAGAACAAAATTTGTTGAGAAAATAGTGAGAAGAATTCTATTTAAAAAGAGGAGCTATCTAACTTAAATTTGCTGTTTAAGATGGTTTAAATTCTCGTTTCTTTAACGCGTCATTTTCTTTTTCACTGTTCATTCTATCTATCCTTCATCTGGTGAAAAATATTTTTTTTAAATTAATTTTAATTTTCTTCTCGATCATGGTCTGATTTATATGTTAGTGAATCGTTTGTTTTATCACAAAACTCCTTAAGTTAATAACACTAAGAAATTCTTCTGTTTGTTATATTTAACTACTGTTTTTTTTTTTTTTGGCAAAATAGAAATCTTACATAAGCATTTATGTGTTATGAATATTGTATTGCAGTTCTACTTTTTAGTATATTAGTTTAAAAACTGAAAAATATGTTGTTAGGATTCGTGTTCCATATTTAAGTAATATTATATTTTTAAGTTTTTTTTTAAAAGCATTATATAAATTAAATTTTTGTTGGTACCAGATTGAAGTATTATTTTAATGTAAACTTGCAATAACTGGTACATCTGAATTTTCTTGTTCATTTAAATTTATCTGTTTCGGTACCAATTTCAGGAAAATCGTAAAACAAATTTTGGCTGTATGATTTAAAAAAACAATTTATGATGAATTAGATTCTTTGCGACGGCTCTTTTAATAAAAACAAAACGCGCCATTTAGTATGGATATTTTTATTTATTTGCAATATATATATATATATATATATATATATATATATATATATATATATATATATATATATATATATATATATATATCTGCAATATATTTATAAGCTGAGCCCAAAAATTGTGACAAATTTACATATGAGGACAGAACTAACGATTCGTAAGATTCTATTCTTACATTTAGAGTTTAAACATCTTTTGACACATTTTTGTTACTTCAGGGTACCGAACTTGTAATAACTGAGACTTTACCTGTGCGTTATACTTTCGAAATATAACTCGTACACTTTGCGCTTATATAGATTAAAGTCTAAACACGATTATAAATAATCCATATTGCATAATTCACTTCTTACAGAATATTTTAATAAAAATTGGACTTTAATTCGCATTATTAATGCAACTCGAATGCAGCTATTGCATGTAACGTGTATTTTGAGTCTAAAATTTAAAATAACATACAAAAAGTTTTTTTTCTTCTATCGATTGAAAATTTTTTTTTATTTCAAATGTTTTTCCTTATGCCAACAAAAAGAAGCTGAAGAAATTTTAAGTGATAATTTATATAAAATTAACTAAGCTTGTTTTTATTAGTCTATATATTTTGAAATTTCATTTGCTTTAAATGTGTTTAAAATAAAAATTAACACTCATAATTTTGATTGAAGTTTTTTACCGTCACATGAAATATTAATGCCTTTTAAGTTGATTAAATTAAGATCGAAGATAATCCAGATTAATGCCGTAAATGAATAGGATTTGTAAACGCATTTGTATATTATCTATTCATAATTAATTATATCTTAAAAACTATATTAATTAGTATGAGAGAGATTATTATCATATTGTCTTTAATTATAAAGAATTCTTCAAACTATTTACAACTTATATTATAATACCAGCTCATAAAAATATCAGCTCTCTAAACTTATTTTTATTTTAAATAATCGTTTGTTAAGTCGTGAAAGTCACTCTCCTTAAATAAACACATGGTAATTTTTAATGGCTTTCTCTAATTGCAAAGCATAATGATAAAATTTTTTTGCGCACTTAGCAAAATTTGCCTAGTCAAAATTTATTCAATAGAATTTTGAATTCGAGGATATATATATATATATATATATATATATATATATATATATATATATATATATATATATATATATATATATATATATATATATATAGAAAAAGGATAGTGATTTTTTTTAGAAACATCTACCTACTTAAATATCTGCTATGTGTAGATTAGCAATGTGTCCTGAAGTTGCATATAATTTCAGTCATCATTACTATTTATTTTAGAAAAGAAGACTCTTTTTATTATTGTTATTCGACTCAAGACTAACTTCATTTAGTTGATTACTAATTACTGAATAGTTGATTTTTTTAAAAAATGTTTTGTACTCTCTTCACGACAGATTTTCTATCGTGCACGAATTTATTCACTTGTAAAAGATGAAATTTTAAGTGATTACAGATATATCTTTTAAAAGTTATCAGATAATATTGTTGAAATTTACGAAAAAAGAAAATCACCCCCCCGTTCGAAACTCTTTCAAACATCTGGTCACTGCAACTAGCATGAAAAAATGCATGTTGTAGTTATTTTTGTTGAAATAGTATTTTTTAGAAATAATTGCAAGACTTATATTTTGTTTTGTTTTTTATTGACCATCCCTGTGTTACATATTTTTAACAGTATTAATATTCATGAAATTTTATTTCACTACCATGCGCGTCATTTATTTATTGCGACTTCAGTTAGCGTGTGAAAAACTATTGTTTTTCCCTTCAAAATGCTCTAATTTTACAATCACGTGATTGTTCTAGTATCACTCGGACTTCACTAATGTTCTACAGCCAATTGTATGCGATATGAGCCAAATTAACTTCCCCTTACCAAGGCATCTAATTACGGGAGTTGCTGTACCATTTACTGACCACTAATGCCATAAATATTTGTACTATTGTGATTAGACTCAGCATGGCCCTGCGGTAGGACACTATTTTTCAGCGCGTAGGATCCTGAGTTTGATTCTAGCCACTGTTGGACAACGGGAGATAAATGTTGTCCCTCTGTTTTCTAGATGCACATCTGTCGGGGTGGATGCGAGAGAAATTTCTTGGTTTCATCCCTTGTGATATGTGAATATGACCCACTATCTACAAGAATCCTGAAAAGGAGACATTAAAATGCCTTACAACCACCTTGGTCTGTCGACTAGGCGATGTCGAAATTATTGTAATTAAGAATTCTAAACTTTCATTTTATATTCCTGACGTTTATTTTAAGTTTATATAAAATATTCGATTAAAACTATTATTGATATTATTAATCCTTCATTTCATTAAAAAATTTTTTTAATCGATTCATATCACAGTATTAACACGCATTCTGAGGATAGCTTATTTAATATTAATTATAAACATTTTTATTTATTACTGATAATGTTTGACAACAATTTTTAAGTGTATGTATAAAAAGGGTCTTTGGACGATTAAATAATAATACATTCTTCACATCATTAAAAATTTTTTTAATCGATTCATATCACAGTATTAACACGCATTCTGAGGAGATAGCTTATTTAAAATATTAATTAAAAACATTTTTTTATTTATTACTGATAATGTGTGACAACAATTTTTAAGTGGTATGTATAAAAAGGGTCTTCGGACGATTAAATAATAATAAATTCTTCTTCTAATTAAAAATTCTTTAAATCTATTCATAAGAGAACATTGGTATTCCAAAGGTAGCTTTTGATTTAAAAAAAAATCATAATTAATCAAAACGTGTCTCATAATTGTTAGTCTTTGACATTGATTTTTAAATTTATGTAAAGTAATCAATAGAAATTTTTTTTTTTGGAAAAGAAATTACAATGAATTTTACTTCTAATTATCATTAAATCGATTTCTTCTTTAATAGATATTAAAAAGCATTACTTTTTAATATCGTGTCATGTTATAAAAGAATTTTCTTGGTATTTTTTGAAACAATGGGAAAAAAAAAGCTGCTGTAAAAGGAAACTATGGCGTTTGGAGGCGGTTCTTGACAACCAATAAATGGAAGAATTTATAGTTATCACTGGTAGTTTGATAGGCGTTTAATTTTTCATCGATATTTTTATTCCTTACCTTTCTCTCGCCCATCATACACAATGAGATAAGGAGAATATTAAATGACTGAAGCCAGCGTAATGTGACATTGTTTTCCATTTTGTAATTATATTCCAACTTTTACCTTCGATTGGTGTCAAACGTGTCTTAGTGCAGCTGCCTTCACATTCGAGAAGAGGTGAACTTTTAACTCTTTCCTTCTTTTAGCCGTGGATATTCAATCTTAATCAATTCTCCCAGTCATGTGATCATGCTGATCGTGTATTCGGATTTCAACCTGTTAATTATTGCGTAAGGACTTGGAGATAGTAATTAAAATAGCTTCTTTACTCAAGGAAAATGTTTGAATTTTAAATGCTGGGCTTTAATCCATTTATTTATACCATATATATAGGTTAAATGTGCTGTTTGAGTTATTATAACGATTTATTAAAAATCGAATTAGTTATTTATAATTGTATTTTATGCTTAACTACCAAAATCGCATTTTGTTTATGCTCTAACATCGTAAATCCTAATTGCAATTATAAGATTAATGTAGAAGACTTAGATACTACCAACTGTGCTATAAAAATTGAATAAAAGTTATTTTTAATGTGTCGATTTTCAGAAATACATACGCAATATGTGTTTCACATGTAATCATCTCTTAACTCTGCTTTTTTGTGCCATTAATCCCTAAATTATCATTTATATAAAAAAGTTACTTTTTAATTGATATTGGTGAATTCTAGAAAAGATTTGAAATCTCGTTTCTTAGTTTCTAATTCATTACATCGAATCTTTTCAAAATTTTAATCAATATTCGAATAGGCCTGATTTTATCATTATTCTCAAGTAATTATCGATTGTTATCCATAAATGAAATTTTTGAAGCATTTGATTTTTCCACTCGCCAAATAAATTAAGTTGACAAGCTTTTATTGTGTATATAAACCTATATGTTTGTTTATATATATTGGTATTATACTATTTTTATATATTTGTTATAACTATTATCTACACATAAATCAGCTGAAATTTATTTGAAAATTTTAAAACTATTTTTTGATGGATGTAAAAATATTAAATGAAAAGGTTAATTTTTTTTCAGTTACACCAATATTTTAATCTTTAACAAACTACGAACCAATCTCTCATTTATTCTTTTATTTAGTTGAAACTAATATTTCTTCCATTATATTATTATAAACATAAAAGTTTGGAAAATTTGAGTGATTTAAAAAAAGTTTACTTGATTTCATTTCCTTTAATATACCTTAAAATTTTCTGTGTACAAATTCTTGTTATCTTTTTTCATTTAAACCTTGTTTTATTTTTCAAAATGTGCGCCCCTTTTTATAGTGTAAGGATGTTTCATCATTTTAAAGTAGTAATTTAGATTGATTAGATATTGAAAACGGAATTGGTAATATCAAATGGAAGGATTTTTTTATACGTACTTACGACATCATTAAAGAAAGAATGGCACAAGTGTTGTATAATCCATGATTCCAATTTCTGAATATTTTTGGCGATGAAGAACTGTTGCAAAGATGACGCATCGTGATGTACGCGATGACGTAAATACTAGGGTTACCAAAATAGAATTTTCTGCATAATTCTTATAAGTCTCCATATGTATGACGTAACAGAAAAGGTTGCTAGATACATAAGAGAATCTGCAAAAAAATTGCCAATCTCAGAATTTGGCGCATGGATTATACGGCACCTGTGCCGAAAGAATAATAATATTTACTTTCACTTTTTTCAAAACTATTCATAATTGACGATTTATAAAAGAAAAAAATATTTGTAATGTCTTGGTTATAAATGTTGCTTCTTTATATAATGTTTACTTAAGAGAGGCAAATTTAGGCTTAATTTAGTGATTTTATGATACTTTTATTGTGAAGAAAAATATATTTTAAAAACATATTACTGTTAATTATCGTCAGAGAATTGTTTATTAAGTGTAATCAATGTTTAATCTTACTCTTCACAAAAATCTTGTTTCGCTGTTTATTTTATTTCTGTTTTTCAATTAAAAAGTACAAACAATTTAAATTAAATACACATTTGGTGTTTTTTGAAACCTGGGAAAACAAATTTTTATGCCAGATAAATAAAATTATTTAAATTAATTCAACTAAATTGTTTTTTTTTCACTGTATATTTTTTTACGTTCTACAAAGTTATGCAAATATGTCCAACAAATTTGCTTTTACATTAGCAAATTCAACATGAAATAGTCATTAAAAAAATGGAAGTTTTAGTTAAAAGCTGTTATAAAACATGTTAACTTAACCTCCACCTGTCTTAAAAATGGGGAACTAAACCAGTTTTAAATATTTAATGAGGCTCTTAAAATCTTCATATTGTATCTTTTATTTACTGATTCCTCTTCAACTTTTACGCAGAATTTCAGTATGAAACGCCAATATCCATCCTTTCGCGGCCATCACCTTGGACTTATGACCCGTTAGCACCAGTAGGAGGGTTTTTTGGCGTTTAATTTTTGTCGTGATTTCAACATAGTTTTTTTTATCGCCAAACTGAGGGTTACAATTGCTTTTTTTAATACTTGAATATGCTAATACAGTATTCATACCTGGCACTTTGGGCGTGAATTTAGTGTCACGACTGCAAATCCTTTAAAAAGTTTATGTTTTGGTTAATGTAATTTATTTATTTTACTTAGCAATTTCGTTCTGAATAATAAATATCAAAATTATATTTACAATTTGTATGTTTACATGATTTTTTTTTCTACCAGTGGATATTTCAAAATCTGAATTGTGTCCGTATAATGTTGGTTTATTATGTGATTTTATAGATATGAACTTTGACATAGTTGATTTGGCATTTTTTTAAAACGTAAATCATATTATAATTCAAATAATCATCTTTTTTACGATTTTTACTCGTAAGATATAGTTCTTATTTATATTCGTTTTATTTACATTTATTTGTGTTTTTAATATATATCCTATGTATAGAAATTAATTTAATAATAAATTTCAACGATAAAACGCTACATTTATTTTAATATATTGTTTTCTCAAGTTATTTTGTGTATTTTTTTCATGTGTCTACCTAAATCTTTTTAAACTGTGATTAAATTATACTTTGAAAGTTATTTTGGATGCTTCATTTAATAATGCTGTTTAAACAGCAGTTATAAATTGGCATAATGACGCTATATTTATTCTTCAATAAATGCTCTCTATTGGAGACAAATTTATGTCAAAATTGTTACTATTAATATAAATATTTTAAAAATTACTAGAGTTTATTTTTTTAAAGAAATAAATTTAAATGATTAGAATTAAGCATAATTTATATATTAATTTTTTAAATCGATTTATAAAGATATCATTCACATTGCTATTCTTAGAAGAGAATCTCCTCAAAGAAAAATTTTAAGGATCAAGATCACTCAAAAATCTCATCAAATTTATTATTTCATTCTATTAAATTAATTCCTTATTTCTTCATGCTTATAAAATAATAATAAAAGAATATTGAGTCATTTTGGTAAGAATTGAGGGTTTTGTGTCCGTCACTTTTGTAACGAACAAGGAAACAGTTTCTCGCTCTGTTTATTTATTGTAATGTTGTAAATGTAATTGAAAACATTCCAGGTTTAACCGTGGGTGGCGCTTTCAGAATGACCTACCTCCCACGCAGACCCCCTGAAAAACCTCATTTCGATAGACATCAAAGAAGTTTTTATTAACTCCGTTGGTAATATATGTAACCGATATTCAGTAAATTGAACTTGTTTGACGGGCAATTTAACGTAGATATTAAAAATTCAATTTTTTGTTTTTCTCGCATTTTTATTTATTAAAATACATCATCTTTAATAAGCATACCTAGGAAATGCTCTGCTGTTTATTTTCTGAAATTCCACAAATTTCGTGCATAATTAAGATTTTAACATGTTTGCATTGGTTTAAAGAATTAAAGATGTTAGTTAGACGCTCAACGGTCATTTTTTACACACGAGGGCTAATTAGACCGGGACCTACGGCTTAAAGTGGATTCCGTATAACTACAAACATCCATGCCCAAGGTGGGATTCGAACCCACGAACTGTTGAACCGAAGGCAAGAGCGCTAACCATTCGGCTACCAGCTCGGCAAAGAATTAAAGTACAGCTCACATAGATTGTTTGTTTTATATTATCGTATGTTACCATCTCTATAGATTATTATGTATAGTTGGTTGAAAAAATTTACTCAAATAATCCAACTTCAAGTTGAGCATCATATTGTGTACGTTAATTGTCAATACTACAAATCCGGCATTTCAGAAAATATTTTGAAATGTTAGATTGTTGCCATTTCAGAATATTTTCTTTCCTTAGTCTTCGCAATTTGTTATTTATTCAGAATTTGTGTTAAGAGATTTGTTTTCATATCCAATAGTCTAAGCACATATCCTGTGCAATTTGGCAAAATGGCTATTTGGTTTTTTTGGTGGGGGGGGTACTGGGATGGAAACCGAATAGGTTGCACCCAGGCTTTACCTTCAACAGTTTGTGTACTCGAATCCAATATCGAGCATGGATATTTGTAATGATTCGGATTTCATTTTGAACTGTAATCTAATTAAACTACTGGTTCAAAAAATAAGAGCATTGAATCATGAACAAACCTGGAAATTTGTATGCTCATTGTAAGTAATTTAACTGTACATGGATGCTGTAAATCTTTTGATCTATTATGTTTATCATCCGTTAAAAATATAATTCTGTGTTCAGGCAAGCTGTACTTGAAATCAAAATTTCCTCTAGTTTTAGAGATGTGCACAACACAGACCAATATATATATAAAATAATGTACTCATTTTAAATTATGTGGAATAAATTATAGTAAAAAAAATAATTTTACGTAGGTATGTGTTTTGTGCATTGTGTGTTTAACGCTCCTCTTGATAAATTACACGTCTTCCTGATTTTCTACCATGTAAATTAAAAAAATTATAATTTTAATTTTACACAATCATTGGAAAAAAACATTCATTTCAACGAATATGTCTTTTTTTCTATTGTTTATAAAGTAATATGATCTTGAATTTGTCAGTTTTTATTGCTTTATTTAAATGCTGGATGATTCTTCCACGTTGTTTTTAATATTAAGCTTGGAAAATCGGTTCCAATTGATTCCTTTGGGAATTCAGCAACATGGTCTCTCGTTTCACCCACGTACTTAAGAATCGTACGCATTTATTTTTCCTAATGGAAGCCCCCCTCCCCAAATTCCGACCAATGTGAAACTTGTAAGTGTGTCAGAATTTAAAAAAAACCATGATTGAACGAATTTGTTACTTACCTGCTTCATGTTTAGCGCTTTTTTTTCTCCCATATTGGATAACTATATCACTTATACCCGTAAACCGCAACTGTGTTCTCGAGTGGAATACACCCCAGATGTTTTTGTTCGGAATCAATTGTTCTAACTGTCACTCTTTTATACTGGATGGTCCCGAAACGAGTTTCTGACTTCCGCGTTCAACTCTGAATTCTTGCCAAGAAAAGTGGAGCGTCTCCGGTAATTGAGTTCTGTGGAAAACCATATGTGGATCTTGGAAGCTTTTAATTTTGTAATTCAGTCTAACCGAAATCATTCAGTTACGGTTAAGAGCAGTTAGCATTTCAGGGTATTTGGTTTCGTCTTAATTTGGGTTAGTATCCTTGATAATTAAGGGGGGAATTCGGTAGTTAAAAGCGAATGGGAAAATGTACGTTACGCTGATTAGAAGCTTCTTTATCAGACGATAATTAAGTTATTTGAAATCTTGCTGGAATGTGGTTTCTATTGATACACTTTAACTGTAAAATTATCTAAATTATTTCGCCTTTGAATATTCTTAAATTTGTGATATAGTAACTGTTGAGATAATTTAGTTATTTATTAGTTTGTGGAATAAGTTCGTAGCATTTTTACCAGAGTCTTTTATTTAAAAAAAAAACAGTAATTATATCAATAAGTTAATGAATTATATATTCGCTTCGTTGCTGTTTACAGCCTCTTCCCACCTCTCGACCCATTTGTTGATGCCGTTCCGCCAAAAATCGCCATGTCTGGTGTCAAAGAAGTTGCTGAGCCAGTTTTTAAGGACCTCTTTGTTATCGAAGGTAATGCCCTTCAAATGGTTTGACAAGGAGCGGAAAAGATGGTAATCGGTCGGTGCAAGGTCCGGCGAATACGGCGGATGCTGTAGGACCTCCCATTCGAGCTCTTGGAGTGCGGCTTTGACGACTTGTGCTGCATGGGGCCTGACGTTGTCGCGAAGGAGTATGGTTGGACCATGTCGATCAGGTCTTTTCAGTCGAATAGTCTCAATCACGTGGTGTAGCTGGGCAATGTAGAGCTCCTTGTTGACTGTGGCATTCTTTTCGAGCATTTCCCAGTGCACCAAGAGGTCCTTAAAAACTGGATCAGCAACTTTGATACCAGACCAGGTGATTTTTGGTGGAACGGCATCAACAAATGGGTCGAGAGGTGGGAAGAGGTTGTAAACAGCAACGGCGAATATGTAATTGATGAACTTATTGATATAATTATTGTTTTTTTGTTTAAATAAAAGTCTTTGGTAAAAACGCTACGAACTTATTCCCCAAGCTAAAAAAATTTTTATTAAATTATTTAATCTATAAAGAACTCGTTTATATGTGGTTGCGATTGCTCTATTGCGTAAAATCATTACTCTCTCTCTCTCTCTTGATAAATATGCTTTGAATCAACGTGCTGTGCAGAAATTATGAAAAAAGTTATGAGGTCGAATATTGATAATGTCTTTCTGTCTTAGTTAAAATTAGAAAACATTGGAATCTAATTCATTTTTAAACATATTCCGGACTATTGCCAATGACCAAATTTATAGCTTCATAATTGCAACTATCAAATTCTAATTTTCGAATTGTAAAAAGTTTTATTTTAGACGAAGAGGCTGATGAATGACCATTATTTAGCAAAATGAGCCAGGATAATGTGGTATTTCTGATATATATATATATATATATATATATATATATATATATATATATATATATATATATATATATATATATATATATATATACGTTTAAATTATGCGTTTTCTTGCCATCTATACATGATAAAGTTCAATTCTTGTAATTTTTTTTTTGGGTTAGTGATTGGTTTAACTTGTTTATGAATAAAATGACAAATGAATAACGGGTTAGAAATATGATGAAAAAGGGGAAACATTTTTTTTCCTAAGTCCCTTCTCATTTACTTCATATCTTTATGCGTCTTATCCCAACGTTTTGACAAGAATAGTTTTGGTAATTTACTGCGATTCCTTATTATCACCGGTTTTCCGCTTTTGTATGTAAAATTTCCCTTGAAATGAAAACAGGTCGATATTTCTAAAAAAAAGCTTTAAGTTTCTGATATAATTTGTTTATCGGTTTCTTTGATGGAAATGAAAGAAGATGTTCACTGGAATAGGAATTCAGAATTTTGAACTTTTCAGAAATTATTTAATGTTGGTTCCAGTTTCGATTCTTATAGAAGCATCAAAATTAAAATTAGGTAGATATTATATTTATCGTTTATAAGTCTGACACTTTTTTTAAAAAATATTTCATGAAAAGATTTTGTTCTAACGATATGGTTAAATTTTGTGAAATAACAGTTTTTATTTTTATTTAGTATCTGAAATCATCATCAGGTGGCGTTGTTACTTCATCACTGGAGCATCTCGTAGCAATCTGTATAAGATGAAATTTAAGAATCCAGCCGCGCCGGTTTTCCACTACATTTTTTTACAGTGAACTTAAAAAAAATTTTTAACTATCGGAATGGCAACATGATATCTAGAATGATAAAGCCCGTATCAGGGGTGTGTTAGATTGACACGAGAGCCAACTTCATGCCAATCACTTCACTCTTTTTTTATATTTTTTTTTATAAAAATAAACTTTTTTTAACCGCTTTTTGGCAAGATCGGAGCGTTAGAAAAAAAATAATTTCTTTAAAAAAAAAAAAAAAAGATGAGAATCTTATATAATTTTTATTCTCCGAGGAATAAAAACATCCCGCATGAAAAGCTTTTTTTTTTTCACGTGCGATTCAAGTGTCGGTATAAATCGGGCGAGTGGTGTTTATTCTAACGCCCATCATTTCTTCTCCGTAGCTCGCTTTTAGAGTGATATATAGCCAAAGATGGCAACCTCGTTCGCTTGGTTGCCGTGTTTCGATGGTCAAGGGCATTTATATGTCAGCCGGTCGTTGCCAGGTTTCCAATGACGTCAGCTCACTTAAACGACGGCGCGGGCAACACAAATGCTATTTTGTATTAAACCCGACTTTCCTCCACATCTCATCCCTTTTCGCGAGAATGCCTGTGATCAAAGGGTTCAAACTCTTTTTATTTCCCCCCTCCCCCGCCTTCATCCTCGGCCTTTTCAATTTCTCTTTCATTCAAGTCGTATTTTGAATGTAATGACGCAGGAGAGATAGATTATGCTAATTTGGAGGAATTATTTTGATTTAAAAAATAAGGATAATATCTGCAACGTGCCTTTTTTAAAAAATCGAGAAAAAAAATTCATCACTCTAAATCATTTAAGATGTATTTCATTTCATTTTTTAAAATTTTGTTTTAAAACTACAATTTTAACTTATGATGACCTTTTTTTTCCAAATGTAAATTCTGTAAATAAATAAATTTCTTTAAAATTTCTTCCATAAAATAATAACGATGGTTAACAATAAAAGAATAAAATAGTAACAAGTTATAATCAAAAGTTGATTGATGTTCAGTTGTTTCGTAACATATACGTTACAATGTATTGGATTTTTCGGGTATATTATTTTGCATTTGTCTTATTTAGTCTTAGATCAATACTTTTAAAATTTCTCAACAATATGCAGTAACGAAATTGCTATTAGATGAACATTCTTTTTAATAAAATATCATTAATTATCGTAAATGGAAGTTTAAGTAAATAATTTATCATCTTGAGATAATTTATTTAACTTGCCCTAAATTGTTACTACAGTGTTTTCCATCTTTTGTGTGCTACTAGTACTCCAATTATATTATTGCGTTATAACAATAAAATATCGCACTGTATATGATGCCATGGAAAACTACTATAATAGTTTTCCATGAGTAAAAGAATCAATTTGCTTACAACAATGTTCAAATTTTTATTTTTATAATATAACTTAGTAGTGTTATTGTATTATTTTAAGATAACACTAACAAGCTTTTTTTACATTTATTATTTTCGCATATATTTATTTAGAGAATTTAATTAATCTATGTATAACTGTGTAACCCCCTTAAAAATGACAGAATTCCTCTTTTGGATAAATGAATATATTAAGTAAAGAATAATCGAAATCTAAGTTTTATTTCTTTAAAATATATGTACATTATTGTTGTTGTGGTGTGCTAGCTAGGCTGGCAACAAGGGGTGCGCTGCTCCACTTTTCCAACTGAACCATATTTTGATGTGGAGTCCGACTTCCTCAGTATACACATGCCATAGGGACCCGTTTATAGGGTAGGCAACCATTTACAACACATTCATACACAGGAAAGGATAAAGACAGGATAGATAGAGATAGATAGTACATCCATGCCCGAACCGGGATTCGAAACCAGGACCTCCTTATCCG
Source organism: Latrodectus hesperus (assembly GCA_037975125.1). Classification (NCBI taxonomy): domain Eukaryota; kingdom Metazoa; phylum Arthropoda; class Arachnida; order Araneae; family Theridiidae; genus Latrodectus; species Latrodectus hesperus. The sequence continues at coordinate 4,195,854 of JAJQOW010000018.1, read as the reverse complement.
CAGTCAGGCACGCTGACCACTAGACAAGTTGGGCGGCATGTACATTATTAAATATTTCAATTACATAGAGTTTTAACTCATATTGTATTTAAAAATTGTTACCATCGGGAGATATAATAAAAGATCCATTAATAGGATAATATGGATAACCTTGATATTTAATGCAATATGAACGCAGTTTCTTCCTGGGTAATGATTGATTCGTTTTAAAAGGAAATAAAAATATATATTAAAATGATACAGTATTCTATTGTATCATTTTTATGATAGAAGTTCTTATAGGTGATTTTCTATGAATTTGATGAAAGACTTTATTTAACTTTTTAACACACACAATTTTTAAAAATATGAAAAGATAAAACAAATTTTAATATGCTAAATAAATTATTACATTTAATAAAAATATTTTTAAAATATTTAATTATTTAATACATAGTAAATAAATACTAAAAAGAAAAATAACAAAATCTGTTTCTAAAGACATTTGCTAAAACCAAAGATTTAATGTTAAATATTATACTTTTTTTAATAAATATAGTTACTTTTATATAAGGCTTTATACTTTTTATATAATTATAATTATCGTGTTTAGAATACTGCATTGATGTGAATGTTTTTTTATGTAATTAATTATTTTTCAAAGTCAAAACACACCTTAATTCCAGAATTATTAATTTGTGTTTGTTGGCTAGTTTTAGATTATAATTGAATTAAAATCATCTGAAACTAATTAAATTATAATTTAGCTGTTTGAAATTTCTTAATCGTGTCTACTGGTAAAGGATTGTGTAGAGATTTTCTGCTACGAATTGGTAAATCTGTTTAAAATGTTTGATTCCATACTGTATACATTGTATTCATTTTTGTGCAACTATGCTTTCGTCATCCTTTAAGTACAAAATGATGTGTCTCATGTCTGAATTTCATGTCCCTCAGATGATTTCTGGGGATCTAGGGCATAAAAAACCACCTGAAATATATATTTTAAAAAAAATCGAAACTTTTATAAGTACTAGCAATAGTGTTATTCATCCTTATCCCGTTACTGGGGCCGTAGTCTATGCGAAATTAAATCAGAAGAGTGCGTCTTTTGTTTAATTAGAGCACTACGATAGGTGAAAGTACGACTTTGCTCTAAGATTCCACCGATAGATGGCACCACCAGAAGATCCACTTCTTCAATTATGACTTTGATCTTGTGGGGGAGGAAATCTTCTCCAGACTATTACACTCATGTTTATTGCTCGTTGACCGACCGCAGGACTTTCGATTCCACAGGTTTAACGAGCACGTATATTTCACGTACTCGCGGTGGCTCTTTGGTGGCATTGGGAATCGAACTCAGCCCTTCCAGATGGAAGGCCGATGTCATAAGGTTTTCACGGCCCTGTGTAAAATCTAAGTTTTAAAATGTTTAGGATCATCCAATTGTTGAGCTCTTCATTTGTTGTTATAAAAAAAAAAATAACGAAGTGTACTGTGTTTAGTTGCAGTCGTCAGAAATATGCAACATGGAACACCGTGTATTAAGACAAAAACTGGTTCGATATTAGACCAAGTCGAAGACTGCCATGCTGAGAGGGTCTATACATGTTAAAAATTATGTATCGTTCATTTCCTCTTGTATGGTGCAGCGTGGAATGGAGAGTGCCAGCTCAGGTATCGATCTCGTCATTTGACCGTTGCTGGAAATTATGAGGTGATTGGATGCTTTTAATGGCTTCGATGATCAAAAGTAGGCAGCCAAACATGCACTGTCATAGCTTAATTAAGACAAAAGTATAACGGTGTCTTTGAAGTGATCAGTGTTTAAAAAGATGAAGTAAAAAATGTTGCTTTATGGATTTTTTTTTATTAAACTGTACCCGTAAAATACTCCAAAAATTAAACAAAAAGGATATGAAATTAGGGGACATTTCCTACTTTCATCTAGAAATTATATTCTTTTTAACTTTTTTTTTATATTTTCCAAATGAGAACTGTTTGTTTTTTAATTGTAATTTTAGCATTGGGAAGAATTGTGAGACTGGTACTTAACAAATATTTGTCAATTTAATAATATTTTTTCTTGTATTCAGTGTTAAAAACGGTTCATATTTACAATGTGAATGGTGAATGGTATATTCCACTTAAATAAATTTAATTTCTAGTTTTCTTTTTTTCTGAAAAATTAAACTAATTGAAAAAGATTAAAAACCAACTTTTACAAAAGTTGAATCCGAATCGAATCTTTCTAAATTAAATAAACAAGAAGGACTTGTTTAAAATCGTAACGAATGATGCACTTCAGACCGATTAGATCCGAAACGTGTTCTTCCCCCCCACGCTCTCCCCCACCCCCGCGGAAAATTCCGATTGTTAAAACGGCTTCTGATTTTTGATTTATTCATTTTTATAATATATTACAGTTTTGGAAATTTTAAGAAAAATGTATCATAAATCATTATGAAAATGAATTTCTTTTTAGTGAGAGGTACCTCAAAAAAGCAAATGCAAGAATTCGTATTTGAAATGGTTTTTCTTTTTGGAAACTTTGACATAATTCTTTATTCAAGTTTCTTTTATGGTGGAGGAATTTTTTTATATTAAATTCCTTTATTCATTTCATGTATAAAATTAGTTTTTCTTCTCGATATTAATCGATATATCAGGTTAACTTGAATCTATTTTAATCCTATTTTTTCTAATTCATGCAATTTGCTATCAGGTTATTAAAATACATATTTTGTAAAATTTCTGTCTTTTTTTCTCTCTCTCTCTCTCTTCCGAAGCCTGTACAAATCCGACCGTTTTGAAAGAATTAAATGAAAATTCATCTTAAATAAAACTTTAATTCACAGATATTTTACGGGATTCACATTATTCGTACCAAGAATTGTCATTACACTGGCCTGCTTCCCTATGCTCAGCCCTGAGTTAAGCTATACCAGTCAGTTGAAACACTCGGATGAATTTCTTCATAATTTAGAAGCAGAGACCAAACAGAAAAAACCCATTATTGACCTGCCACTCCCATTTCACTTGGAGGACAATGCAACCTCGATCCATTTCTTCTTCTCTTCTTAGAGTTGGGTTTGTATGTCATTGGGCACCTCTGCTTTTATCAGCATTTTGTACTATTAACTCCAAACCCAATGTTTCCTAGTTCCAGTTGCTCGGGTCATCCCACTTTATTAATAAAGTCCGATATAACCCTTTCATGGAGTCTAGGTGTAACTCTCTAGTATGGATGATGCCTAAAGAAGTTAATCTAGGGAGGGCAAGAGCCTCGCATTCGTAAATGATATGCTCGGCCATTACCTCTTGCGTATGACATTTCCTGCAGATAGGATCTTGCTGAAACAGTCCCATTTTATGGAGGTGTTTTCTGAAATAGAAGTGCCCAGTTATGAAGCCTACGATTAAACGTATCTTCTGCCTAGAGCATCTTAGAATTTCAGAGGCAATCTTCGCTGATGATCCACCGATCATACTTTTAGCGTGGGTTTGACCAGGAGTGTTGAGCCAAGCTTCATACATCTTCCGTTTTTCCCATCTAAGAGCATTGGTTTTTGCGGTCTTCAAATTGATCCCACAAAAAGGTTCGGCAACGATGGGAGCAAAAGACGATCCTTGTTGAGCAAGCTCAACCCCGATCCATTTAGCTTGTCCTAGCCGCCTATGGCGAACACGTCGTACTCTGGATTAAGCCAGGATTCGAACTCAATACTTTCCGAAAATAAGAACAATTCTCTAACTAGCCAGACCACTGGATCTCGTTGTTGTGTGCCAGCTAGGCTGTCATTATGGGGTGCGCTGCTCCAGTTATTCCAACGGAGCCATATTTTTCGTGTGGAGTCCGACTTCCTCAGTACACACATGCCATTGGTACCACAAATCATTTTATCGAAAAATATTTTGTTAATATAAACCTTAGCTAACTGAATTCGTTATTTGGTAGGATATGTTTATTAAATCCTGTTTATTAGTAATGGAAAAATAAATATTAAAATGATTTTTAATATTAAAAACATAAAATTCTGTTTACAGAATTTTATTTTATAAAATATATTATAACATAAAATTAATTTTTATTTAAATTTTAGTAAGTATTGTTAAAACATACATTACTAAAAAACGAGCATAAATATGATCCATTCACAGGATAAAATATGTGTCACATCCGTGAATTCATAGTTGTCAACGGATGTTAATCAGAAGATTTTCGCACACCATTTCTTACAAATTTTAAAAAGAGATCATTACAAAATTAATCGTTTTAATAAAAGCTATTAACGACGTCGTTCGTTTTAGAATTTGTACACCCATTTTAGATATGGATAAAAATTATGATTTAAAAAAAAATCAAGTATACATCGTCATGAAATTATAAGCGCTATTAGCTTGTTTATCTGAGTCACCTTGAAATCTGTACATATGTCTACATATATAGTATGTAACACACACATTCGAATTACCTGGTCATTTATTCAGTAAAACAAGGCATAGAACTCATTAAGAAAAAACTTCTCCTGCGACATAAGTTGCTTGGTTAGGTATTTAAGTACATTAGAGGACAAAGAAAATATATGAATTGCAATTTGAGTCAAATCAAAATTGCGAATGAATAATTTTCTTGTTGGGGTTTTAAAGTGGAACATCCGCTTCGAGTCCTGTTCTTGATTGGATTTCGCCTTCTTCAAGGCTCATTTCCCGGACAAGTCCCTCCACCATACCGTTTCGTTGATCCTGGCCCACCCCCACGTGGGCCCTCGCCGCATTCTGGCCCGGTACCGAAACTACTTGCACGCACACGCAACACCGACCACTTCGCAGACCAGTGAACTACAAAAGCTGCCAGTTGAGAAAGAAAAAGATACTCCTAGAGGGCATTGTCAAGGACATGCAAAATAGATGGCCGGCCACGCTGCTCTTCTGATGGTGTGAGTGCTTCGTTTTTTCTTCTTATTATTATTCTTAATCCCACAGTAGATCACGTGATTGTTAACGAGTCGCTAGCTCGTGAAGTTGTTCGCAAAACCTTTTTTTTTTTTTCCTTCGGAGCGTTGTCAGAAAACCATTAAGGCGAGAGAGAGAAAGTAACACGGTGCGAAAGAGATGGGATTGGCCTACACACACACAGCATTCAATAGGACTTTTCGCAGTGGACTGGTTTATCAATGCGAGGGCCTGAAAGCGGATGATGATGGATGGCAGGATGGCATGTTAGCTTTTAATTGGCGCGCTGTGCTTTTTTTACACTGAGCTTGTTTGCATTACGATGCAGATTTAGTTGTCTGTCCGGATGCTTTGCAAATGAATTACATGCAATTTGATGGCTGAAGTCATTCGAATAAATTACTTCTGCGTCAAATATCTGCGATTTATAATGATACGCTTTCAAATTTACTCAGATGTTATTATCAAAAAAATAGCTGTTTAAAATATCCTGTTAATTATTTTTTCTTGCCATTTCGAATCTATTTACTGAGACGAATACAGATGAATTTTACTACCTTAAAAATTTTCTTTGTAGTAATCTATACCAATTTTTGCTTTTGCGTGTTGCGATTAGATGTAGTTTCTAATCTAATAAATTCTTTTAACCCAGTGATGAATGACATTTATTTTGGTAATACTTATGAATTAGTTTTAAAAAACGGTTGTAGATATTTATTACCATCGTGTAAATATAGATACATTTATAAAAACTATATGAATATATTTCAAATAAATAAGTATCAGTATATAAATAACGAGTATAAGTTGATATGATAATAAGTATCATATCAACTTATACCGGTTATTTATATACTGATACTGGTTATCTATATACTGGTTATTTATATAGTTGATTTAATCACGAATACCACTTTATCAAGTTATAATAAAATAACGAGTATCATAATAAATAACGAGTATTAAGTACGAACTAGTATCAGTTGCATGACGAGTATCTGTTGATATGGATTACTTGGTACTGCTTATTGATGATTTATATATGCTGCAAAGAAGCTGTGAAACCCTATCTTCCATTAGGCCAGATGTATCCATTCTCTTACTGATTATGTATGTGTATAGAGCCATTAGTTTTGATCTTAATTGATATGGAATTTTGTGAACTGTTAATGAGGGAGAAACACGTCTATGTATATCCACAAAATATCCAATAAAAATGAAAATCTGATTTTGTTAACTAGTCATTGCATTTCATGTATGTTCGGTGCCAATATAAAATGCAAATTGTGCAATCGAATTTTTACATAACATTCCTCAAACAGAAATGTCTTTTATAAATAAGGAAACAGCTTCAATAAGTCAAAATTAATCAAGTTAATAGATAAATTATTTAAATAAGCAATAGGGTACAAACATTTTAGACGGGTGCTTGTATCACATTGCTTATAGTAAGCACAAAAGTAATACTGCTGTTAATTTTTGTTTTTGGGTAAATCAAAGTTACTTTAATGAAATAAAATTTTGATTTATATACTAAATCTTTATTACCTTAATTATATTTCTTTCTTCGCAAGCTTTTAATAATTAGAATAGTTTTGTTAGTTCTTACGAATTCAAATTAATGGGTATTCACTTTGTGGATTATTTGTGGAATAAGCATATAATTAAAGTGCCTATGCTTTTTAGAAACTTTTACTATAAGTTTCTAAAAATAAAATCGGATGTCATGCTATATTGTAGATTGCAGAATTATAAAATATGAAAAAGCAATTCTTTTTATATATGATAAGTTGTATTATACCAAATATTGAAATACCTCGGAACAATTATTAATGATAAAAACAAGCTGAAATCACCAACGAAATCAAATCAGTTAATAAATGCTTTTTTGGGCTGAAAAAGCAACTAAGATCTAAACTTATCAGCAGAAAAAACAAAACTGAGAATTTACAATACACTCATATTACCCGTGTTACAATATACAAGCGAAACGTGGACATTAAATGTTGATATACAGCGAACCCTGGAAACCTTTGAAAGGAAGATATTAAGAACTATCTTAGGGCCTGTACAGGAACTGGGTTGCTGGCGAACCAGATATAATTTTGAATTGTATAGGCTATATAACCAGCTCCAGATTACCCAAATTATCAGAAGCAACAGGCTAAGATGGCTTGGCCATGTCTGGAGAAGCCAGGAAAACAACCCTACTAGAATATCGACGTTTAAGAACCCCGAAGAATCCCGTGCTCGAGGAAGACCACCAAAAAGATGGCTCGTTGACACTGAAAATGACCTCAAGATACTGAAATTTGGGAACTGGCAAAGTGTCGCTCTGGACAGACTGAGCTGGAAAAGGCGAGCTGTAGAGGCAGCAAAGACCTGTAATAGGTTGTTACGCTATTGAAGAAGAAGAAGTTGTATTTGCTCTCGTTAGATATTTTCTTATGAAATATTATATTTACATATTAAATTGTTGACGAACAATTTGAAATTCATTTCTAATTCCATCGATAATTTCCACTTGTAATTTTAAAGACTTATTAGACTGGTGACAATTTGATATATTTTACTCTCCCCTTCATTAAATTAGTTTCCTCAAAATTCCGTCACATTCCTCCTAATAAGTACATTATTAGGACGAATGTTATCTAATGAGCATGGTGCATGTTGTTGTCTCTTTCAATTTAATATTATTTGGGTGACTTTTGGGAATATCCAGTTGCTTATTATTTATGAGAGAGATAAGTTCTCCAACCGCTTGTATTGCCACTCGAACTATATTTTAATGTTCTAATTTAATCTGTAATAATGGAATAATGTTCTAATTTAATCTGTAATCAAATCTGAAATGCGCATGGAATCCATTTCATGTGTATGCAGTGCGACAAATGATTGATTAAACCTAATGTTATTATCTGTACTTCCTTTACACTGTTTATTAACTATTTGGTTTAGGAAGTATTAATTTTGCGATTTAGCCCATAAACTTCTTAATACATCTCTCTCACACACAAATCGAAAGGCTATATTTCACTCAAAAATTGCTATTAGCATCGCAATTCGGTTTGTATTGCTCATTTTTATGTATTTTCTGGACTGTTTTCTGTCAATTATTGATATGTCCACAGTTGCAGTTAAATGCCATTAACCGTGGAAAATCAAAATGTATTCTTTGCAATCGAAGTTTCATTGCAAATGGATTTTGATTAGTATACACTATGTTAATTAAAATTTTCGCTTTTATTTTAGAGAAAATGTTTTTATTATTAAAATCCATTTTAATAGAGAGTAAAATTACTTTCATACTGCCTGTTAAATTTCAAATCTGCCTTAAATAGAGCTATTTTTTGAATTCATAGTTCTGCTTGAAGAGTATAAACTAGAATAAGACACGTAGTTTTATTTAGTTACAGTTAATATGTTAAAGAAAAATTTTTTTAAAGTTATTTTTAGTGTTTTAATGCGTAAATTTTTAATTACCTATTGAACTACTTGTTAAACTTAAATTTGCGCGTATTCGCATCGCCTTGAAATGTTAGTGGGCAACAACAGGATTTAAATTAGAATAATTGCTTACGATTATGCGGACGCTATAACTGTGGTGGTAATCCTGCTTCAAAATAAACATCGAGGATGTCTTTATGGTCTACATACCAGGAGAAAATGCTAATATTGCTCTGCTGTAGCATACATTCCAAATACACTTTCCCTATTAACCTTGAAAGTGAAATTGTTCGTCCTTCGATATGCTTGATCAAGAAACTGTTACGTGAGTTACGACTCGTGGCTTCATTTGTCTTCTCAGGCGGAAATATTTCCCGTGATTGAATATTTTATTCAGGGAATATTTTTATTTTATATTTATTACACATTTGGGAAAACATTAGAACGTGTAAAAGTGAAGCAGAAGAAGAACGAGCGAATTAATGAATTAAAAGAAGAAGTGAAGTGAGTTAATGTTTGTTATTTCGCAGCAGACGATAATAGTCTACATCTGTTCGAAAATGCCTTGTATGTAATGGAGAGAAATTCTTATTACATTCTATCTGAAATTGTTCCATGCGAAATTAAACAAATTATTGTTCTTCCTTGAATTGTGTTAGTTGGATTAATGTTTCTGTTTTGCATCTCAGGAAATGATATTCATTTAATTCTATTTAAAATCTCTTCATTTCCGATTCGGATTGACATTTTTGATTACGATTAATGCTAATCGATATCAGTGTTCATCTCTGTAATGTTTATCACGTTAACATTTTAAATGAAAGTAATTTTGCAGTTTGAACAAGATTTAAATTGGAGCTGTGTTCCGTTGCGAACGGTAATTAATTGATAGATATATGTGTCTATTATTTTAATTTATCCCTCTCAATTAACTAGCCCAAAATTATTGTTTCCTTAATTGAATTATTTTTTGTCGGAATTATACTTTTATCATTAACACGATATTTAATTTCATTCTATTGAAAATTATTTTCTTGGGAAATTATAGAAATTAGCAATCTAAATAAGCGGTAGATAATGTACTTTATTTAATTTTTTAAATAGCAGGAGAAAATATTTTTATAATTTTAAATAGAATTATTAAATTTTCTATCCTTTGTATTTTAGCAGTTTGGTAAAAAGGCAATAAGAAATTGATTGGAAAATTTTGCTTGTGATTTTTTGAAAGATAAAAATTCATTAAAATCGAGGCTTTTTTCCCTTTGTATTTCAATTTTCATCAAAATTCCTTAAAACTCTGAACTAGCAATTTTAATACAAGATAGATTCCTGTAACAAACAGATCGTATTCATTTATTTAATATTTTTTATTCTAAGGAAATAAATTGCACAAATTCTTAATTTTTGTTTAGATAAGTTTATTAATTTTGATGATTTTGATGAATTTTGATAGTTGAAGATTCAGAAAATTGAACACGAAGATAAATTCTTTTCAAACTATTCATTCTTTATCATCTGCTCGAAAATTTCTACCTATATGATCACATTTTTTTAAGTGATTTACTTTCTATAATTTTCAGACATTTTTTTTATTATAGAAAAGGAAAAAAAGTAACATAAAACAGTTTACCCTCAAACTAAATGATAAGTTGGCAAAGGATGTTATATACGTGATCGAATTAATAATTTAATAATCATTATGCCAAACATGATTTAATAATTTACATAAAACGTACCTTATTAATCTATAAAGCATTTTTTTTAGATTATTTTTGTTCTACTCATTTTTTTATTTTATTTATTACTTTAACTGCTAAATTCAGTTTTTAATCGATATTAAGAAGGGCGGAAGGGAAAAATCGATCATTTACATATTGATGCTGGTTTTTTTCGATTAAAAGAACCCATATATATCACTTGAAATATTATGTCCCATTTTCTTGCTTATCTCTGAAAATGCATCGCTAGGAAATTTCCTCAGCCTCACGCTAAGAACACTTGTTGACAAGATTCGACTATTAGATGCCTGTTTTGTGTACCAGATCTTAAGCGATCCAGTTCGTTGTTAAATTCGTGACTGCTTTTTCGTATCGTGATGCACCCGTTAAATCTGCGGTGAATCTTTCAGAGCTAGACCCTGGATCAACCAGCACCATTAAAGTGTTTCCTAATTTGGTGTTTGTTGTTACGTTAAACACAACCGGCATTGTTTGCCCGCTTCTCTTCTACCCTATTGTTATTTTACGTATTCGCGTTTGTGGATCGTTTGCAGTCTTCAAGCGATTCATTTCTGCTTGGAATAAGTATTGGTCACGATTTTGTAGTTTGGTCGTAATTGATTGGCCCTGTGCAATAAAAGGTGAACGAATGGTGTTTGTTGTTTTTCACTCTGTTTGAGAAATATAATGCTAGCATCTAAAAATCCATGTATAGTGAAAGTTATTTTAGCTATTTGACTATAGAATCTTACTTCAGTATTATATAGAGAACTAAATGAAAAACTATACTGCACTTAATTGACAATAACCCTGAAATAATTCGCTTACTTATTTGCATCCATTTCATTGCTGTTGATAAAAAATGATAGTTTATAATAACACACAGTCATTTAAAAAAAAAAGTTAGCAAGATTCTCAAAATTGTTTGCTAATTTATTCGTTCATTTATTTCAACTCTAATGTAATAATAATGGGAATTCGATAATCCTCTTATACAGATATGTGTGTTTTTTTTCTTTACTACTTACTTTTTTCCTTATACCAATATTTAGTTGTTTTTTTCTATGTGTTCTGATGTCATTAAGAGTTTCTCTAGTTTAAATAGAATAACACACAAATAATAAAATAATACAAATAAGCTCATAAATTTGTAAAGTTTTATTTCTGAATTAAGAAGAATCTGTTTTGAAGTTAGAGAAGTAAATTGTATTAATTATATATATATATATATATATATATATATATATATATATATATATATATATATATTCTTGTATTTTTTGGGAGTGATTCTTTAAATAAATTAATAATTATCTCTATTATAAATTTGATTTACAGTACATTTATCAGTCCATCGTTTACATTATTTAGAAACCATTACATTATATTAACAGCTTTATGTTTTATATTTTTCTTGAAATTTAGTATTTCCAAATGAATAATTTATTGTATTTTATAATTTGACGATGGCTTAATTATTTATTAATTCACTATAATTAGTTAGTTGACAAGTTTGCTCAATTTTGAAGTATAATTCTAGTACTATACACGTTCTCTATATTTACAGCAATATGCGGTGCTTATTATTATTATTTAAAAAAAAATAATATGGCTGTTTTATTAATATAAAATAAATAAGTTATTTTACTAAATGATGAACGTTTATCTAAAATTTCTTTTTCGGACATCGAATTAATTACTTTCTTCATAGAAACTCTTACATTTTTTTATTTCTTCTGAAATAGAACAACTCATCTCATACACCATATTTATTTGAATTGATTTTGTTAGTACTAGAAGAATATAGCAACCAAGTTGACAAAAGAAAATAGGTCATTTTAGGATTATTACCGCAGAAAAGATCGATTGTGTCAATACAGCTGTTTAAGTACAATTTTTGTTGTTTTCTGTATTTCGCTTTTGCAGAAATTGCCATACATCTGAAGTTGAATATTAGCCGTCACTTTTCTTTTGCGATTATTTTTTAATTATTTGAAATTTATCAAAACTATTTAGACTTTCTGTGTTCTGTTTATTAATATAGTCTTATAGCAATTAATTATAACGTGAGATATATTTAAAGCTATGGAACTTTTGTATTTATTTAAATTTTTGTACATTTTAAATTTATTATTGTGTTACTTATGTTTATCACAAAGACAAAACTACAACCTATTTTTGTTTCTTTTAACTGTTGATTCAATTTTATTGTTGCTTGGGTTCTTTTTTAAATTTTATGTCCTCGTCAGAAAAAAAATTATTGGAGAACAGTAAGCAAACCACTCTAAAATCTTGAATGTTAATACAGAACTTTTTACCTCAAATATGACTGTGTTTTCGCCATTTTTTCTATGTTTTAACCTTAATAATAGATAATAATTTAATAAAGATTATATAAATCACATTCGTTTTTTTTTTTAAATCGCACACATAAATGGAAATAAAGACACTTAAAAATCCTATCTCTTCATAAAGAGTTGTTTAAGAAGGATGTTATTGTATTTTTTTCTTTTTTCCATAACATCGTTACTTTCTTTTTATGTAGAAAGTTTTTAACTTCTGTTCAAATGTACATTAAAATAAAGATAATACTTATGATGCTGTTTTTATTAGTTGTTTGATATCAAAAGCTCATCTAATAATAATTTAAACTGCTGTTGAAATACCCTGTGTCCCTGGTACTACTACGATATTGGGCGCCCGTGAATTTCCGTTGGGAAGGTAATTACACCACTGCACGCAAAAGAGGAAAATTAAGTTATCTAAGAGTATTTACCAGCTTTTTTTTGTTTGACTTTATTCATTAACTATTGTTACTTTGTTGACCTCAAAAGGGTGGTTTGCCTTGATTTTTAGCACAGGAAGCTGCTCCTGTGATGATATCCAAGTGGTGCAGTGTTTTGTTCATGCTCGCACATGCGTGGTGCACCCGTAAATCGTAAAAGCTACGAAGTATTCAATGAGCATTCAGTTACCACCTGGTTTTTGGTCCATCAACTTTAATTTTGGTGGAAATACAGTTTTAATTCGATTTCACTCCCTGGGGAAAGATAATTTGCTCTTAATTTTCGTTCCGCATGAAGTACGTGAAATGCAATTACACTTACCTTTTATCAAGTTTTTGTCTTTCAATAAATTTTTTTTTTTTAAATAAAGAGACGTACTCGCAGTTTTTGCGTAATATAATTTGACCGACACTGCTGTGGGAAGGATTATTAACAACACTGTATAAGAATTTAAATGAAATCGATGTTATCTTCTCCCATGGTAATCACCATTATAGATGTTTGTTTCGGCATGTTTTCGAAACAACCTTTTTTTAATGCCTAAAAATTTATTCCACACTATAGTCATCCATTTTTGAACTAAAATAATCCTTTGTAAAACCATTTTTAGACTTATATGGTATACTAATGATTTTAGGAGGATAATTTTTTTAGTTTAAATGTCCGTGTGGTGTATGGCGACATATTTACAACAATGAATTACGCGGTATATACCAGAAAGCTGATACGATTAAACATATTAAAATTAATCGAATAAAATTTGTTGGCGACATCCGCCTGTGAATCCTGTTGTTGTTGTTTCTTATCCTCACTGTCTGACGGAATCAGACAAGATCCACGAGCCCATTGACTGTAAGGAAGTCGAAGATTAGGAGAGGATTGCTAAAGAGATCCTCCTTAGAGAGACCCATGCAATCCAAAAGGTGCTCAGGAGAGGCCTGATGACCTTGCCATTTGGTGCAGGTGACGAAGGTTTTTCTGTCCTCGTTGTAAGTGAGGCATTTGATGTGACCACTAGCAAATCTTGAGAGAGTAGTCCAGGTACGTCTGTCACTAGGGAGGTCAAGGAACAAACCCGGTTTTGATCCCTTGTACCAATCATGGATAGGGGGTGTTTTCCACTCCTCCGAGATTTTAGATTTTTCCCGGGAGTATAACTCTATAAATGTGAGTGTGGAAGAGCGAGTTGTTGAAATCCTGCAGCCCTATATAGCAAGATTATCTGCCATTTCATGTGTGAATCCTTCCACTATGGTGTTCAAGATCATCAATTACCAATAGGAAGGGGAAGGCCCAAATTAAGATGGGCAAGCAGTTGATGAACTCTTATATCCTAGAATCGCCCATTGGAGTGCCCTGTTGAAGAAGTGGTGAACGGAATGTAAAAAGGTTTTGAGGTAGGCTCTGACCTATACAGTGGATCGCTATGCAATGAAAGAAGCTATTTATTTTTAAAAACACAAACTGCCTAATTTTTGAAAAGAAAAAAAATTACATGTTTTTTTTTTATTTGCATTACATTTCTTGATCTGATGGTCAAATTAGTGTCACGACATGAAAAATGTTATTATTATTTTTTTAAACATACTGTCGCAGCAGTGTTTTGTATCATTATTTTTATTATTAATTTTAATGATGTTTTCCTTACTTTGAAAATTTTAAATTCAAACATGTTGTAAATCGATTCATGATTGTCAGTTTCTAACGTCATAGTAAATAGTATAAATTCTGAACATATCTTACAGACATAAATAAGGGCTTTCAAAGTCTTAATGTTTTCAGTAATTAATGTAAAAGATTTTATCCTCAAACGTGATTTCTATGTGTTCAGCTAAATAGGGGAAACACATAATTATCGTGAAAATATATATAATCGTTACACACAACTTAATTCAATAAATCTTATTCATCGGGATTCAATAAGTTTTGTTGAATTAAGTATGATGTAGTAATAAAATTATTTACTGCGGAAATCTGAAGTCACAAACGTTCTACGATTGTCAACCCCTTTTAACATTTACATTAACGAATTGAACTGGGGTTATTTAAAATATTATCTTTTGTTGAGTTCCACAAAACTAGCATACTTTTCTTTGTTTTTTTTCCCAACGGCGGGCACACTTGGGTGACGAACCCTATGCCACAACAAGGTCAGAAACTGCTAATCATTTGTCGTTACCCAGCGGGCACCTGTGAACCAAGTCACGGAAGCGAGTAGGGTTGCCCGCGCCATACCACCGCAAACCCGTTAATAGGGTGGGCCACATTCATACAACATCACAAAAGAAAGGACAGAGAAACACAGAGAGAACAGAGAAGGAAAGAAACATCCATGCCCGAACCGGGATTCGAACCCCGAACCAACAACTCAGGAGTCAGGAACGCTAACCACTACTTTTCTATGTTAGGTACATAATAATGCAGTATTTAAGTGTGACGTGTGAATCATAATTACACATTTCGCTGTTATAAGAATTCATATGATAATACAAATGAGACATAAAATTAAGTTGTTAAATAATCTGGAATTTTGATCTCTTCGCTTGAAATTCTATTCGTTGTATTAACTATAAAAATGTTTTAACTGTTTGGTTCTTTTTAAAGTGTGTGAATATGTTGTTAAGTGGTAGTCGCGAATTTTAGGCTTTATTTATTATTATAATATTTAAAAGAACATTTGAAGAATTTGAAACAACTTTCATTTGGAATTAAAATTTATTTATTTCAGTGATTTTCATGTATTAATATCAAAAAGTGCTTTGTTATTAATAAGAGTTGAGTAATAGTTGATTTCTTTTTCTTATATAATTGTTTGCTTTGGTAAATCTAATTCAATTATTTTTTTTAACAAATGTGCGTTTTATTTATTTTTCTATATTTTCCAAAAATATTTATTAAATATTAAAATAATAATAATAATAATTATTCTAGAAATCATAGTTAAAAGAAATATTTTTTATAATTATTTAAGATGCATAAGATCTTATTAATTGAAAACAAATGCGTTAAAAAACTTTAAATTAATTTAAAATAATTAGTTCCGATTATATATTTTAAACTAAAAAATCGTTAATTTCGTTTATTTCTATTGGATGTAAAGTTTACATATAGTTATATGAATTTTTTTAATACTTTGAATTTATTATCATCTAATTACATTTGATAGGTATAGAGACAGTATCCAGAAGGAATATAGTTTCACAAATTTTAGCTTCGATAAAAAAGAAATCGTTTATTTCTTATTCTTTGAAGAATTATTTCGATATTACAAATCATGGATTCGATATCGATAATCATAGAGAAGATTCATTAAAAAAGCAGTGGAGAAAAAAATGCTATAAACTCTTTAAAACACTTAATTTTTTTAAAATTATTTTTATAATATTATAAATAACTTAAACTACTATTTTATGCTTATACAAGATTTTTTTGGCAAATATAATTAATAAAAATTATGTGATTAAACTTATGTATCTTCAAGTCCCAATCATAAATTAATATTGCTACTAAATGTTAGCAACAGTTTAAATTCTTTTTTAAAAATTAGTTCTTAAAGAAATTAATTACCTCTTAAAAACATCTTTGATTTTTAATAAATACGTTATGATGATTCAACCTAGTTAAAGTACTCTTCAGAATTTTTATGAGAACTTTAGTCTGAGTGGCTAGTTTAAAAACATGTATTTTAATGACGAGAATTGTCTTCGAAATATTTTCATTAAGCATTGATAATATATTAGATAAGTAGGTTTGATTATTAATTAGGTTATTAATTTATTTAAAGCAGTGATTATTAATGACCCTCTCCAGAAAGAAGGGGTAAGAGTTTATGCACAAAATAATCCGTTTTTTATTCTATTAGCTGTTCCCGTTTCATGTTGACATTTAAAAACGTCATTATTTGCGTAATATTATCGTTTGTTCCGTTTGACGATTTGCAACGTTTTGTCGTTTTACATTTTATGTATATATTTTTTTGTTTCGCTCATAAACTTCGGTTAGGTTGTTGCCATTTCGGGTCAATGTTCTGTAATAATATGCACTTTTAATGACGAAATCGGGAACGTGTCACTGTCGTTTAGATGTCTAACGTTTATAATATCGATATGTAGAATAATGCATGTCTCTTTTGACTCCTTTCTTTCATAGATTTCATGCTAGTATTGCAGTCTAAACATCTGCTTTTAATTTTAACGGAAAGTAACCAGTTATGTGATATACATTTTATGTTCAGACAATGAGATGACTATGGCAATATTATTGGGACAAAATCTCTCTGTGTACATACTTATATTTACACACTCAAATCTGTTTATGTGCCGTGTAGGAAAATTTTAATCAAATTAGAACATAATTAATGAAATTATGAATTTAAAAAGGTGAAGTAGTTATATCGCCATTTTTCTTTATTTTTTTTATATGTACTTCATCACATAACAGGAGTGTTGCGCCCGTTAATTCACATAATCTAGTTTGTACTGGAGTTTTGCATACTCCAGTACAAGCTAGATTTATATATCCAGTGCTTTCAAGTTCCTGGTTTATATAATTTTTCTTTTATCACTGTGTATTTATTTATTTATTTTTTAAAATGATTTCATTATTTTCAGCAATGTTCGCTGCCCTCTTTTCCCTTTCCAGGGTATCCATAACTTCGGGACTTGATTTTGTTTAAGAAAACAATTCCTAATTGTTTAGTTAGATTTTGAATTATTTTCTACGCGAGACTTTTCTATGCATTTCTTATTCTCCTCATAAAAAGGGCTTTTTTAATTTTGTTACGAAAATTATTTTTTAAAGCTGTACTCCGTTTTGTGACATTTTTTATTCATTTTTTTAAGCTTCCTGTCCAGCTCATTAAAACAATTTAAGTGTACGTATTTATATATATATATATATATATATATATATATATATATATATATATATATATATATATATATATATATATATATATATATATATATATATATGTGTATGTGTGTATATATATGTATATATGCGCCATTATGGTACTAAATAAATACATAAGGGGGCTTATTCGTTTGTAAGTAAATTTAATATTAACTTTTCTCTTAAAAAATAAATAAAAACTGTATAGAAAATTGGCATAAGGAAGACATTAGTCTTAAGATTTTAAAGTGATTGTTTACAAATATTGCAATTATTAATTTAGGATTTTACTAATTAATGAAATTTTTAAAAATTTAAATCATCTTAGCCGATTTAAACTAACTATAAAGTGAATGCTTTGTTTTGTCTTTTTCATTTTGCTTTGTCTTCTGTTCTATTGTCAACATATCAATGGATCTCTCATCGTCAATCAATGGAAAACGGTTTCTCAAGCGGATGCTTTGGCCTTCAAATAAGAAATAGTTTTATTAACAAAATGAATTTCAATAATATTCTCAGACGTTCGATGGTGAACTTCGCCTTGTTTGCTGCCGTTCCAAGAATGGGCACAGATGCCGTATAATCCCTAGATGTCAAATTCTAAATTTTTTTTTGGCGATGAAGAAATGTTGCCAAGATGACGTATTGTGACTTGCGTGATGACGTTAATTACTAGGGTTGCCAAAATAGAATTTTCTTCATAATTCTTATAGGTCTCCATATATCTATGCTGTAATAAAAGCCAGGTTGCCAAATATATATATATATAAAAACCACCTAACTCAAAATTTGACATCCTGGATTATACGGCATCTGTGCCTAAGAATGCGATTTGAAAACAGACAACAAATTATTTAAGTCGGATTTACGACGCCGTCTGAATACGATGTCGTAATGAATTTTGTGTGGCGTAGATGAAGCGTTATCATCCACTTTATGATTAATGAATAATGTTTTTTTTTAAATAAAATTTGTAGGAAGTGGAAATAAATACCTTCCTTGTCAAAGACCATTGTTAATAATCATTATATTATAATTATTATGCCACAATATCTTTTTATGAATAAACTATGAAATTTTTTTGTTAAAGAATTTATCTACTAAAAAAGAACTGTGGTACCATTTTCTTTCAGGAATTCCAAAAGCGTATCTCGCAATTTTTTCGGAAAACTTTCCTGATTTTTCGGAAAGCAAATGGTGAAAATAGTATTTTGAAACTTACAAAAAGTTATCTATTACAATCATTTATAATGTATTTTATCTATATGGTCAAAAATTAAAGTAGAGAAATCGGCATAGAGTTTATTTAAATATTTCGTAAGGAATTTAAAAAAATCATTCAAAAACACACAAAAAAGTTGCTATTAAAGAAAAAAAAAAATTGTGATTGAAAATGGTCCGAAAAATTTTCATTTCTTGTTTTATTTGTAATATTTTATTCCGTTTCCTCTTATTGTTAACATCAATCTGTATTCCGTTTGATACAATATAAAATATATATATATATATATATATATATATATATATATATATATATATATATATACCCACTAGTTTTTATTAATCTTCGTATGTGCTATATGACTGACCATTTAAAGAAGTATGCTCGATCCTTCTACGACGGTTTCTTTTAATTGGCGTGATCTGCTGGACACTGATTAACTTCATTAGAAAATATGTTTATGAAACCTTATTTTTTTTAAGAAGCGTGGGCAAGAATTAAAACGTCCCTTGCCAAATCCTGTTAATACTACCTACAAAATCTGTGGAATTAAGGATAAGCACAAATCTGTTTAAAATTTGCTGTTCTCTTGCCTGAATAAACCCAAGTGATATTTAAACAGGTGTGTAAATGAATCTGAATATAGGCGTGTGTAGTTTATCCAATTGGGAAGTGGAGACGTATACAGCACTCTGCTCTGTCTACCGAAATCATTGAACCACATTCAAATGGTGTTTTTCTTCGAATAAAAATTGACAGGGAAGCACCTGGAATTTCTCTAGCATTTTCGATTACGTCCTCAGTCAATCAAAAAATGTGTTGTGTAATCTCCATGATCAAATCTTAGCTTAAAACTGTAACTGTAACTTGCCATTATTGCTCAAGACATTTCATTACCTGGCTTCTGTCTTTATCAAGTCCATTTGGATTTACATAATCCAAATCATTCATTGCCCAGCAAACAATTGTGTAAATATCTTTACGTTTTGTTTTGGTTATGGACCTTTCAAGTTCAATGGATGGAGTTTTCAATGTAAACAAAAACTAACCTCAGTTGACCGGAAGCCATCTCAAATACTTCCGGTTTTCTCTCTTCCCATTGAAAATCAATGCAATCGCACAAATTTTTATTTAAATATTTTTAAGTATTTATTTCTGTTTTCGAAAATTTTTTTATTTTATCCGTTAAAATCATAATTTTTAATAAGAGTGCAATCAGTGGTGATCCCGTAAATTTTTAAAAATTTTTTTAATTTTTACTTAAATAATCCTGATGGATTACCATATTTTGCGGGGAATCGCTCTTATTGGCGATATTAGGATCAATTGTTGATGAATGATATATTTGTAACCCACATTCTAACTCTTGTTATTATTTATCTCAATTGTTAATCATTTTCTTCTTTAACTAATTTTTAATTTTATGCATTTATTCCAAAATTTCAGGAAATATATTTTGCGTGCGATTGAACTATAAATCATTTCAAATATTAAGCAAGGTATTACTTATGCTTTCATTTATATTATTATAAGTTTTATTAAAATTTTCTTGATCATGCTAGAATATATGAATTGGTATCAATAATGTGTAGAACAAAATTGTTATGTTTATTTACTTGTTGTTTATTAATATTTTAAACAAATCGTAGTTTTTATTGCAATTAAAATTTAAGTCTTATTCTTAAGAGTTGATTTAATATATAGCTAATTAAATTAGGGATTGTAAATCAGGTTCCATTGGAAATTTGAACATTTTCACTTGCGAAATTAAATTTGTTCCAGCTCGCATATTGCAAACAAATGCTTCGCAACAACTAGTACCGTTATTTGCTTTCTGCATTTCAAAAAATTTTATAGGATAATTACTTTTAAATGAATATTTCTCAAAAGCAATGGAAATTACAGAAAACAAGCACAATGGTATAAGACAATAATGGAATAGTAAGCAGGAAGTTTCGTGCCGGAAGTTTTCTAGATCTCCACGGTAGTAGCGCCCTCTATTCTACGCTTTACAGAAACTTCCATCCATAGGCAAGCAACATGATTCAAGAGAGATGAAAAACGATTTTTGGTCCTTTAGGTTTGGCAACCCTACTCCGAGAAATGTTCGTTAGAATTCGGAAAGTATTCGGAGTCCGAACTGTTCGTTTTCAGATCACCCACTTTATATCGTGTGAATATTAACTACTGCTGACTCGCACTAGAATAAATTCCATTACAGTGAAAAATCTTGCTATAACGAAAGCTGAAGTTTCTATAATATTATGTTATCATCAATAATTACATTTCCATGAAATTGTAATACATTCAATAGTTGCTTTATAAAGTTTATTTTATTATGAAAAAAAGAGTCGTTTATTTGTAACTTTAAATTTGATATCATTTTATTAACATTCGCGAAAGTAATAAAAAAATTCCTAAGATACAATATTTTGTTTATATAGTATATATATATATATATATATTTTACGACACTGGAGCATACTTACATCGATACAAATAAAAATTGCGTATTTAGTTACTACTCATTTTTTTCTCCTGAAATGTTTATTAACTTACATTGCCACCTAGGATTAAATATTTAATTCACAGCAAATATTTACAAATAGCTTTTTCTTTGAAGAAACGAAAAACCCGCTACTTTTTTTGTAATTATAAATTATAAATGCAACATATAATCATGCTATGATAAAAACGAAAGCTGCGAAAAGTCAAAGTCAATTGTTGCCATCAAGTCAAACGTGCATACACGTAGCGTTTCTCGTTTTAAATATTAACTTATCAAAAAAGTTTATCCCTGCATTTGTTGTTTCGTTCCGTCTGCACAAATTGAAAAGACCTTATATATAAGAGCCGAGAACGTGGTGGATTTGTCTCTGCCTGTTTTTATCTTGTTTCATTATTTCTTCTCGTAAAACGCTTCTGCGTGAAAGACACTGAGTGCGGTACATTTTTGAGTTTCTTAGAAATTGAGTCACGTATCCATCTGCGGTAGACTGATAAATTTTTTTACTGTTCTTTTAAAAATAAAGCTGGAAGATTGGCATCTGCACACTATCTAGAGTGTTTCTTCCGTGTTTCCGAAAAAGTGAGCCCTTCTTTGGACAGACTTTGAGTTTTGATCGAGTGGGTTTTATGTTTGTTACAGTTGAGAATTGTGAGTTTTATTTGAAAATGGCGCTAGTTATGTGATGCGTGTAAATTTTTACTAATGAAGAGGTTTGTTGTAAGTTATAAATATGCATAGTTAAAATCCTAATTTAATTTGTTTCTTTGAATTTTCATCTGGGTTGAATGGAAAACAGCTGCATAATATAGAATGAAGCCTATATCAGAATGTTGGTCTTTAGTTAACTTAAAATATGAGTTATGTTTCATTTCATATTTCGAATACAGCATTCGTAATTTACGCTGATTTTAAAACCTCTGTAAAATTATTTATGCCGCAATGCACAGCTATTCCGAACTCTGCTAGCTTCGCAGGCGTGTGTTCCCTTCCCTCTTAAAAATTACATATATGCGTAACTGATTACTGTGCTGCCTTCTTTTTACAGTCCTCATTGTAATTTTCTTAAAAATAAGTCACAAAATTTACTGTTTTTCTATTTTTTTAATAATTTTCTTCCACTCCAACGAACGTGTTTTCGGATTTACCAATACGTCGCTGATTGGAAATGCTTTGGAACTTGGATGAAAGGTGCCCTGACTTCAGTATTTTATATGTCTTGACTGAAAAGAATTTTTAAATGCTGCACTCTTCGCTGGATTTGATTTTAACCGATATGCTTACGAGATCCCAGTTAATGCTTCTTCTTTAGGCCTTCTTCTATTTAGCGTAACAACCTATTACAGGTGTTTGCTGCCTCTACAGCACGCTTTTTCCAGCCCAGTCTATACAAAGCGGCACTTTGCCAGTACCTAACTTTCAGTATCTTGTGATCATTTTCAGTGTCAACGAGCCATCTTGTTGATGCCTTCCTCGGGCACTGGATCCTTCGGGGCTCTTAAACGTTGATATTCCAGTGGGGTTGTTTTCCAGGTTTCTCCAGACATGGCCAAGCCATCTTAGCCTGTTGCTCCTGATAACCAGGGTAATCTGGGGCTGGTTATACAGCCTATACAATTCAAAATTATATCGGGTTCGCCAGCCACCCTGTTCCTGTACAGACCCACAGATAATTCTTAGTACCTTCCTTTCAAAGGTTTCCAGGGTTCGCTGTATATCAACGTATAATGTCCGCGTTTCGCTTGCATATAGTAGTACGGGTAGTATGAGTGTATAATACATATGTTTACATATACAAATTTTGACATTTGTGCTTATAGTATGTATTACGTGTGTGTGTGTGGCGATTTTTTAACATAAATAATTATAGTATTTTAGTTCTACAAAATAATTTTCCTCACGTCAATACAGTATCTTAAATTTTTTTCATATAGAGTTATAATTATTCTCAATAATGCTATATATATATATATATATATATATATATATATATATATATATATATATATATGCATATATACTCATACATACATACATTTTTTGTGGATAGTTTGTTATGTGAAAGCAATGCTCTAATTTTGTATAAATTTATTGCTTGCAGGATTATTCAATTGCTGGACAACTTAAGAATTGACGAAGATTTCTGCCTTTGTACCGAATCGGAGTTGTAGACATATATATGTAGTGGTTTTCGAAACTGCAGATCCACTCTCATAATTGGATTAATTTAATATATGTGAAACCAAACCATGGTACCATTCCACCAAGAAGCGTTTACCCAGGGCGAGGGCCCACCCTGAGTATGGTGGGTCCCTAAAGGCCGCTAACAGTCCACCCGCTACACGAAATTCCGCCTGCTATTTATAGTTACAACTTGTACTGGTTATTACTATAAAAAGAAAAGGCTGCTTTGTTGGTTAGAATGATGGACGGACGACATGACATGTCAGTGGACCACGCGAGATTGTTGTCCACTGCAGGAGGCTACTCGACTCTAGACACCTCAGCCACCGGACATCCAAACTCTCAGCAACTGAGGCCCCCTTACGGAGATTTGTGCCGACCCCTGGGTCCGATGCGTCCACCTTGTCCGCCTATCACAGTCGGTATCTGGCGTCGATGCCATTAACGACAGGTGAGTGTGCTTCTTATTTTCGTTTGAATCGGAGATCAAAGCTCGTTTTTATCTGTGACACAACCCTTATCTTTTTTGTTTGTTCTCTGTCGGGCGATAATGCAAATAAGGCCATCCGAAAGAGAAGACGGAACAAGTCATGTTTAGATTAAGCTATGTCGAACCCTTTTTCGATAGCGATTTTCCGTTCCTTCTTTTTGAAATTAAACTGTTTTGATTGTCCTAATATGTGACTTGAAGAAATTCCTGTGCTGTTAGATCTCTAAAAATGTAATTTTAAAAAAAATGCATTCTATTTAGTAAGTTTTTAAAAAAGAATTTGCTTTATTCCTTGTAATAATGATGTAAATTATGAAAATACTTTACTAATGCCTCTATTTATATGTTGTTGAAGAAAAGGCATCATAAAAGAAATTTAAAGTATTGCTTAATCTGAACATTGCGCGCTTTCAAAACTTTGAAAGATATGTGTTTGAATATATATTTCATTAAAAAAATTATTGTATTAATATTTTTATTTCCGCCTCTTAATTTATAATATGTTATATCGATATTGCAATTTATTTAATAATCTCTTCGTTAAAGAAAATAGAAGAAATTTTTCTTTCCTTTTCAAAATTGTTTCCATGTCCCTCAATCTTTTATTTTAGTGTATGAGACTAAATGATACGTCTTTTTATGATGAACTCAATATTGGGTGCTATAATTTACTACTTTAGTTATTTTGTTTCGGATCTTCGTATCTCACTAATTAACGCGGAAGGCAATATGAATATTATTCTTCCGTAATTATAACGCAAGTTACTGAAGTCATTTAAAGGTTAATGTGGGGCAGGTTTTTCCACCTTTGGGATTTGGTAGAATTATAGTAATGTTACATGCTTTCGACAGATGTCGCTAGGAGTGAGCTAATTTTACATTCTAAATATTATTTCAGACAGCTGTATAAATTCTACACGAGTGAATCGTTGACGTGCGACATTAATTGACAAAATAAAAATGCTGATTCATAAAGTTTTTATGAGAAATCTAAATTAAAACAACTTAGATAACAGTAAGTATTAAATTTGAATTTATAATAAAATTATGCCTGCAAATTTTGGATTTTCACAGGCATTTTTTTAAAAAAATTTTCTTTGTTTTCATTCATAAACATTGACGCCCCCATTCGATTGTTCATGTTAGTATATCAAGATTTTTTTCTTCAGAATAATTAAAACAACTTAGATATAACAGTAAATAATAAATTAGAATTTCTAATTTTCAGAACCATTTCTTTAAAAAAAATTTCTCTGTTTTCATTCATAAGCATTGATGCTGCCATTCGATTGTTCATGTTAGTAAACCTATTCGGTCATCAAGATTTTTTTCATTAGAACGATTAAAACAACTTAAATATAACAGTTAATAATAAATTAGAATTTTAAAAAATTCAGTCTTCGAATTTCAGATTTTCACAACCATTTTTTTAAAAAAAATTTTCTTTGTTTTCATTCATAAGCATTGATGCTGCCATTCGATTGTTCATGTTAGTGAACCTATTCGGTACATCAAGATTTTTTTCATTAGAACGATTAAAACAACTTATATATAACAGTAAATAATAAATTAGAATTTAAAAAAATTCAGTCTGCGAATTTCAGATTTTCACAACCATTTTTTTAAAAAAATTTTCTTTTTTTTCATTCATAAACATTGACGCCGCCATTCGATTGTTCATGTTAGTAAACCTATTCGGTACATCAAGATTTTTTTCATCAGAACGATTAAAACAACTTAGATATAACAGTAAATAATAAATTAGAATTTAAAAAAAATTCAGTCTGCGAATTTCAGATTTTCACAACCATTTTTTTAAAAAATTTTCTCTGTTTTCATTCATAAATATTGACGCCGCCATTCGATGGTATATATT
This sequence comes from Latrodectus hesperus, assembly GCA_037975125.1. Lineage (NCBI taxonomy): Eukaryota > Metazoa > Arthropoda > Arachnida > Araneae > Theridiidae > Latrodectus > Latrodectus hesperus. The sequence goes on along the minus strand of JAJQOW010000018.1, from coordinate 4,169,794 downwards.
ATTAAACCTATTCGGTACATCAAGATTTTTCTCATCAGAACAATTAAATCTCTTCCCCTCAAAAAAAGAAAAAAAAGAGGAAAGGTTGTTCCAATCCCCCCTCTACAATTTATTCAGTTTCGTAATAAAAAGCTTTTCAAGGCCCATTCTCTCCGTTCCATCAATGGCTTTTCGATTAACTTTTCTGGTGTGTACAGTAATTACACAGCATACCCCTTTCGTTTTCCCTCCCCCCTCTCTTCTGCCGGGCCTCACGATACGTTGATACTGTTTACCCCGAGGAAGTTGCATAAGCGAGAGGGTATTATTTCCTTTAATTCGGGGTGGAGCGAGGAGGACACGAGGAAAACAAACACAGAATAAAGTGAAGTGAAAAAAAAAACGACATGAATGAGGTCAGTGGAAAGTGGGGAGAACGGCGTGGGAAGGAGAGGATGCCCCCCAGGCGAGAAAAAAAAATCGCTTGGTTGCTTTTCGGTGGAAGGACTCGAAACCTTGGGAGTTGAGGTTTGGATTCTTGCTTTGTGCAAAGTGTGTTTGCAATTTATTAAAGAAAATTGTTATTTCCCCCCTCCTGAGTTATCTGTTTCATGTTCTAGTTTTTTATTTATTTATTTTTTTATTTTTGTAGAATTTGATTCGAAACAAAATGTGATGGAAAATTAGTTTTCGAATCTAAGATAAACAGTTAAAATTTTTAATTTTAAACATGTTTATTTTTGTTTTCTTTACTTTCTTTTTTTTCTAATTTTTCTTTATCTGAATCAGTTGAAACTCAATAAAAGCATGTAGTATTTAAAATAAAATCTTGAGTATGGGAGTTATTGTTGTTGTCGTGTGCCCAGCTAGGCTGGCAATATGGGGTGCGCTGCTTTATTTTCTCAACTGAACCATTATTTTGGTGTGGAGTCCGACTTCTTAGTACACACATGCCATAGGGACCCGTTTATAGGGTAGGCAACCATTCACAACCCATTCATACAAGGAAAGGACAAAGACAGGATAGATAGAAAAAGTATAGCCATGCCCGAACCGGGATTCGAACCCAGGACCTCCTTATCCGCAGTCAGGCACGCTGACCACTAGACAAGTTGGGCGGCATGTATTTATATTTATTTATTTATTACATTACATATATTCAGACTTGTATGCTTGATTCTTGAGATCCGCTTGTAAGTCTTCGTCGATAATAGGACAAATAGCACAATGACAGATGTACAACCACAGAAGAATAACGAAGAAAACACCCAGGGCCAAGGTGGGAATCGAACCCTCACTCCTACGCTCTCAAGCGATTAGCGGTGATGCTTTAGACCACTCAGCCACGGAGCGCCTGGGCGGCATGTACATTATGAAATATTTCAATTACATAGATTTTTACTCATATTGTATTTAAAAATTGTTACCATCGTGAGATATAGTACAAGATCCATTAATAGAATAATATGGATAAACTTGATATTAATGCAATATGAACGCAGTTTCTTCCCGGGTAATGATTGATTCGTTTTAAAAGGGAATAAAAATATATATTAAAATGATACAGTATTCTATTGTATCATTTTTGTGATAGAAGTTAGGGACCCGTTTATAGGGTAGGCAACCATTTACAACACATCCATACACAGAAAGGACAAAGACAGGATAGATAGAGATAGTACATTCAAGCCCGAACTGGGATTCGAACCCAGGACCTCCCTATCCGTAGTCAGGTACTCTGACCACTAGACAGGGCGGGCGGCATGGGAGTTATTATAATAAGAGTTTTCACTCACTAATTGCTTCGTATGCTTTAATATTGCAAATTACATCGTATATAAAGACCAAGTATTACGAACAGTACGACATATACCCATATCGATATAATGTTTACATTATTTCCATATGATTTTCCCGTTGTCCGAGTGTAAATTTTATAGATTTTTAGGAATGAAAGTAGACAATTTGGGATCATACAGGAATTCAGAATCGAGAAAATACCTTCTGATTAGGTTTACCAAGTTTCTGAAATGCTTACCGGGACACCAAAATACTCCCCCTCCCCCAGTGTCGCGGATATTCAAGGGCGCACACCCTTTACAGTGTTTAGAGGGAAGTTTATGTTGTTATTTCTGTTGTCGTGTACCAGCTAGGCTGGCAACATGGGGTGCGCTGCTCCACTTTTCCAACTGAACCCTATTTTGGTGTGGAGTCCGACTTCCTCAGTACACACAGGCCATAGGGACCCGTTTATAGGGTAGACAACCATCCACACCTCATTCATACAAGGAAAGGACAAAGACAGGATAGATAGAGAGAAAGTACATCCGTGCCCAAACTGGGATTCGAACCCAGGACCTCCTTATCCACAGTCAGGCACGCTGACCACTAGGCAAGTTGGTCGGCGGTAGTTTATGTACTATGAAGAAATGATTACTGGTTTGAAACCTAAACCCGGGTTAACAAAAGTTGACTGGCCTATTTTATTTCTAAAACATTAATATTTATGTGTTACTGGAGTAAGAATAAACACTTCGAATTAAGAAGAAAAATTTGAACAATATTTACAAGTATTACTCATTATTGGCCAAGACATTTTTATTTTTATTTATTATTTTTTCCGGAACGTGAAGTAAACAGACCAGGACTCCAGGATTTGGTTTGAAAACCAGGACGACTGGTAAGCATACTTCTGACACGGAACGCGTATGGGCTTCCTAGTACATATATACTCCGTCACTCCTAGCAATCTAAAAATTGCATGATATATTAGCTACTGCAAACTTGTGGGTGTTCCGAGCCTAATCTATTGCCTAATCGTTCGAAAGGTGCGAAGCAAAGGATTTTTTGAGATAAGTGATGCTTGTCTTCTTGAACAACTCACACGTTTCCATTGCAACGCGTTTCTCCATTTCAACCTTTCTGGACGTAAGCATTTGAATGAGGGCAGTTAGCAATTGATAAAATTCACTGTATAGTTCCAATAAGTTTGTTTGCCCAGTTGCTACATGTATCGTCTATGGATTACTTCTTTTGAGCGCACATGGAATGATGCCACGTCCACGAAATTCCCGCTTGACAGCACGAAATACACATCATTCATTGCAGCTACCGACAAAATCCACGGATCGCTTAACGGTGACCGAACTCCCATGTATGAAAAAATGAAGCTTTCTTCTCGATTCAGAAGTGGTCAATACGAACATATTTAAAATATCAGTTGTACTTCTATTTTTTTTAAATAAATAGAAAATATTAAGTATGTTTTTACCTAATCCTTCTTGTGTTCTATATCTATACAACCATAAATATGTAAAACATGTCCTTTAAAAAATACGCTTTTCCAAACCGATTCCAGAATATATTAGTCGTTTTGGTTGTCTATGAATAATGATTCCTAGAACTGCCAACTCTGTTGATTTTTATCGGGAAACTCCTGGTTTTTCATTATTTCTCTCAATTTCGTAAGAATGTATGAAAATCTACAGAATTTTGTGGCACAGTTTCAGTGAAAAACTTAAAAACAGCTGAAATTTTGCCGGAAGAAAAGTCTAGTAAGTTGTTTAAATAGCTAAAGATTCTTCAAATCAGAAAAAATGTTATAACAGCCATTCAACCAATTCATTTCCAAAAAAAATGCCAAAATTTCCAAGTAAACAACGTATGAAAAAAATTAATTGCCATGAGTTTGAAATGTATTATATTTTCACGGACAAAGTATTTGATGATTTCTATATTCTTGTATAGAAGTATTATTAATTTCATTAAATTTATTCTATGTTTTTATTTAATTTTATAAGTTTTATATTTAGAAATTGAACTAGTGTAGTTAAAGTTGCTTTATAAAATAAATATTGGGATATAAACGTTGATGTTTATTCTTTTAAATGTTGTATATTCTTTTATTTTTCATAGTTCCTTTATGAGGTTGATGAATATTTTATTAAAATATTCAGATTAAAACAAAATTTTTTTAACAGAAATTATTCTCAGAATGTATATATCTAAGGAGCAAAAATCATCATGCATCAGTATTTGATGATGCTGATGACTAGAATCTTCTGATCTACTCATCATCATCTGTCAGAATTTTCAAATCATCATTTCTTTCCAAAGTTGGCAAGTATGATGATTGCTTAGCGATATAACTTAAACCACCTTTTAAATTTCAACTGTATTTCCATCAAGCACATACATATTCTTGTCTGTTGTAAAGCTGATATATTTTTATAAATTTTTAATTTCGATTAACATACTTAATTCCCAATTATAACTTATTTTTAAGTTGTTATAATTTTTATTTTAGTTAAAAAAAATTATATATACGATTTTTTATTAATTTTTATTCTTATTTATGAAAAGCTTTTGAAATGTCTTTTTTAATTAGACTCTTCTGAAATCACTGATTCTGAAATTAAAATGAAATCATCTCCTTATTTTTCGATTTCGAAGTAAATTACTACAGGATATTTTTTAATTTGAATTCAGAAGGGTAATTTAATTCTTTATTCTGCGTAAACAAGCTTAAAATAAAATGAAGTAAATTTGGCCTGAGAGCATTTCCTATCGAAAGAATATAATTTCTTTTAAATTTGTAAATGAAACATTTATCACTTACTAAAATTGTTCGATCTGTTTAAATTGGACTATTTTTTTATGGATCATATGTTAAAATTTTTCGTTTAATTTAGAAACTTTAATGACTTCCTTATTATGATGAACCGTGTTATCATCGTAACTCATTGTTCGAATGACCTTGGTTATAGCAATAATTTAAAACTTTGCTTTTTTTTAACTATCCGCGAACCTTTAGATAACATAATCACCTAACAAATTGGATTCTCAAGCGTATAAAGTTATCTTTGTCGAGATCTAAATTCCAGAGTAAATTGAAAGATCCTTTGAATAAGATAAAAGTACACGATGCGCCAGGAATAAAATATGAGCTTTTTGACAAATTTCTCAAAAAATAAATTATTGTACTATCATTATTTTATGAATTAGTATTCATTACAGCTTTTTTAATGTTTTGCTTGCTAGTAAAACACAACAAAATGGTTTAACTATAGCAGCAATTTTTTTTTAAAAATAATTTTGATATTGTGTGGAAATTGTAAAGGGGGAATAATTTTTTTCCCAACGGTGGGCACTTGAGGGTTGAACCCTATGCCACAACAGGGCCAGCAACTGCTACTCATTTGTCGTTACCCAGCGGGCACCTGTGAACCAAGTCACGGAGGCGAGTAGTGTTACCCGCGTCATAGCACCACAAGCCCGTTTATAGGGTGGGCCACATTCATACATCAGCACGGAAGAAAGGATTGAGAAACACAGAGAGAGAACAGAGAAAGAAAGTAACATCCATGCCCGAACCGGGATTCGAACCCAGGAACCACAGCTCAGGAGTCAGGAACGCTAACCACTCAGTCATGGGTCGGCTAATGGAGGAATAATAGGATAGCTAATTAATTGGATCGATTTTTATGTTAGCTATTTGTAACTTATTTGTGTACGTGCTTAATAAATATTTGATTTTTTAATTGAAATCATTATTTTATAAAAAAATTATTTTAGCAATATCTCACTTGCTTTTTATATATCTTTGAAATGGACATTTTAGAGCATTTCATTATGGTAAAAGATATTTTTACGGGGACTATTCAAAACCATTTTATTCTAATAGTAATTAAAATTCCGTTTTAATTAGATGTAAAGATATTTTTCTTTTAATTTTTTATTTTTTAATCATTAAAATTATTTGAGTTTGGATTCCTTCACCACCCAGTAAATGTTATTAGTTATATTTTAAATTCATTAGATTTTTTACTGCCTCACTTAGTTTTCAGGTCCTTCCGATATAGTAGTTTTTCTTCGTGAATTTATAAAACGATTTTTTCTCGACATTTCCACCTTCTTATATTTTTTTTTTCAAAGATTTCTTATAGAATCGCAGTTTGCATCAGAAATTAGAATCGCAAAATGTATGAAGAAGCTTTCAGCAGCACAAAATTGTGTATGTACAGATTCACAACCACCTGCCAATGCTCTTTATTTTCTAGAAAAAAATAATTATATTTACTATATAATATTATTATAATTATAATTTTATAGTAAATAATATTATTTACTATAAAATTAAACCATTTATTTCTATATCTATTGGCCATTTTTTAAGATATTGAGGAAATTTTGGATTTTGATCTCAATGTAATTGGGAATCTGAAGTCACTTTTGTAACTTGAGCTTGTCTGTGTGAAAATTCTGGCCATGGGAAACTTATGAAAAACCATATAAAGATTAAATTTAATAAGGTAATGCTAATTGCAGAATTTTATGTAAATACTTCTATTCGTTTTTGTGGGAGATTGAGTTGTTTTTTGCTGGAAAATATAAGATATCACTTCAGACAATTGCGCGCACCATACAAAAACTCACTTTTCGCCTAAAATATACTTTTTATAATAAAATGAATACCACAGTTAGTCTAGAAATATTATTTACTATAAAATTGAACCATTTATTTCTATATCTATTGGCCATTTTTTAAGATATTGAGGAAATTTTGGATTTTGATCTCAATGTAATTTTACCTAGCTTGCAGCAAAAGTCGTTTACAATTTGGATATATCTTCCCACAAACCTGCACATTTTGATATAAATTAAAATTAATATATAGATCCATAAAAGAAAAAAAGGAAACGAGATATAAAAGAATTTCACCCCAAATTTCGTGTTTCACCACCCTTATTTGCGAATTTGTAAGTGATGAGAATTTACCTGCCCCAGGATAATAATCGCAAAAATGTCCGTCAAACGAGCATTTAGTCAAAAAATTTTATGCATTCAAATTTTATAAATTGCTGATTAGGCGTATTTTAAAATGTCACTTAAATATAAAATTGAAAAAAATAATGTCTAATAATAATGAAACATAAACTAACATTTGCCAAAATCAAAATCTGAAGCCATTTTTCCCATCTAAATGTCAAGGTAACAAAATATTGGATGTGCATTCTTAATGTTTTGCTATTTTTGTGAATACTTGAATTGACTGACACACTTCTGTGTTTCATAATATAAATAACATGGTGAGATGAAAAACTACACTAACGATAAAATAAAACAGACTAACATTAGCCAATATTGTGTCAAGTTGACTGCTGTCTAAATGTCAAGGTAACAATTGTGTTTAAATGGTACTTAAGTACTTACGTTTTGTTAGTTTTGCTAATATTTGAACTGATTTATATTTCTACCTTACGATATAAAATGACTTACATAGTTCTATTCATATTAATTGTTAGTTGCAATATAGTGACTGTACCTTATTTTTGCAGCATTTCTCTTTATCTTGGTTTTTAAAAAGACATTTTATTTTATTAAAATTTTACCTAGCTTTGCAGCAAAAATAAATTATGGCAAATTCTTCGAATTATAATTAGAAGAAATCGATTTTGTAATTTTATACAAAAAACTGATATAAATGATTCTTATATAACAGGGTTGAATGTCCGAGCCAATTTTATAAATTAGAAATTGTTCGAGAGCCGCAATTAAATACGTAATGAAAAGGTATGCCAAAAAGGTATTAAACATTTTTTTTACAGAAATTATATTCATTGAAATCATAAATAAAAGTACAAAATATGCGTATTGAATTTAAGTATTAAAAACTAAACACATTTATTTTACTTCTCTTGATAATTCTTTAAAATTCGCCGACTAGTTGGTGACAGTCCTTCTTAGTAGCTGTTTGAGATGTTGGTTAGTTATTACCAATCGGCGTTTGGATTTCACAAATTTTAAAGAGGAATAAAATGATTTACGTAAGCACGTTGTATAGTATAACACCAGCAAAGTCCCCTGTACCTAACCCAAGAAGGGTTCTACCAGTTTAGATGGGACTTGATGGTTCGAACATTGAAATATTTCGAAAAGCACATTTTTTCGATTCAGGTACTTCGATTCTGGTATAAATTTCCAAAATTCAGTAATCGGCGTCAACTTATATTTTAATTGTAGAGCGTGATCTGCTCTCGATATCAAACGTTTCAAAATACCAAAGGATCCCGTGTTTGAGGAAAACCACCTACAAGATGCCTCGTTGACACTGAAAATGACCTTAAGATCTTGAAAGTAAGGAACTGGAAAAGTGTCGCTCTGGACAGACAGGGCTAGAAAAATCGATCTAAACTAAGATCTAAACTTATCAGCAGAAAAACAAAACTGAGAATTTACAATGCACTCATATTACCCGTGTTACTATATACAAGCGAAACGTGGACATTAAATGTTGATAGACAGCGAACCTTGGAAACCTTTGAAAGGAAGGTATTAAGAACTATCTTAGGGCCTGTACAGGAGCTGGGTTGCTGGCGAACCAGATATAATTTTGAATTGTATAGGCTATATAACCAGCTCCAGATTACCCAAATTATCAGAAGCAACAGGCTAAGATGGCTTGGCCATGTCTGGAGAAGCCGGGAAAACAACCCCACTAGAATATCAACGCTTAAGATCCCCGAAGAATCCCGTGCTCGAGGAAGACCACCAACAAGATGGCTCGTTGACACTGAAAATGACCTCAAGATACTGAAAGTTAGGAACTGGCAAAGTGTCGCTCTGGACAGACTGGGCTGGAAAAAGCGTGCTGTAGAGGCAGCTAAGACCTGTAATAGGTTGTTACGCTATTAAAGAAGAAGTTGTATTTGCTCTCGTTGGATATTTTCTTATGCAATATTATATTTACATATTACATTGTTGATGAACAATTTGAAATTCATTTCTAATTCCATCGATAATTTCCTCTTGCAGTTTTAAAGACTTATTTAGAGTGGTGACACAATTCGATATATTTTACTCTCCCCTTCATTAAATTACTTTCCTTAAAAATTCCGTCATATTCCTCCTAATAAGTACATTATTAGGGCGAATATTAGTACTGTTATCTAATGACCATGGTGCATGTTGTTGTCTCTTTCAATTTAATGTTATTCGGGTGACTTTTGGGAATATCCAGTTGCTTATTATTTATGAGTGAGATAAGTTCTCCAAACGTTGTATTGCCACTCGAACTGTATAATGTTCTACTTTAATCTGTAATCAAATCTGAAATGGGCATGGAATTCATTTCATGTGTATGCAGTGCGACTAATGATTATCTGTACTTCCTTTACACTGTTTATTAAGAAGATCTTCTTTTCTATTCTCTATTCTATTTAAGCAGATCTTCTCACGAGTACATTTACCGACAGCCGCAAATAATCCTTGGAAGACCCGCAGGTTGGCCCTCCCTGGTTCACACCTTTTATCATCAAATGGTCAAGTTCATAAATTTAACATTAGTGTTAATCTATACTAATCTATCAGATCCCATCCGTAATCTTAGACTGCAGATTCTAGCATAGATCTGCCATTTTTAAGGACTCCTAAAATTTATTATAAATGATTTTTAGTAATTAATATTGGTTTCATTGTAGTTAATTATATTGAAATTTACACCAAGTTTGTTGGTGATAAATTTTTTCTGTAAAAGGTTAAATTAAAAATGTAATTAAGCTATCTCCTGAAGAGTTTGATTTAACTAAGTAGACCTTGAGATTTGCTTCATCCAGGGCCCATATAAAAGTCAATGTTACATCTTAATCGTGGTTCTCCGTTATTATAGACCCTAACCCTTTAATGTCGATACTAATCACAAAATCTTGCAACCTTTTAATCGAAGTTCAAAATTACATAGATGAATTTTTTTTCCTCAACCAGTTCCCAATGAAGAGCTGTCTCTTCTTGGAATTACCAATTAATTTTATATCCTTTTGTTTGAAAAGTAATAGTTTGAATAGTGAAACTACACCAACGACTTCTCATCTGCTTTTTTTCTATCTTTTCTTTTTGCACGAGGTTAAAAGTAACAGTCATTGACCGCGCATGCAGTTCGGCGCTCCTTACTAGGGCAAGCCGACGCCCAATTTATGTGGAAATGAATTTTTAGTGCCTCTTGTCTGGAACTTCGTAGGGCGCGACAACACCAGTCTTCAAGAAACATTTTGACTGTTAGCGACAGTACATTTCCGCCCCCATAATCATAAATAGAAAATGACGAGTGCATTATTTGCCTTTAATATCTGTAGTAGTAATTCTTTTAACTGTGCGATGCGTAGTTTCAGGCTTTTTCCTTATCTTCATTTGTGTTCCTCCTTCAACTCATGAAGATGAATGTTTCACTTGAAAACAGTATTCATTTTCCGTATGAATGTAATATAGAGATTTTTTTTCGTTATCCTTATCAAGGTTGTAAAAAATAATTAACATCGTCTGTGTTTGGATTTGACGTCACAATACTTGTCAATTTCAATTAGAAGTTATGCTTCTAGAAATTATTTTTGTTAAATAAAACTGTAAAAATAAATCGTCAATGTATACAATGAGGTTAAATATTTTTAAATTATTATCTTCGCGCTTATATAAAATGATGTTAACTTGATACACAATAGAGCATTTTATACAGTGATCTGTAGTTATATGATTGTTTATTTCAGTTGGTTTTCTATTGTAAAAAATGTGGTATTACTATTATTGCCGCAAATCTTATTAAAACGAAAATTTGCTTATCTATTATTACCGAGAATTAATCAAGATTTCTTTGCTTTATTAATCAGATTCTAGTAAAAGTTTTATCCAATTACTAAGAAACAGTTTTCGTTTGTTTGCTTGAGAATTTTATTGCGCAATTTTTTTCGGCTTCAAATGGTTATAATACATAATGTATATTGAGTACTGTAAAAAGTAGCCGCCCACCCTGTCTATTGGTTAGAGCGCCTGACTGCGGGTAGGGAGGTCCTGGGTTCGAATCCCAGTTCGGGCATGGATGTACTTTCTCTCTTTGTCGATCCTGTATTTGTCGTTTCCTTGTGTGAATGGTTGTGTGCCTACCCTATTAATGGGTCCCTATGGCATATGTGTACTGAGAAAGTCGGACTCCACATCAAATTACGGTTCAGTTGGAAAAGTGGAGCAGCGCACCCCATATTGCCAGTCTAACTGGCGCACGACAACAACAACTTCTTGAAAATTAGGATTGAAATTTCGTAAAATAATTCGACAAAACATAGGTTGGCAACTATATTTTATTAGAGTACGAACATATTTTTTGTGTAGGAATTAATATATAATGAAAATTATCTGCCATACAAATGATATTTTTTATAATTAAATAGTTATTAAAATGAAATGATTATTTACGACATTTTAATTTGAAAGTCTTGTAATCGAGAAACATAAATTAGTTTAGGACTTGATTCTGGTGAGATCAGGGTGCATAAAACCCTTAATTATTTTCAAAAAATAAAATTAATAAAAAAAATTTTTATTTAAATAATTTTGATTTTAGTTGAATATTTGTCATAAATTTTCAACATATTTAATATGCCATTGATGAAATAAAATTATTCAAAAATCAGTGAGTGGGAATACATTGACAAATACTAAAAGATATATGAAACAAAAAAAATTATCTCATAATTTTAGCAACAGTATGATGAGGTATAAAAGAGAGTGCTTATAACGTTTATGGTTGTTAAGATAGGAAGACGTTATTCTGGTATCAGTTAAGACGTTATTCCAGTATCAGGTAATACGCCCAATACCTGACCCAGCCAAAATTCTTCGTGATAACAAGATCTTTTTTCTGCAGAATCTGTTGTTTTTATGCTGTTATAGTTTGACGTAAAGAGATTTGACTAGCCTTGTGTCGACCATTTGCCTTTAAATATTTTTCAATTGTGGCTATAAATATTTATAATATTGCTTAATTCATCCTCTCTTAAGAATTGCATTTTTTTTCGGTTATTGAAATATCTTTTTCATTAATTCAATAAAAAAATCTTTCCTATAATATCAGCGATAATTTTTTAATATTTTTTGAATGCCAAGCTTTTTTTCCGAATTATTATTTTTAGTCTGGAAATAAAAAGTTCAATTTACTAAGACGTAAAAGATTACGATATGAATGCCTGACAAGTTTTAAAAAAATGTGTCATTTTTATCTAATGCAAAAATTTTATGTATGTTAATTTTTCATGTCTGTTATGGTAAACAGACATGAAAAATTCTAAAGAGAAAAGTGTAATGATGTAATTCGCCGAAAAGTGCTTTTTTAATAATTTGTAATGACTTATAACAAAACTGTGCTTCGCAAAATCTGTCATTAAATAAACTTTGAAAAAATATAGCATTTAAGATTTCCCTAACGTAATCATACATAACCTTCCTTTCGTATTTCCTTAATCAGTTATTTAAGAAAATCATCGAGAGAGAGATTAAAGTCAAGATTTCTTTTTAAAAAAACTTTTATTTTAATTATATGATTTAAATTATAATTTATATATTAAAATGATAATAAATCAAGCAATTTGAGTAAAAGCTAGTATTGATGTAAAAGAATTCACACGAAGATTTTCCGACTGGATATTTTCTGGTGAAATATATAATTTTTTTATTATAAATATCATTAAAAACCTCCTTGTGAAATATTAGATTTTGCGTAATATTCTGAGATATAAATATAATAAATTAAATTTCAGTGATTGTGTAATACTTTAAAAGCTCGTATTTATTCATTCTTCTTAAAATAGGAGTGACATTATTTATTGCACCAATAAATTATTTTTAAACGAATTATTTATTATTTAGTAAAATATTTTCTATGAATGAAAAACAGCTGGAATAGATTTTTTTTAAAATTTAGATTTAAAAAAATAGTGAATGCGTAAATTGTTTTAATTTTGTGTTCTCAGAATCTGTATTGTGCCCTGCAATGTTCAAAAATCAGAATTTTCTTTTAGTATTTAAATAGGAACACTTATTTACAAAGCGGTGTATTTAAAAATATAATAATCGAATTTATATAATAAAGTTACGTTTAATAACTATGAAAAATTAAAAATTTCACCATTTCATTTTTTTTATTTATTTGGGAATAAAATGTATGTTTTTGTGTGAATAAAATCCTAAAGTACTTAGCAATTATACGAGGTGTCTTAATGCCTTGTTGATTTTTAATGAAATGTCTTGCTAATAGGGGGTATATGAAGGTGATTGTTTGCGGTTCTCACACAGCAGAAATATATTTCAGTGAAATATTGGAATATTTTAAATACAGAATTAGTGAGAAAAGTAAGACCTTGCACAAATAGAGTCGAGTCACAATTTATAGGAAAAACTACGAATGTTAAATGTACTTTGTATGTCACGCACAATTTATGTTTGCTTTCGTTCGCCTTTATTTGAAGAGCTGTTGCACTAGCATGCTTCCCTGTACCTAGGGCTGTACTAGTTAGATAGAAGCAGCAGGGTAAAGTATTCTTGATTTTACAGCAGGACCAAGCAGAAGACCGTAAATTCTTGGCCTCCCACCTCTAGAGGTATCATTTCACTTGGAGGACATTGCGACCTCGCCCAGTTTAACGTGCCCCAACCGCCTTTAGCGAACACGACGGATCTTTGGTCTGCTGGGATTTGAACTCACTACCTTCCGATGATGAGAACCACCCCCTAACAAACCAGGCCACCGCGGACTATATTTGAAGAGTGGTGGACAGCTAACCAACTCGAGTTTACCGTAACCCAGTGGTAGGACAACACTCTTGGAATATTTCAATCTCTGTTGACAGCCAGTGTTGAGCAACCAAAGACAGACACTGTGGTTTTACTTTTCTGCATGTACGTTGGTCATAGTGAGTGCTTGCGTGTCTTCTGATTGATTACCTCATGAATTTCTAGCCTTGATCAAGTGATGAGGTGTGAATATCCCACCAAAGTTATTCATGTAAGCATTAATGGGTAGACATCATATATTACAGAAATCTAAGCAAACTTTATAGCAGCATGGTCTACGACGTTTTAACTTGTTGACACAAAAAGCGCTTTTTTTCTTCTTCTTCTTCCCCTCTATCAGACAATCTTAAAATTGACTTTTTTAAATTTTGCTGCTGATTTCTGTTTATATAATTAAACTCTTTCTTTTTTGTATCGCTTTATTTTATAAAAATGATGTATAAAATTGTCGATCAAGTGGTCCTATTCCACTTGATCGACAGAGACTTCCATCAAGTCTGTGAACCCGTGGAAGTCATGATGAAAGGTGTGAGATTTAGTTTCAGGATGTTCCAAAGGTTGTAGTCAGACTTTTCCTAGAGCCTACAAAGCATTTAGAAGATCCAGATTTAGCCTGCCACCGTCAGATATATCATTTCACGTAGAAGACATTGCGAACATGGCATACTTGCGCTATTAGCGAATGCTCTTAACCAATAAGACCACCGCGGCACCATGATCTATGATTACAACCAAATATTTGAAGTGCCGGTAATGCGAACAAGAGGTGATCGAGACGTGTATCCAATGGCACCCCGTACCATCACTCCAGCAGATGGACCAATATGGCGATGTCCAATGCAAGCTGGCAATGCGCGTTCTCCACGATGCCTCCAAACACAGATGTGGCCTTCATGGTCCTGTATACAGAACCGATATTAATCTGTAAAGATGACGCGATACCATTCCCGCGTCCAGGTTCGTCGCTGATCACACCATTGAAGGCGCTCCTGTCTGTGACGCAGCGTCAATGGTAGCCGAAGTCATGGTCGCCGTTCAGACAATCCATGCTGCTGCAAACGTCGTCGAACTGTTCGAGCAGACACTTGTTGCCTTGCAAATGACTCCATTTCTCGACTCATGGTTCGTGACGTGGCTGTAACGATCCCTTGTGACCATTTGGATAAGATGTCTGTCTTCTCTGCTGTTAGTGATGGGAGGTCGCTGAGATCCTGCATGACGTTCCGTATGATTGTCCAGAACCCATAGATTCCATATTCTGCTAACAGTCATGGGGTCTCGACCGACGCGAGCAACAATGTTGCGGTACGATAAACCGCAATCCCGGTAGGCTATAATCCTTCCTCCATCAAAGTCAGACACGTGCTGATAGGCATTTCTTCTTCTTACATGAGGCATTACAACAACTTTCTTTGCCGAAAACGTTGAAACGGAAATTAAGTATGAGAAAACTGCTGTCAAATCTCTGGTTTTATACACATTGTAGATGTCGCTACTGTCGCCTGCTTTGTATGAATGGTTGATTTGGTATGAATATAATAATCTCGATAAGCAGAATTCGTCTGAATCGAACACCCAGTTAATTTGGGTGAACTGTTATCCAAAGCAAAGGACTTCCGAATTTCATTTAATAACATACGCATAGATATGTATATTTAAAAACCGATTCGATTTAAACCAGATTCAATGCCAGGCGGTAAAAGTTCAATCCCATGAAATCAGGATTAGCGAGATTCTCCTAGCACATAAATACAATTTAGAGAATTATTATTCTTTTTTTTTCCCCAATAAATTTTTAAATCCTATTTTTAATAAACTGAAAGAATGAGAATATTTTTGTTTTATTTTTTTCTTTTCAAATTAGTCTAGTCTTACAAAACAGGTTCTTAAGATTCAAAAATTTCTAATTTGATCAACCCTAAACAGGAATAAAAATGCAGACAATAATCATGATTAAAATTTACTTTTTTTTTAAGATTTATTACTTTAGAAATTAACTTTTTTTAAGATTTATAAAATCTTAAAAAATAAAAAAAATAATAAAATTTAAGAATTTTATGCATTTTAAAAAAGAAAAATACAGTTGAATTTCTATTTTATATTTCAATACCAATAAAAGGAAAAATCGTTTTCTAGGAAAAGTAAATGTAATCAGGTATTGTGTACAAAATTGAATATTCAAGATGAAACAGTACTAAAAAAGCTATCAAACAAGTGCTTAAATTACAGAAAACTGTTGATTTTTTAAAATTATCTTTATCATAATTGATTACCATCAAAACGATATTTTGATAAAATAACGTATTAAGATGTTCTTCAGAATCAAACTCAAGCACCATTTTAATATCTTTAACGCATAAATACACAAGTTTTAGAAGAACAATTAAAGCTGGATAGCTATTTTTCAATTATAAGGAACTACCTGTTATCAAGAGAACAAATTCAAGAATTCATTCTAAGAATTATTAACAAAAGAAATATAAAGCAACCACAATAAAAGTTTCCGTTTAACAACAGAACATTCATTTTAGGCACATGGACACCATATTTTGCAACAACTTTTCGACATTAAAGAGATACAGAGCTATGTGAATCAAAAGGAAATGAATTATTGTCATAATTTTATAAAAGCTACGTTATTTTAAAACGATATATTTTATAAATAATTTCATTCAATAATAAGTGGCTTTTTTTTAAAGGACGAAGTATTCAAATGATATTTGTAATGATTCTGAAGAATTCGTTGATGGAATTTCCAGGTCAAGGCCTCTAATTGCTGATTCCTAAAGAATAAAAAACTTAACTCCAGGGCACGACAGCCCATGTGGGCCAAGGCCTACAGTGCCCATAACTGTTTTTATGACTGAGTTCCCTGGGGTGCGAAGCATATGTCCCTGTTAGGTGGTCAGTCTAACGTAAGACCCCCAGTGTTTAGTTCCCAAGCATGCTTGGTACTCAGTCAATCGACCCACTGAAGGGATGAAAGGCTGGGTCAACCTTGCGCAGCACGAGGATCGAACCTGTGTCATGGGAGCGTGAAACGCTGCCACTAATCCACCGGGCTTCTATTACTAAAGAATATTAAGGAGAAATATATAGAAACAAACAGGAGAACACAATTGAAGGCTTTAACTAATAAAACAATTAAAATTTGTGTTTTAAAACTTTAATAGGATATACATGATATAATAGAATAATACAACTAACTTAAAATAATTAATTTCATCAGATAATAGGACTATATATTTTCTATTTAATACAACTTAGCCATAGTTAAAAGTTTCCATTTCTTGAAACTCATTTTTTTTATCAATACATTTAGAAAATGCCGGCGCTTTAGGTATACCAAAGATTTCTTTGTTATCTTATATATATTAAAAGTTATCTATATGTTTCTTTAGTTCTGTGTTATCTTTCTACAATCCAGTGTTACTAATCAAAGTGCGAAAGATCTAAAAGAAATTTCTAAATGATCGTTATTTTCGAATTCTTTATAAATTTGAATAATAGCGTATCATTTAGTTTACGACTAAATATAAATTTTAAAATTAATTTAGATAACTAGAAAAAGGTCGCGAGATTTTAAATTTTGTGTTTATTATATTTAATCTGCATTCGAGTCCTCAAAAATCAGATTAATTTGAGGTCTTGCAACACACAGCCATTCTAAATCTAAATGCAAAAAATGTTTACGAGAAAAGATAAAACATTTAAAAACTGAGAAAAGAAATAACTTAAAAAATTTTATTTATTTAATTGTTTAAAATTCAGCATCTTTGATTCTGAGAAAAGGGTTAAAACGATATCCATTCGATGAGTTCAAATGATGGAAAATTGTAGAAAAACAGTAGAATTTAAAGAATAACTCATTAGTGATTTTACGTTCCTTACAAGGCATTCACGATTTTATGCAACCATCTCCATGAATTTAGTTTTTAAATAACCACAAACACAGGCATTCCTGAAAAATTCTTCAGGGATATAACATTCTTTCAAACTTCGAAAAGTTCTGCAGTGGCCTTGAGTTCAACAGTTTTGATGCCACGCAGTCGATAATCGAACAGCCTAAAGATATTATAAGGAATTTAATATCCATCGTGTACACTGGCTTCTGGCAGAACATTTCATAGTTAGTAGACCATATGCACGGATGGAACATGGGATATTCCCAAGCATTGACCTTGACAAACATGCATGCAGAAGGAAGAAAAGCAACACCCTTCTTTCGTTGTTCAAAGGTGGATCTGATTTGACCAGATCAGTGGATTAGATTCTCATCACAGGAAAGATTGTTTGCAGTGATTCGGAATCCGTTTTAAGCATGATCGTCATCATCAACATTGGCACGACAGGCCTTTGTGGGGCCTTGGCCTTCTTCAGAAGTCTCTGACATTCCGCCCCTTTTCTAGAAATCACCTCCAGTTCTTGACTTTAAGTATGTTGAAGTCTTCTTCCAGGCAGCCCTTCCATCTCTTTTTGGGTCTTCCTCTTGGTCTACTACAGAAAGGGGTGGTGTTGAAGATCTTTATGGGTGTTCTCTCTGTACTCATTCTCATGAGGTGGCCTGCCCATTTCATTCTAGATAGTTTTATTGATTAAATGATGTCTTCTTCTCCATAGATTTTGTACAGTTCAAAGTTATACCTTTTTCGCCATGTGTTATTTTCCAGGACAGCACCAAAAATAGTTCTTATGACCTTTCTCTCAAAAATCGCCAATGTTTTCTTTTAAGCATGATACCGGTCAGAATAGTTTCCGCCAATAACAAAAAAAGGATCATTAGTAACCAACTAATTTTTTTCAACAGGTGGTGTAACAAGCCAAAATGCCAAAATAATTCTTTAGAAAATTTGAAACAAACTTGTAACTTCATAGAAATCATAATCATTTACAGGACTAAAACATAAATTTTCTAGAATAATGGAATAAATTTAAATGTAACGTATAAGAAACGTAAATTTTCTAGAATGAAATTAGGTTTTTTAAAGTGTTGGCTTCTGTCACACAGTGTTCATTTATTGCAAGCGATACTTGATGAGAACAAGGCTTAAAGTTTAGTTTAAAGTAGGTTCCGAGTTATTAGACAAGCAAACACAAAGAGAAATTCTAGCCCACGACAAAACGGCAGAAAGCTACGCATTCGACTGCCCAATGGGCTTTTCTTTTATGAACTAAATATCTACACAATAGTTATGTTTAAAACATTTATTGATATTAATTACTAAATAAGTAAACGAGATTTATTAACATAAACATACAGTCGATACAAATAAAGATGAATAAAAAAACCTTTCTTTTATTTATTACAGTAAATTAATTATATTGCAGTACATATTAATTTACGTATTACATTTAAAATATATTGTAAAAAAAGTTTTATAAACTATTGATCATAAAGAAATATAGCTGTTTTTGTTGTCATGTGCCAGCCAGGCAGGCATTATGGGGTGCGCTGCTCCACTTTTCCAACTGAACCATATTTAGGCGTGGAGTTCGACTTCCTCAGTACACACATGCCATAGGTACCCGTTTATAAGGTAGGCAATCATTCACAACCCATTCAAAAGAATGGATAGAAATATACATAAATAGTATAAATAATGGATAAATAAATACAAAGAAAGGATAGATGGAGAGCGAAAGTGAATCCATACCCGAACCGGGATTCGAAGCCAGGACCTCCTTATCCGCAATCACGCATGCTGACCACTAAACAAGTTGGGCGGCATAAATATAGTTGAAAATGTATAGTACATAGACGCTAAATTCGAAATTAAACATAATATTTTGAGTCTCTCTAAATTCAGGAATCATAGGAGCAAAATTGAATGAGGTTAATTGTTTTCAGTGGTATGATTTATTCAATAAAATTCAGCAAATAAAACAATCGAAATCTTTTCCGTTTACTCGAAGAAGCAGCGACAATCGAATCCAGACAAACAAGTGGATTTAACTAATTTAAAATAGAAGCAATTTCCATGTAAACAACTACATCTAAAAAAAACAGGAACCTCTGAAATAATTCCATCAACACACGCCAACTCGTTAGGTTAAAGCCGAGGCTACACTTCATTAACTAGCAGGATGCAATTATCTTTTAACTTATGCCACCAAGTCAACTTGGATGTCAATTAAACCTAACTAAATTTACAAGTTTCGTCATGCGTTGGGGTGGAATAACAGACCACAACAGGACGGCGAGTGGCTGACAGCCGTAAAAGTTCTTTTTTTCCCCTTTGCCGGGAAGAGTCAGAAACCCTGAAACAAAAACTTCCATCTGAATATCGTTTTGTCCTTTTGTCCGCCTTCGCCTGAGCGGAAAGCGGGGGAGGGAAGGGCGATCTGCAGCTCCTCTCCATTTAAATGAGGTACAGAACACTGACCGAAAGACAGCACCAAGTTTCAGAACAAAAGCCGCCATTGTAACGAAAGTCGGATCGTTTTCGGAGCGCTGAACTGGAGGGGTAGACGAGGCAATTTATCGGGGGCATGGTCTAGCTAATTAAAAACCTTTTCCCTTTCACTGCCGACCCTTTTTACTCGCGCGGGCATCTGCCCGCCGTCCCGAGGTATGCGCGCATTTCTAGGGTTTATATTTAGAATGCAGCAGGAGTCAGATTTTCCAAAGAAATCAATCCCTCGTTGTGGCATCAGTAATTGGTATCAAAATGATTTGCACTTAAAGTAACAAAGAATCTCTTAACCAAAGAATCAAAACTAGATATTTGAAACTGTGGACACGAAATTATAAAAACAAACTTAATATCTCAGAAATGAAATATTTTAAGCAATGATTTACGATAAAGCCTAAAAGAAATAAGTTATTTTATAAGGACTGTTTCCTCCAAATGAAATTAAGTTTCGAAAATTAGATAATTACCGATGCAAGACATAGTCATTCATGGAAACAAATATCGTATAATATAATGAAATGAATAGAATAATTAAAGAAGACACTGAAGGAATTGTGTACTTGTAATATTAATCGGGAGTCACGCGGAGTCCAATACGAAACAAAAATAATTTTGTAAAAACAGGGAGCGGGAATCATATTCGGTAAATAGTTGAAATTGTCTGTCTTTACAAAGAGTGCAGATTTTACCATGGTTGAAAGACTTCTGTACACTCTACTTTGCAATGTTGTTGTTCACTCTCATGCTTCCCTGTACCAAGCCCTGAGTTGGACTCCACCAGTTTGATAGAAGCAGTCGGTTGGAGTCTTCGTGATTTTGAAGTAGGAACCAAGCAGATGACCCCCCAAACTTGGCCTGTCACCCCAGAGGTATCATTTCACTTGGAAGACATTCCGACCACGTCCAGTTTTAAAGTGCCCCAGCCTCCTTTCTTCTTTTTCTTCTTAGAGTTGGGTTTGTATTATATTGGGCACCTCTGCTTTTATCAGCATTTTGTACTATTAACTCCAAAACCACAATGTTTCCTAGTACCAGTTGCTCGGGTCACCCACTTTATTAATAAAGTCCGATAACCCTTTAATGGAGTCTAGGTGTCACTCTCTAGTATGGATGATGCCTAAAGAAGTTAATCTAGGGAGGGCAAGGGCCTCGCATTCGTACATAATATGGTTGGCCGTTTCTTCTTGCGTATGACACTTCCTGCAGATAGGGTCTTGCTGAAACAGTCCCATTTGATGGAGGTGTTTTCTGAAATAGTAGTGCCCAGTTATAAAGCCTACGATCAAACGTATCTTCTGCCTAGAGCATCTTAGAATTTCAGAGGCAATCCTCGCTGATGATCCACAGATCATACTTTTAGCGTGGGTTTGACCAGGAGTGTGGAGCCAAGCTTCATACATCTTCTGTTTTTCCCATCTAAGAACATTGGTTTTTGCGGTCTTCAAATTGATCCCACCCCAGCCGCCTTTAGTGAACAAGACGGATCTTTGGTTAAGCTGGGATTTGAACTCACTACCTTCCAATCATGAGAACGATCCCCTATCCAACCAGGTCTACGCGGCTCTACTTTGCATTGAATGTGGCTTATGTAGGGGATGTTATGAGGTTATTCAAAATGCAGAAATAGTCTTAGGAATTATTTGACATTGGAGTTTAAGGCTAGCAATTATATACAGTGTAGCAATTGAACATATCTACAAAATCAGTAATTATAACAAAAGCCTGGATGAGAACTTACTAACCTATTGCTGAATGGATAGCACTAATTACAAAAACTAATTCCATTTTGAAGCATTTATATGTGGCATAAATGGCCTAGCTTTACACATCAATGAATTTTTTAAGGATTCTCATCCATTACATGCATAGCAAAGTCCAATCCTTTCATTTAATGTCTCATGTTGTCATGATGTTGTGTCATTGCATATGTATTCTGAATTGATTTAGCAGTTACACAAAATGTTTTCGTTGATATACAAAAGAACTAATTCGACTGGATCTTACAATTGAATATGGAATTGGAATTACTACAAGCATTCAAGCTTAAATTTGAAAAATGAAATCTAAAGGCATAGTAATAAAACATAAACAAAGCAAGATGTCACTAAAACAGTATTTCATTTAGTATCAACGCGCGATTCACATATAACACTTTACATAACACATAACACTTTAAAAAAATTTATTTTGCTCGATCCGCTCGATGCACAAAACGTCACGATAATACGAATATTACGCATCAGATGACGTACGATCAATAAAAAGAAAGACAAAGACTGTATAAAAATTTAAACCTACTTTAAAAAGTTATCCTATGATGCCTTTATGATTTTGTAATCATAGTCACTTCCTAATTCTTATAACGCTTTTACAATAGTGTAACATTCGCTGAGAGCAAAAGAAATAACTTTAGATCTTAATCCCTCTCAATCGATAACTAGTGACTTGGAGTGAAAGACTGTAGGACATAATCCGGTAAGGGGTCTCACATACACGGAAGATACCCTTTCTTAGCAGGCGCGCATCTTTTCCTCTTCCTCCCAATTTATCCCTGAAAGGGAAGGCTTTTACGGGGAAGGTCGGGGGATATTTCGATCAATACCCTCGCGCGTGTCAAGTCTTAGAGAGTTCCGCAAAAAGATACGGGGATGGGGGTGGAAAAAGGATGGGAGGTTATTTAGGGAACACCAGGGGGAGGGGGCTGATTACCAATAAATTTGACGCGGGAGCGTTCTCATCGTTAAAAGAGAGGAAGGTCGCAGTAAGGGGATTTCGGCTTTTGAAGCACGCCAGAAGATGGAGGTGCACAACCCCCTGATCATTATGAAGCCATCACGATCCGCCACTGAACGAATTTAAACTTTCGATGAGGTAGGGAAATGCAGGGAAGCACACTCTTAAGGGGGTTGATACGGGCTGTTTCGTAATTGCTTATCACGGGGAGGTTATTCGCAATGTTCGACTTTTCTTTCGCTATTAAAAAGACAGTCATTTCGATACAGCTCCCGTAAAGTTAAGAACATATCCAAATAAAGCATTTGTTTCATTTTTTTCAAGATGATCAATCATTAAATGACACAAAGAGTAAAGCATTTGTTTCACTCTTCAAGGTGATCACTTATTAAATAGCACGAGGTGTTATGGCGGACACTTTTGGAGCTTTATGCTGAGATGCTTGTAGCTCTCATTGAAGAAGGTATTTGGAGAGGATTTTTGTAGTCAATATCGACTAACCTTACTTGAGTGAAGTCAATTGAAGTCGGTGATCACTAACAGAAACGTCTTGATATGAGAAGAAAAAAATTCGGATTTATAAATTCGTGTTAGAAAATAGTTCAAAGATCATGAGTTGTAACTTTCTTTTTTCATTAAGATTAGAATCTGGTTAGACAGGCGTAGAAATTCACAGCATGCAAGAATTTTAATTTCCGGATTTGTAGATAGTTCAAATATCCATGAGAATCATAATGCTTCTATTCCTAATTTTTTTCGTATTTGATTCCTCAGATGTTCGTATATAGGACAATCTAGGAGAATATGATCTATGGTTTCCGGTTCACCGCACTGACAGCGGTCTGTATGCCAGAGATTAAACTTAAATAGAATAGAATTGGTAGGAAAAGATCTTGTTCTTGCTCTGGCCAGCTATACTTCTCATAGTCGCGATTTCGTTAACAATTAATAGCACGAAGAATAAAGCATTTGTTTTACTTTTCAAGGTGATCACTCATTAAATATCGCAATGAATAAGGCATTTGTTTCATTTTTCAAGATGATAACTCATTAAATATAAAATAGTGGAGAAAAATTGCGTACATGTTATCGCTAAAACTCTAAAACCTTTGATGAGTGCATCACGTAGCTAATCTGGAATGAACTAGTTGGTTCCATTTACGAGCAAAATCAAGAATTTTCCGCTTCTATTTATTTATCTTTTACACCACTGTACACATTAACGCGGCTTCCGTACAATTAAAATTTAAAAGCTGATTTTATCCCATCAATTTGTTGATTGAACGATGGTATCAACCTGATTCCTTAGGCATTGAAAATAAAAAAATAACATCAGGTTAATATCATTTTAACTATACCCTTTTACATCGTTTATATATTATTCTAATTTATGGATGATTAAGTCTATCAATTAGTTTATTGATTGGTTGAATATATAAATTTAATTCTTGATATATACCAAAAAATAAATAAATAAATAAATAAAATAACACGTGTGTGCGTGTTAATTTAAGCGAACAGAAATGTTGCTTATTCCAGGAAAGATCTTACTTTTATTTCTATCTTTTTGGTATATAAATCGGTGTTCTAATAGCTGTTTGGAAGCTCTTTGGGTTTCTTCGTTTGGGATACATAAACTCGGCCCACTATCTATGAAAAAGTCTTCCTTGAAAGCATTTACGGTGTGGACGTTAAAATATATTACAGCAGGCTTGGGCTCTTAGGCAGCCCACAGCATGATGTTAAAGTTATAAAATACTACTACCTTCACAAAATTCTGCCCAGCTTAAAGTTACTACAACGCAAAATGTTACATTAAGCTTTATCTAATATACTTTTTTAAGGAATTATGTAAAGAGAAATAGGTTTCAAAATTATTTCAGCAGTAACAATCGACTTTCGCTTAATATACAGGGTGATCTATTTTAAAGTGACAGTGTTTGGAGCGTCCTGTAGCGCGATCTAATAGCCGAAATGACACCAAACTTGGTATTCAGACTAATCAAGACATGGGGGAAAAAATTCCGTAAAAAAAGTTTTAGTTCAAAAGTCCCCGCTAGGGCATTTTGTGGCGCTGCTTACAATAACGAGAATTAGCATAAAACACAGATATCAAAGCAAAATGCAAATGTTGTTCGATGACACTGCCAGTAATGGGGGCTATAAAAGCAAGTAGTAGACAGATCCGCCAAATAATCTCAGCTGAAGTAAACGAGCTCCAGTGGCCATGCCTCTCACGTTACCGGAACGTACGCTTATGTTGGTTTAGTATCAAATTTGTCTATTCTAAAGGACAACATAACAAAGGCAGTGCAGAATATTCCTTGTGACATGTTACGTTCGGCTCTGTGGAACGCTGTACGCAGAATGCACGGTGTGATTTCTGAGAACGGAGCTCACATGGAATGTGGTCTAATTCCTCACTGGGGAAGTTAATGTAATAAATAAACATTAATAATTTAACTGTACCATTGTACACTACTGGCTATTAAAATTGCTACACCAGGAAAGCGGCACACCATACACGTGAAATTTGCATGACAGGTAGAATTTGCTGTGATATGCAAATGATTAGATTTTCAGCATTCAGAATTTGAAGAGTCAATGTTAAAATTTTATCTATGTTGAGACCGAGTGATGAGAAAATGAATGGCTTCATAATTTGTTATAACACTAACACTGCAACATTCAGAATTTCCATGTTATGTTATAAATTAAACTAAGATATTATTTTAAAACAATACGCTTTACATAAAAGTAATTAGGTTTCTGTGTATATCATCATCGGTTTCATTGGATTTTAATCGATTGTCTTTTGAGTTAAGATGCCTTATGTCATTTTCTTTGTGATGCAGACACGTGAGATAAAGCCTCTGAAATTCTAACGTTTTTAGAGATTCAGATAATTTAAGAACTTTCTGGAATTTTTTCAATTGGAAAAAAATTGTTATTCAAAACTGGAAATGAATCGTTTTATATCCTGTTCTTAATTTAATGATGGAACATTCAATTTTTTTCTCTTCATTTATACACAACTATTTTGTACAGTTATTTATTTATTTTTATTATACTAGTCTGACTCTGAAATCATACTTTGATTGGTAAATATTTCGCGAAGAATTTTTTCTTAAGTTATTTTTTTTATTCTAAATAAAAATTATAGTATAAATATATTTTTTACGCAATTCTAATTACTAGACTTTTGAGAAAAAGACATACTTGGTTAGAATCCAGTGCTTTTTTTTTTTTTTTTTCGAATTATATCAACCAAACTATTACCATTTGTAACATACTACATGGGCAATGATAATCTAAATAAAACGTAGGTAATATTGGCGTAACTCCAATAGTTGATACGAAATGAAAACATTGTCGCTTATTCGTATTTTTTTACCTTTTGAAATTTTCTGTTACATTTAAAATCACACACAGAACTAAATAGCATTTTTAGTTGATTTTTTTCTTCAAAATATTATCGTCGTTACAACTTTATTTGTACTTAAGAAATCAAATTATATAAACAATCATGTTAATTTTATTCGCTGTTGGTTTTTATATTTCAATTATTATTTTTATTTGAATAAGAATGTGACTATCTTTTACAGATATAAAATTGTTAATAAGTACCTCTTTATAAGGTACTCACATTTTATTAACTATTTATAGCATAAAATTACTCAATATATACATATATGCCAACTCTACTGATTTTATCGGGAAACTCCTGATTTTTCATCATTTCTCCCGATTTCCCAATAATGTATGAAAAGCTACTGATTTTTGGCAATTTCAGTGAAAAACTTAAAAACAGCCGAAATTTTGCCGGAAAAATCTATCGAGTTGTTTTAGGAGCCTAAATAATCAACAGAGGGCGCATTAATACATTGATAATATGTATATATATATATATATATATATATATAGTGGGAGAATGGCGCTGTAACCACACTTGGTCGCCTAGACCCCTACGAGTGGCCAATCATATAATTAACATTACAGACCAGGTGTCTATTTACATAAACAGTTCAATTAGGAGGAATAGTACTAGTTATTAGTAATTTAATTTGGAAAATATTTCCATCAAACAAAATATGTCACTGAATTAAATTAATTTTTGTTTACGTTTTTATGTTTCGACGTAATTTCATAAGTTTATACTAAAAGTACTTATAAAAATATAAAATTACTTAAAAAATTACATTAGTATAATAAAAGTTACTCTATAAAATAAATATTGGAACATAAACGTTGATGTTTTTTTTTTTTTTTTTTTTTTTTTTTAACAAATGTAGTATATTCTTTTATATTTCATAGTTTTTTTTTTTTTTTTTTTTTTTTTTTGTAATGTTAATGCATATTTTATTGAAAAAAATTAAGATAAACACAAAATATTTTTAACAGAAATCATTCTCAGAATGTATAATCTAAAGAGCAAAATTGTGTCTTTTTTTGCGGAACTGCAGTTTTAAATATTCTGTTTCAAGCAAAAATGTCTCTAGTAGTGTCTCCTGATTTTCCCCCTCAAAATCAATAGAATCTACTGATTTTTTCCTCATATATATATATATATATATATATATATATATATATATATAACGTAAATTATTTAGGTGCTTTAGAAAAACACACTTTGTTTAATAAATTTTGAAATATGGTTTTTCTTTTACGAAAATACGATCATGTTTCTCGCTTTTATTAGTATAACTATTGTTCAGCTCTTCCCTTTTAGTTTGATCGTAATTTTGGCGAGGAATAATTATTTTGACGCCAACCTCGCATCAGTTTTATTGAGGGGTGATTTGTGAATGGGCATCACGTGAGTGGTATATCCCGCCACAAGTGATAGTGGTGGCCACCGTGAAAACCGACGATCCGTTACTGTCGGTTGTAAAAAAAGAGTGGAAAAAATGATTTCAGGGTGTCAATTAAATCAAGTAGGGAGGTGGGATTTGTAAATGCTGAGAGGGATAGGCCCGTTTTATTGTTAGTTTCCTGCAGAATCATTAACTTGACCCTTTTTATGGCATTTTATTAACCGTGGCTCGTCGTAAAAAATGAACAACTCCTACTTTAACTTCTTCCTATCTGTGCTTAGGGGACGAAGTTGTTATTTCGGGGGTCATATATCAACAAGATAGTTCTCTTCGGAGGTGTAAATTGCATAAATTATTTGTTTGTGTTTCTTCAGTTTCATTTTTACATTCTGACTTTATGCTATGTTTCATAACAATTTGTTATTTGGCTACGTAAAAATTTTGATTTCAGAACTTTCTCTTAATAACAAAATGAAATTGTTTCGTTCGCCATTTAGAAATAAAAATAAATCTCTAGTTCTTTAATTTATCTTATTTTTTATTTACATCGATTAATCTGCTATTTGTTTTTTCCAAAAATAGAGTAATCTCTGATAACAGAAAATTTAGTTCAAAGATTTTATTTGTTTTTCTACTTAGGTATTTCATTTGCGCCGAATTATGCAAAAAACCATTTATCTTTCATACATAATTCATAATGTGTCACATCTTGTATAAGAAAAACGTGTCGGTTGTAACTTTTCAAAGGTTATACCTGCTTCTGATTAGTAATTCCGTCGACTCTCGCTTTTGCATACCGCCAGAAATTTCAAAATTCTGTCTGCACAAACGGGATACACCCTGGAGAGGAAAATTTTATCAGATAAATATTATCACTTGTTAAAATTTTATCAGAAGTGACGATATGTAAAGCAATGCAGTTTGCAATACAAATCGAAAATTTAAGCAGAAAGTAAAAAAATGATAGGAATTAATGGACAAAAAAGAATTCTGAGTCAAAAGAATGAATATTTATTTATGAAATTCATTTTATTTGAAGCATCGCATTTGTACATTTTTCTAATCGCTTCATTAAGATATTAGTGGTTAATATATTCATAAAAAATCTAATTATATATAACTTTGAAGAAATCTGATGGCATGCATACATATTTATGTCACATTCTAATGAAGCAATTACTGATTTTATTTATTTATTATTTTTTTAATGGTAGAAAATCTCTGAGTAATTGTAAATTGTCTGTGAGAATTATTTCGTAAAATCGAGTGTTATCGGTGAAAAATCATTCTTTTTTTAAGAATTTGGGTAGATGTTTTCTAATTTCATGTTTTACAGCTCCATTTTATCTGTATTTATTGCAATTTCTTAGTATTTATTATGTTCTTATTCATTTTAACTTGAGCAGAATACCATTTCTTGGAAAAGAATACGAAATTCTCCCAGAGAATTGGTAGAACATTTTCTTCAATTTTCATGTGTCAATAATGTCTAGAGCTTTAACCTCATGCCCTTAAATTATGCCTCATATTTTCATACGTATATTCTCTGTAAATTTCACGTTCATACTCTGTACTTTTTTTTTGTAGAAACATGCAAGAGGACAAACTTATTAAAAGGTATGAGGCAGTCGTATACTGTATGGCTATTGCAGAAATTTTTTAAGACGATATAAAATCCATCTTAAAAGTAATTAGTTAAATGGAACTGAAGATAAAAATAAATAATATATGGAGTAAATAAATTATAAGGAAAAAATTAGAAAGCAGCAGGAAGCATCTGTTGAATTTTTTTAATGGTGGGCACTTGGGTGACGAACCCTATGCCACAACAAGGCGAGAAACTGCTACTCATTTGTCGTTACCTAGCGGGCACCTGTGAACCAAGTCACGGAGGCGAGTAGCGTTGCCCGCGCCATACCACCACAAGCCCGTTTATAGGGTGGACCACATTTATACATCATCACAGAATAAAGGTCTCCAAAACACAGTGAGAACAGAGAAAGGAAGTAACATCCATTGCTGAATCGGGATTCGAACCCGGGACCCATTGCTCAGGAGTCAGGATCGCTAACCACTCAGCCATCGCTGGGCGAATCTGTTGAAATTTATGTGAAGTTTTAGCAGAAACATACAGTTTTTTGTTTATATTTTCACCTTACTGAAAAAAAATCCAGTAAAAGTTATTAGAATATACTTAATTTGACAAATTTGTCCTTTAAGTTTTTCATTTATATTTAGTGTTAAAGTTTGTTTGTAATATTTATAAATTTATGGGTATCTTTCCCAATTTATGCTGCAGTTATTACACTATACTTTACCACTATAGAATTTTACTTTTAAATTATTATTATAATTCTTAGTAAAAAAAAAAAAAAAAAAATCTTGGAAATTGGAGGATTTTAATTTTTTCCCTAAATACGTTTGTAAAAGCATATCTTAAATAGATAGGGAAGTTTTGAATTTAGTAAACTCTAGATTATCATCAGAATTAAATGATATAGTCCTCTTGAATAATTCACAAAAATTATAAAACAAGAACAATATAAATATGCATTAGAGCATTTGAAGCTCCTAATAACTAACATCCGCACACTTATTACTTCAGGAATAATAAAATCATTCCCTATTTACAAATTTCTAAATTTATTTCATCAGAAAATCAGCCATAAATTATTTTTTTAATTATAAATTGACTTTTTTTAAATTAATAATTGAGAGATCGCTGATGAAACTGCATTGCAATATTGATCGATAGTTACCTAGAATTGTTAAAAATATCTGTGTAATAATAACGAAATACGTTTATATATAATTTTGTTATTTTTTTCCTGGGAAGTGTCTGTTGTCATAATCTGAAAGAAATATTGAAAAATTTTACTACAAATTAATTTTAATTTAACAAAAAATTAAAGTATTCATCAGTATATTACTGAATAAATAAAAGAGCGAATCAATAATATAATTGTTAAATTAAAAAGATATTGAATTTTTTAATGTTTAACAGTGGCGGGTATTGAGTTAAATAATGAATGCATGAACAGTTTAGTCTATGCGATATTTATTTAACTGTATGCTAAAATTCAATTTACATAAAAGCTGTTATTCAACTGCCAAATAATATTTAAATATTTACATTATTTATTCCTTCACTTATAGGTAATTGAAATTCAGAATATTAATATGTGTTTATATATATTCGTGCAGTTATTCAATGCCCTTATTTACAATTTTCGTTTGCAACTGCATTTTTTTAAAACAATTACTGATTGAAGTACGAAAACTTTTTCAATTGTATAAAATAAAAATTTGAAAAAGAAGGAATTTTACTGTTTTGCTAATTTTAAAGCAAACTGGAGTAAAATTTTAACTGAAAGAAACACTCGATGCAAAATGATGAAAGAATTAGCGTCATGTGAAAGAAAAGAAAATTATAAATCATCTGATATGAAAGTTTTTTTTTTATTTAAGAATTACATTTTATGGATGAAATTGTTTTGAGCAATTTATTACGTCAAATTTTTAAAATTTCATACTGATCGATATAATGAATATATTATTTATCGGTTGATATAATAAATTATTTCAAATTGTTCTGGTGAGTTTGTTTTTCGTTTTCATTTATTTATTTTTTTTTATATTGTAAGGGATAAAAAACTGATTGAATAATGTGGTTTTTATTTTTGCATATTATTTCACTTAAAAAAACTGACTGTATGATTTCGTTTCCTTTGATATATTGTTATGTTCAAAGCTGAAAATGTCCGAGTATCAAATTCGTTATTAAATACTGCATCATAGGCATTATTTCAACTGGTTAAATGCCTACATTATCTTTCATATTGCATTTTTTTAAAATTACCGATAAATTCTAGTTCAATCTACGGAATTTCCTGTAAAAATGTTATTTTCGGTGTATAAGTAATTAAAATAATCCTATAAATTCTCTTTAAGAAATTATTTTACCATAAGATTTATAGTTAAAAACGTTTTTTAAATTTTTGATTTAATTTTTTTAAAAATCTTTTTTGGATTTTTCTTGAAAAACCCATAAGCTAGCTTCAATTAAATTTTCGAAGCATTCACAATAATTTCTTTAGATATTTAATTTTTTGACTATAAATATTCGTATTATAGCGCATTTGAGAACTTAAATATCATTGTGAAACTGGTGCAGTTAAGTATTGCTAATTGATTCTGCAATTTTCTGTTAGATTTGTTTGATTTTCGCTCTGCAATATGTCATCACATTTGATAAAATTTAATTATTTTTATCATAAAATTATTAACTCATTCTAATTTTAATATTCTTTAATTTGAAAATGTTTATTATATTGTTACAAAGAAATTTAAAGTAATATGCAACTTTGAATTCATTTAGCAAACATTTTGTTTGATTGATTATAATAATAATTACAAACATATTACTAATTAATTAATAAATTCGTTTACATGATGTTTCATATTGCAATGAGCTATTACCTTATGTAGAATTATTCCAGATTAATATAAAATTTAATTGTAATTGTAATTCGAACCATTTTTGTATCGCTGGCGAATAATATTAGGTCTACTGGAAAATTCTGTCTGTTTTCAGAATAAAACAAAAGAATAATTTTGTATCGCTGGCGAATAATATTAGGTCTACTGGAAAATTCAGTCTGTTTTTATAATAAAACGAAAGAATGTATCGCTGGCGAATGATATTAGGTCTACTGGAAAATTCTGTCTGTTTTCAGAATAAAACAAAAGAATAATTTTGTATCGCTGGCGAATAATATTAGGTCTACTGGAAAATTCAGTCTGTTTTTAGAATAAAACAAAAGAATAATTTTGTATCGCTGGCGAATACTATTAGGCCTACTGAAAAGTTTTGTCTGTTTTTAGAATAAAATTTTCATACTTTAAATAAACTTTATTGAATAATATAATTGCCTTCATTATATTTATGACATCCTGCTAGCGTGATAGCAATTTGTACATCCCATTTTTAAAAAGTGTCCAATCTCTAGAAGTCGAATATTGAAGCAGTGCTTGTCTGAGATCTTCTCTATTGAATTTCTTCCATGCAAAAAATTTTGCTGAGACAGAAACAAGGAATTCCTGGTGAGTGATAAATACGAAGAATATGATGTTTGAGTTAGAGTTTCCCAGCCTAGGTCTGTAGTTTTTTGGCGAATTCTTTTCTTGGCCTCTTTTTCTAAGGCTGCTCTTTCTTGAAACCACTACGGCCTCTTTTCTTGGACTGTTCCCTTTAAATCATCCTATTGTTGACAATACTTTCTCGAATTGAGCTTTTCGTTCAATTTCTAATGGTCATAATGTATTGGTCCTCAAATGTCTCAAATTTGTTTTAGAGTTGGAAGGACTAGGTTTTTCGCACAATATACCCTTTTCCTTACGATGTTTTCGTTGGTAATCTACTTTTTATCCCCAGTTATCAATCCGGTTTAACAAAGATTCGATTTTGTTCCGAACAAGCAGAGATAGGCATATGATGACTCGATCGTCAAAATTCTTCCGACTTAATCCATGTGACACTCGTTTTAAATGTTTTCACATCAGTCCTATCTTCCGAATAGGGTTCGAAATAGTTTTCTAATCTGAATTAAGCTTTCTGCGATCTCCGATGAAAAATGATTTTGCTGTTGTTGTTGTCGTGTGCCAGCTAGACTGGCAATATGGGGTGCGCTGCTTCACTTTTTCAACTGTACACACATGCCATAGGGACCCGTTTATAGGGTTGGCAACCATTCACACCTCATTCATACAAGTGAAGGACAAAGACAGGATAGATAGAGAGAAAGTACATCCATGCCCGAACCGGGATTCGAATCCAGGACTTCCCTATCCATAGACAGGACTCAGACCACTAGACAGGGCGGGCGGCAAAAGATTTTGCTCTAACACGGTTTTTAACAACATCATGATCGATCAACGGATAGATTTTGTCAGTAAACCTAAAATATAAAACAGGAACGATAAATTTATCCGTTGCTGTAATGGGAAAGTGAAAGAGAATGTGATTGTATCAAGTTAAGCGACGATTACCATAGCTTCATATGGAAATATGTTCGATATTGTAATAATGATAACATCCCTTGCTGAATTTATGCTAATTAAAAGTTTATAAATTTGTGTAATCGAATTCCAAAGTTGTTGTCAGCTAGGAAATTTTTAGACGAGTTTTAAGTACACTGATATCGTCCTCGTTATTTTATTTATTATTTTTTTTTTTTTTTACAAAAAATGAATTTATTGGCTATTTTTTAAGTTTCGATGAGGAAAATAGACTGCCAGAAACGAACGTAATGAAAAGAATTGATTTATTTGGTTTTCGTTCCCCCCTTTTTTTTTTATTTTTACAATGCTAATTCGACTGAATCCTATTGTGTAAGGGGAATTTTAACTTGCTGAAGAACAGGGTGCTCCTTGGCGAAATTGTTTTTGTCTACAAGTGTGTTTTAATAAACAAAATGGCATCGAAATGATTGCAACGATACTCAATTTTAAAAAATTACAAATTTTTTTACATATACTTTTAAAAGTAAAAATAAGATTCTATTTAATTGAAAACTAATATTTTTATTGCCATATTCCGACATCACCCAAATTGGCGAGAACCAAGAGGCACCCTGAAGTATAGGCCACCACTTGCAATTTAAAGTGAAATGTCTATGAGCGTGATGGGAATCGAACCTATAAACTATTGAAATGAAAGCTGGAGAGCTAACTATTCAACTTTTATCATGGCCATAAGGCGTTTTTTTTATTCATATTAGTTATAATTCTGGGTGGACTATACTTTAGGGTGCCCAAAGTTTTTCGCCATTTTGGTGCCATATTGTTGGCGATGTTGATTTATTTCTAGTTGGACTATTGTACTTACAGCACTCTCTCATTTCTTCAAACATACATGAAAACAAGCTTAATGGAGGGGGAAAAAACGCCAGTTTTCGCCAAGAGGCAGCCTAAAGTATATTATCCTCTAAATTATAGTTTACAATTTTAAAAAGTTTAAAACTTGAAGTTATTCTTTTAATTAGTAGTTAAGAAGGATTTTATTATAATTCTAATATTATAATTGAGAGAGAGAGAGAGAGAAAACTTTGTTTTTGTTTAAATTATATGTAAAAAAGTCAATTTTAAGCTATGGGGTAATATTTATGTGCAATAATGTTATCTGTTTGCAGAGAATTTCACGTTATTTTCATATTTAAATTAAAAAGAATGGAAATTAGAATACTGTTCTTATTAATTTATTTGTCTATAAAAATGTAGTTATTACATATGTTGTAAAATGTTTATGTTAATGCTTTAAAAAAAATCTGTATAATAAATATTAGAAAAAATACCATTGCCTAAATCCCATTCTTAGCTGTATTTCTATTAAACTAAGTATTAAGAAAAAAAATTATTTTAATTCATTATTGTTATTTATATTCTTTAAGTTGCTGATTAACATTTTACTTAAATTTGTTTTGGTAAAAATGCAGTTATGAGAAAAGTTAATTGTTGTGCCCTAGGTTCACCTTTTCCATTTCTGAGTGGCATGTACCCTGGTGGTTTAACAGGACCACCAAGTCCATTCCGTGCTCCAAGTACTCCTCAATTGAACAATATGAGATTTTGGCCACCCACACCTCCACCAGATTGTAAGTATAGTACAAATTTTAAAAAAATTTTAAAGTACTTGTTCGAAAAATTTAATATTTATATAGGTTTGCTTTTTTATCTGAAATATTATTTTTATTTTTGTTAATTGCATAAAATTAAATCATTTTAGTGCAAAATTATGATCTTGAGTATATTTATAAATAAGCAAAAAAAAAAATTAACATATATTACCTTTATTTTGATTCACTGTGAACAAGGTTTTGGGGAATCCTATTTTATTTTTAGACTTTTTAATGATTTTTGGTTTTATGGAGATGGTTTAGCTTAGCTAAACCATCTGGGATGTGAAACAACAACAAAACAATATTTTGATTCAAAGTATTTCTGGGTGTAAAGAAAGATATTCTTTAATATTACTACAATAATACTATAACTGACCATACTTTCTTATTTGTATCTATTTTTATGGAATTTCAAAGAGAATTTTCACTTGATTTATTTGAGGTTTATAACTTTAAGATGACTTTTGTACAACACTTGGTACTGTAGCATTGTGTGGTGGAAATTAAAGTTAATATAAGTTTAAATAAATTCTTAAGATGTACATTATATCCAACATTCAAATTAATAAATGTGACAATATCATTAGCGGATGCCTTCACTGGCACACATTCAGTGTGCATCACTCTAAGAATTCTCCCTACTCAAAAAGTAAACAACAACGACATAATTGGAAAGGAAGATAAGGATGGCAGATTTTAGTTAGCCACACATCTTTTCCTTCTTCATTTGAAAAAATGGATAAAAAGTTTAATTTATTTTCAATTTTTTTATACTAATCTTAAAACCTACATGCATTAAAATTTTTTAAAAAAATTTAAAATGTGAGTGTAGTTACCAAATTACTACATTTAAAACTAATTTGAAACATTTGATGTGATATTTTTTCCTCCCTCAGAAATAGTAGCTGGATAATATGCAAATGCTCTGTACTTAAACAAAATTATGTAAAAATATGAAGACACGACAAAATACATATTCCTTTTTAACAGTGCATCTTAGAAATTATTTAAGAATTACTTTGATAAATTTTATGTTTTAGATATAGAGTATAGAGTGCATACAATGCCCGCATAAATTCTAGTGATGCTCAACCACAGTGCCACTTATGTATGCCACCAAATTTTAAAGATATATATATAATGAAAATTGTTACGTTCTTTTTTATTATGAGTAAAATAATTTTATACTACATATTATATTATTGTATTTTATATTCAATATTATTATCATAAACTATTTTACTCAATGTATTTTTGGTAAGTTAACAACTTTTAAAATTATCTTTGTGTGCCATGAGGAAAAAGATTGAGAACCACTGCTATATTAATAATGTATGTACTCTCTCGATTTTTTTTAGTTATTTGTCACAGTCTCATTTTCAATGCTTTAAATTTTATAAATAATTTTTTTATGAATGTGTAATTTGAAATTGTAGCCTGGTGTGTTAACCGTCTTTTTTTCCATATCTCTGTAAAATTAAAATAATATAAAATTTGCATTTGAATTTTCAGCTTATAGTCGATATTCTATGAACACAAGCTTATTTCCACTATTTGGTACTCCTCCAGATTCTGGAGCATTCCTATCGCAAGGACTAGTCTCTCGTATGGGATCAGCAACACATCTGTCACCAGTTATTGATCATAAAGGTACATATTCCTAGTTGAAATAGGAAATTTTATGCAATATTTAAAAAAAGAAATATTGATCATAAAAATATTAATTATCCTTATAAAACTGTTACTGCTGGTCACAGGGGAAGCTGAAAATTATTATTAATTTTTTTTTTTTAATTTATTTTATTTTACTTATTTTTGAGTTTTTATTCAGTTTCATACAGATTGAAGAATTCAGTTTTTATACATTTATCTTAAAATGTAATGAAATTTATATAATAAACATAAACTTCCCTCGCACTTTAATATATTTAAGGTATTTTAATGTTTTATTGATATAAACCTTAAGTCATATAAATATGTATGAATATAGTTTCAAACCCATTTATTGCTTTCCTTTTCAAATTTCCTCATTCAGTCTGCCTTTAATGTCTTTTATGGAAACTTGATTGTAAATATCTAATTTTTCTTACAAATTTTAATATTAATTATTAAAAAGTAAAATATTATTCTATTTACTAAATATAAAGAAATATTAATCAAAATATAATTCTACAAATAGTATAATTTAAAAAATTACACAAATTGGGAAAAATTTTAAACAGTATTTCACATTCCGTAAATTCTATAGAAGCGGGTAATGCTACTCGCCTCCGTGACTTGGTTCACAGGTGCCCGCTGGGTAACGACAAATGAGTAGCAGTGTCCGGCCTTGCTGTGGCGAAGGGTTAGTCACCCAAGTGCCCGCCGTTATTAAAAAAAATAATAATAATTCCATTGTAAACGATATCTAAAGTAAAATACTTTTTGTCAATTAAAATTGTATAACAGCAGTTTAAA
Source organism: Latrodectus hesperus (assembly GCA_037975125.1). Classification (NCBI taxonomy): domain Eukaryota; kingdom Metazoa; phylum Arthropoda; class Arachnida; order Araneae; family Theridiidae; genus Latrodectus; species Latrodectus hesperus. The sequence goes on along the minus strand of JAJQOW010000018.1, from coordinate 4,132,108 downwards.
GTCCATTACATTGCAACTGAATTCTTTATTGTTAAGTATTTTTTTTTTAATTTTTATTTATTTTTGTTTTTACTTTGCTCTGAGATATCTAGAAAAAATGCACTAGCCAAAAATGAAACAAGTGTCTATTTTTTCTTCTACAGAACACAGTTTCTTTTCTCATGGAATTGGTTTAAGCTCCCCTTTGACCCCAACTAGTCATGTGACCTCACCTTCACCCTTTCCTCATCTTATTCCTTCTTTAGAGCGCCACCCAAGTTACGTTGGTCACATGACTTTGGGCGGCAAGGAGCTTGAAGATCTCCAGCATGAGGCTGATGATGCCAGACTCCTGAAAAATCATATGGATTGCTTGATGAAACACGACATTCCTTCCTCTCGGCAAGATCGTCTGAAGGCCAAAAGTGACTCTAAAAACTGCTGTGAGAAAGTACCCGATGATTGCTGTAAAGTATCCCCTCCATGCATTCCCCGTGATAATAGGAAATCTCATGACAGTGGTAAAAACTCTTCAAAGCTTGTTGAAAAGAATCATAACCATCAACCGTTAAATAAAGTCCAGCCTTGTAAGATAGAAGTCAGTCATTCTCCGACATTGAAGCATGATTTGTTATCCCCACCAATCGATTCTCCAAAGTCAGAGGTTTCTTCACCATATCGAAACAATAAGAAGGCTATCTCTCCTTTCCCAGTGGAACCCACATCATCAACAGCAGCTCCTGTTTCTAATTCTGAAACGCGTTGCTGTCAGTGTGCAGCTAACATGAATAATAGTATTTCTTCGGTTAAAGCAAGCACTACTGGAAGCATTTTGACTGTGACATCTCCGGAAAGAACAACATCAACCACATTTGCCTCATCCAAAGTTGTACCTGTTGTTAGTGTTGTTTCAATGACAAAATCTGATTCTGTTTGTACACCAATCAGTTCAGTCAGTGTAAATAATACTTGTGCTTCAAATGAGTCCCACTATAATTATCAGAATTCATCAAGTAAGCGAATTTTCATTTATTTCTTTTAACTTGTTTCATGTTTACTCATAATTTTTAAACTATTACTACATATTGATTTGTAAGTAATTATATTTCTATAGTTTTCATATATAGCAATTTTTCTTGACTTAGCATGTGTTCTTGAATTCTTTTATATATAATGCCTGTCATAATTTGTATCATGATTTGTTTTAACGAGTTAATATTATAAAACTGTTGGGAGGAATATTTACAATAACAAAATGGTGGAGGTTTTTTTGTTCATTTTATTAAATAAAATATGCTGTTGTTGTTGTCGTGTGCCAGCTAGGCTGGCAATATGGGGTGCGCTGCTCCACTTTTCCAGCTGAACCATATTTTGGTGTGGAGTCAGACTTCCTCAGTACGCTCATGCCATAGGTACCGGTTTATAGGGTAGGCAACCATTCACAACATGAAATAACAAAGATAGAATATATAGAAATATAAAGTACACCCATACCCCCTGGGTATGTATACTAAACCCAGGACCTTCCTACCTGCAGTCAGGCACTCTGATCACTAGACAGGGCGGCATTAAATAAATTATATACATAGCATTTGTAACTTAAACTTTAGATATAATCTCATTCTAATAATCATGGATGAATATTTATACAAACCTGAAGATATTATATATTATTTATATATTTATAAATAAAGTATACTAAATGATTAAATTAAAATAGTTAAAAAAATGATAGATGCATCACATTTAAGAAAAATAGCCACTTTTAATTGCATTTTAATATTCTTCAAATTTAAACTTGAAAAGGAGTATAGAAATCCATGAAAAGAATCATGAAGAGTCTTTAGTATAGATAAATAATATTATTTTAAGTTTTTATTATGTGCAAATATAGTAAATTATGTATTTTCAAATTTAAAAATCATTTTAATTATTGAAAAATCATTTTAACTTGGAAACTTATACATGTTGCACTCTTCACTTAGTTCGTACTCTGAAACAATTTATCCACATTAAATGAAATAATTTGTTATACATTATTCAAAAGATATCTTAAAAGAACTTAAACAAGTATATCTATAAAAATGTATTTTAAATATAATTATTTTAGAAAATAAATTAAATAGCTGCATGTAATTATTTTTATGAATGATAATAAAAGTTGAATACAGAAATAAAGAGGACCTATCCAGTATTGTATTTATATGTGCATTATTTTTTTTAACTCTTTCATCTACAATTTAATTTTGCTCTGTTTTTTCTTTAATAAACAATTTATACTCAAATATGGGTATGGATAAGAAAATTTTATTATTTCTTTATTAAAGCATAGGTTTGAAAAGTTGTTGGCAAGCACAATTTATATATATATATTGAAGTGTACTTTCTATTTAATACCCATAATGTTTTTACTTAATTAAGAGAGATTTATTAATTTAATCTTATTATACAGTTTTGAAAAAATAACATTTTATATTTTAATAAGGTGTCCTTATGAAATAATCTTGCTTAAAATTTTAAATGATGTATTGAATAATTTTTTGATAAGCTACTTAAAAGGAAATTAGTCTTAACTTTTTCTTTTTAATGAACTTATTAATTGCACATTGTTGCATATAACAATTAATTTCATTATTTAAAACTTTTAAGATTTCAGATTTGTTGTTTATAATGTAATTAAAGGATTACATTTTTTGAGAGTAAGTTTTCAAAATAAAATCAGAGCAAACAGGGGGAAAAAAAACTTTTGATTCAAAAATATTTATTTACAAATAATCTTGATTTGCAGTAATTTATTTGAAAATGTGAAATGAATAAAAGGAATAATTACACTAAATCATAAAAATTTTGTGTCTACTGATTCATAAGTAAAAATGATATGAACTAGTTTTTTAAGTTGAAAATGATTTTATTTACCAAATTTTAATGATAGACTAATATTTCCCCCTAACTCTACATTAGAAACATTTTTTAACTGAAGAAAAAATTTTCTGATTTTTGTCTTATATATTTATAAATTACTATTTTATTTCTAGTTTCATCTCCTGTGATAACTGTTTCAAATAACAAAGTATCTGACCAACCAAATAACTTAAGAAACAACACTGAATCATTAGCAAAAGTAGGGCCTGCTTCTGCTACACCAGTGAAATATATGACTGCTGCTGTGATCCCAACTGCACCAAAGCAAAGTTTTCATCGGAAGCCCCATCAAGAAGTAAATTATTTTAACACCTTGCCCGAAATTTCTAAAAATTCTTCATCCAATGAAATTCCAGTTTCTGAAAATAATAAAGTTAGTTTATCAAATCAGGAGGTTAAGTGTGAAGGAAGCACATTGTCTTCTGAGTCAGAAACAGCTCCAAATGCACAAATTCCTTTATCAGACTCTACCAACAATGATTTACATAGCAAACCGTTGAGTAAAATCTCTCCTGCTGTTTCTAAAGTAAAAGATATCAATCAAAATATATGTGCGACAAAACCTTTGAATGGAGAAAAAGTTATGGATTCAAGTTCTCAAAAATTGATTGACAATAAATGTAATAAAATGCTGCCAAATTCAAATTGCCAGTCTTCTCCACTAACCATCCCTAGTTCTGACTTGAATGGTCCTATACAAAGTCCTTGCAAGGTAGATAAATCTTTTGTGATCACAGAAACCTGTAAAGAAAGTGTGCAAAAGGAAGATGTGCCTGTTATGAAAGCTGAAGTGGTAAGTGCTAGATTAGATTGCGAGTTCACTCAAAAATCTACTTCATGGACAAAAGCAACTGTTTTGCCTTTTAATTGGCAAAATAATAAAACACATGATGATGAAGCAATCAATTTAACTGTTGCTAGAAAATCTGTTAAATCTGAGCCAAATGATATTAATGTAAATCAGGACTTGAGCCAACCAACTCTAAAACTACAGTCTGAAAATACTATCTCGAATAGTGGTATTATTGGTGTATGTCATCCAAATCAAGTGGCTATCAGTAAAGTTAAAGGTACTCCAGCCGTAAGTTCTATTAGCAATTACTCTTCGATATCTGTTGTAAATCAGCCTGCTGAGCAAGCAACCGAGGTTCACATTCTTCATAGATCTTCGAAAAGTTACCCGATTGTCAACAGGAATGTTACTCCTCCAGTACCACTGAAAAGTACGATATCTCATGTCACAGCTAACACAAGTATTCATCGTTCCATAAAAACTGAACGATTGACAAGCAAAAGGGGAAAATTAAGTGATGTTGACAAACTGAATCATGGTGGCAGGGCAACATTGGCTACACTGGCTCCAAAGTTATCCAAAACGGTTGGTTTTGGAAAAGATGTTCAGACATCACATACTCTTTCAGCATCCTCCTCAGTATCTTCAACATCAATAGTTTTCCCTGCTACTGGTAAGTATATAAATTGATTCTATAAATAATTAAGTATAAAGTAACTTTTCATTTCAATAAAATCCTTGTAGATCAGATTATTGGATTAAAAATTATGGTGATGTCTTACCACAATTATGAAACAAACATTATATATCATTATTATGCCACAAAATGTATTGCAGGTTGAAACAACTCTTATGTCATTAAGTCTTAACCTTTTTCCTAATATATTGCCAAGCTGGCAATCAAATAGTTAATGCTATGGGCTTTTATTCAACAGTTTGTGATTACCCTCTCAAACTTAGATGCTTGTTGTAGTTTGAAATCCACATTAAATATTGGTGCTGGTCTTATTAAAATCCTCATGTGTGAAAAATGGTAGCTAAGCAACAAATCATATCTGATACATTATAATGCTGTTGACTTTAAAGAAAACTATGATGCTTAATTGAGAAATTTGAAGCAAATATTTCAATTAAATTTACCTGGTTATAAAGATAGTACTCTTGATAGTTACTCTGTTACTTTTAAGTGGTAATATTATACCTAATCAAATTTACTCATTCCTGAATATGACATTCAAATCTTATATTTAATATATCAGGATTTGAATAAGCCATGAAAGTTGATGCATACCTTTTGTCTGAAAATTGAATAATGAAAATGTTTGAAAACTTGATGTCGATTTTCCATTACGGAAAAGCAAATATATATTTTCTTTTATGTAGATTCAAAAGCAAAGATACAAAAGCAAAACATTTATTATTTAAATGTTTAACTAATTGAAAACAAAAATTAAATAGTTATTAAATATCTTTTAAATTTTTATGTACTTTAAAATTAAAACATACCTAACAGATGTGACAACTATTTTAGATCTAGTAATTGATCTCAAGGAATTAAAGAACAAATGGAAAAACAGGAAATATGTTTCCCATTTGGGAGATGGCCAAAATTTCACTGCTACCTCATTCAATTAACAGTTTATTTTTCTGAAATATTGAATTGATAGTACCATAAGCCTGAATTTTTCAATATTTCTTTGTTTTAATTTTTACCAATTAATAAAAATATTGAATATTTCCATATTTTACATTTTGTAAGCCAGCATTATGTGATAGAAATGAGTTCTATCTATTAAACAATTGAGTTCTTTGGTTAATGTAAAATATTCCAGAGTTTAATGATTTTTTATTTATTTTTTTTAAAAGTGAATCCATGCATTCCTGTTGGTATTGCTATTGCCCAGCAGAGGCAAGATTCTTCTACAACTGCTACTATTGGTATGTTTTTATATTTACTGTTCAATAAATTTTATCTTTTTATTTAAAAAGTTACATTATTAAATGTAGCTTATTTTTTAATTAAAAGTAGAATGAAGTCTCTGTGTTAGTTAAATAATTTTAGAATATGCTATTGGATTTATATTAATTTTCAATTTTATTATAATTAGCTTATAATATTTCAGAATAAAATATATCTATTTTTAATAAATTTTTGTCACTTTTCTAGCTTTTGTTTAGCTAAAACTTTTGAAGTAATTGCATAATTATTTCTTAATAAAATGAATATAGTATTGTATTTTAATACTGTAATTTTCACAGCTTAATTATGCATGTATAAGATATTATAGTATATTAGTATAAATAGAAATGTTGTTGTTAAAATCTTTGTTTCATAATATACTTTGTCATTGTGCTATGTTTTAATATATGATAAAATGTTCTAGATATTAATTTGTATTTTATCTCCAGATTTTTGTTTTTCCATAATTGGATTACTGCAGACAGCATTCTTGCTTTCTTATTTCATTTCTTCACTTTAGTGTGACAGAAAATTTCCATAAAATTCTTTGATCTCATTTTTAGGATAAGATTTTCCTACTACTTAAAATATTCTGTTCTTCAATTGTTTTTTATACTTGGCATCATACTCACGTGCTTCCTGGAAGTTTTATTTTTATTGACTTTATGATAGTCTCACTGGGAAATAGTATTTGTCTCCGTTACTTTCAGTTTCTTAGACTCTCTGTTTACTTTCTTGCTTCATGTTCGTATAAGATTTCTCCAAATGTACTATATTATACCTAAAACTTCTTCCTAATTTAAAAATAAATTAGAAAAACTTATAGAACCTAAATGTCATAACATTTTTGTTAGTTGAAATAGAAGGGATTAGCATCCAGTCATTCATTTACATCTTACCATTTTTAAATTTCCAGTTATAGAATTTGGCAAAATAAATTTGTGTAGCAAGCAATACTTTTAATGAATATACCTGTAATATTTATTTTATGTAGTAATCTTTCACAAATATAAGCTATTTGAATTGGTATTTTTTCTATAGTACATTCTCCCTTGCATAATTTTGTAATACAAAAACGAGTCAAAGTTTTAATTTTCTTTTCATCTTTCATTTCAACTATCTTTTATAATTCTTCCAAAATTATTTTGAAAATTCTATTTAATTTTCCAAAATTGTCAATTTTACATAGTTCTGATTTCCTTATAATTGTTATTTATTTTGGCCTTTATTTAAGTTTCCATTTTATGGATCTTCAGTAAAATTATAATGCAAAATACATATAAAATTGAAAACTTTTAAACTATTTATAATGTTTATAATTATTACAAAAAAGAAGCTGAATTGTAAAAGGAAAAATATAATCATTGTATCAAATCTCTATGTTAATAAATTTTTATACTGTATAAAAACGAAAAAAGCACAATTTCTTGTACCTTCCAAATTCCATACAAGTTCAATGAAGGTATTATTTTTTAAACTTATTTTGAAACCATTGCTGCTCATTTTGTATTTCATTTTCTTTCCAATTTTAATATATAATCAATAAATTACTGCTATTCATTGATCACATTTAACTGAAAAATACTTAAAAATATAACTACAATATTCATCTTTTATAGAAATCTAAATTATATTTCCCCCTTAGCTAGATCCCATATTTTTTATAACCCTCCCCACCTATTTAAGTAACAAAAATGTTAAATTAGGCAAATTTAATTTCTAAGAATGTCAACTTTTTCATGAAATCTGTTTGGCCTTTCCTATACTTGTTTTTTTACTCTTGACTAAAATCTATAATCTATACTTGGACACTAACCGTTTTTTTAGCTCTTACTCTCTCCTTTCTTTTTCAGTCAACTACGCGGATTTGGAGTCGGTGGCGTTCGACCTTAGACTACACCACCTTCCCCTAAATTCAAATGTATCTTGTCACATCGCCAGGAGCCCGACACTCCTTGTGATCATTTAATACGGTTTTTACCAATGAATCCAATATTCTTTGAGGGGTCTTATTACATTAGACTTAAAGCAATATTCCCCGTGTTCAAAATTTTACATTATCTTCGCCATAAAAGGTTTGTAATTACTGTGGTTTTGCAGGCTGTTATAAATCATAAGCAGTGCAGTTTGGAGTATTTTATTACATGCTGGATTCATATACGCTCGACAAATTTTTTTTGAATAATAAGATATCGTTGAAAACATTTAAGTTAGAACAAGTTGCTTGTTGTCAGTTGTTTTTATATCGTATTTTAATTCTTTAAAAGTATTAATTGTTAGTAAATATTATTCCTTATTTATGATTTCGTTAAAAAACTTTAGCTGTAGTATTTTATGGTTATTATATTTATATTTTTTATAATTTTGTTTCAATATAGCCGTATTATTTAATAAATAGTATTTATAATTTTTTTGCCGAAATAAAATTAAACTTAGGAATCTATTTACATGCAAAAATATATCTTTTATTATATGAAATAAATTTTAAATTAATATACATTTTTTATTTCACAAAATATATTCATTGTTTTCATCAGGAAAAATCTTCTATTATAGATCTGAAAATGTTAGGTATTTAAAAAATGTAACACCGGAATTTATCGCTTCATTAATTGCATATAAGTTTTAATAGGAACTTAATGAAAGTTTTATTAGCCTTTCCTAATATATATAATTCAAAAATATTTTTATTTTATTATAATGTAAGTTTTCACGATAAGTTGTGTATTATAGTGAATATTATTAATTTATATAGTGTTTGATAATAGTTATGGTTAAATTTTACTTCTCATTTTCGTTTCTATTGCAAAATATTTTGAACATATGTATTATTCTTATTAGACCAAATGAGATATTATATAGACTAATTTAATATTTTTTATTTTATGTGTATTTTGAAGTAAGTACATTTTTAATAATCCTTTGAAAGGTATAAATTTTTAATACTACTCAAAAAATTTTTATATCTACTTTCCAGTTTATATAGAAAATAATGAATAACAAGTGTTTAATGAAACTAAATCTAGTTTGTTGAAAATTTAATAATTTTTGAATTTTTTTTATGTTTTTATGAAATAATAAATAAATGCTGATCAGCAAGAAGAATTGAAAGACAGCTTTTGAATCCTTCCAAAATTAGGGTCTTGGATTTAAAAAAGTTTCTATTTTTTTAATATATGAATAAAATTGTTGTAACTGTCAGTCACAAAAGGCAAAATAAAAAATACAGTACAACAAAAAAATTGATCAACTTACTATGGTCATTATCAAGTTTGGTTTAATCGATGATACTTATTTCAATCTATTTTTCTCTTGTTTCTCAATTTATGGAAAATGATAAGTGAAATAATCTAAATTTTTTTTCTTTTAGTATTTGTAACAGCTTGTTCTATCATGGTGCTTATAAAGAAATCGCTATAGATTTTTAATCATCTTGACTTTGAATATGAGAAAATTTATATTTTGCTGCACTATTTGGTTATTTAAAAAAATTGTGTGATAAAATTTTAATATATATTTTTTATCTTTTCTAAAAAGTAAGTATTCATAAAATAGGATTTTTTGGTATTTTAAACGTTTTAAATAAAACATGGGTGGATTTAACATAGATGTCAATGCTTCCCATTTTCAGAAGAGATTGTTAAGTTTTATTATGTTTTTAAGCATCTAATCAAAAAAAAAAATTCTTTCATTATTTTGGCTTAGGGCCCTTAATACTAAGTAAGCCATTTATTATTTTCTTTTACCCCAATTCGATTTTATAAGTAGACAGAGTTTTAAAAAATAAATACATAAATTTCATATTTCTTGTGTGTCTATTACAAACTTTGTGCGACAAGTCATATTTTGTAGATTTAAGATGTTATTTATAATATTTCTGAATTATTTAACAGTTTTACAATTAGATTCAGCTCTGAATTTAAGAACTAATTTTAGCTTTCAATAAAATTTTTTCTCGACATTTAAAAAATTTGAATTTCTAGTTTTGTACAATTATTTTCAGGTTTATATTTAAAAAATCATCTCTTTTAAAGTAACATGTACTCTTGAATATTGGAAATTTTAGTCTTCAAATAAAAAATTAAGTATATTTAAAATTGTTATGTTATAAAGTTAAGCATAAATAATGAAATCTGTTTACTCCTAAGTAAAAAAAATAATAATTGTAGATATTTTACTTGATATCTAGTTTATATTCATTTTAAATGTTTATTTTATATATTTTTTGCAGAAAAAATATAATTAAGGAAAATAATGAAATATATGTTAATATTTGAAATATTAAGCAGTAATATTTCTTTTTTTTTTGTATAAATTTTAGAAAAATTATCAGTATGTAGTTTTTTCTGAAATTGGCATCTATCTAATATAGATACATTAAATGGGATTTTTTTTTTTAAGTATCACACTCATTTTATAAAAATTCATTCTCATTGTTTATATAGAATGCTCAACTTTACTTTAAATATACAGATATTGTAGCAAACATTTGAATTATTTTGTCTTCATACTCAATATGGTTATTTTAATGATTCTGAAATACTGTAATATTGCTTTAAAAAAAGTACATGAATTGCAAAACATTAAAATCCAAGTACAAACTCTGAAATAATATTTATAGTATTTGAAGAGTAAAAAAATAGATATTTAACATGTGTTAATTTATTTGAAAAGGTAAAAAAATAATAATATCAAAATGTTTAAAAATAATGAGAGTATTAGTAAATTAATTTATTTTATTTCCCTGAAATTTTGCAGGAAAACCTCAGCAGTCTGTTCCCTCAAGCACACCGAATATAATGGCTCAGAACTCTCATTTAACAAATAATCGAATTGCAGCTGATATACAAGCTCAGGAAATTTTAGGGTAAGAATTATGTTCTCTTAAATTTAAGTATCTATTATACTATACCTACTCATGTATGTTTTAATCTTGTAAATTTTAATGTAGATTTCATTAATGTTTTCTATTTATATTAGGGATCAGAAAAGTCAAGAATTGTCTTGTTCTAACAATCCAACTCCAATTGATGCCAATGTACTAGTCACTCAAGGTATAGTTCTATTCCTCATCATTTTAAATAAATATTTTTAAAAATTTTTATTATCAATTAAATATTAACCTAACATTTTAATAAGGAAGGTTGAATATTTGGTAAATTAGGGAAATAATCAAATTATAAATGTCAATAAAGCATATATTTCTCCCTCTGAATAAAATATAGTGTTGATTATTTAGTTAGAAAAAAATCACACATTCTTTTTCAGTTTTATGATTGTATACATATTTGATATTCTATTAAGAATATTAAATCATTTATTTTACTTTGCTCCAAGTTTATTATTGTTCAATATTAATCACTTTTTATCCATTTTACAAGAGGTTAACTTTAAAAAATTTCATTACTTTCAAGTATAATCTTTATTATCATTCTTATTACTTGAATTACTTTCAAGTATAATTCAAGTAATAATTAGAAAATTGACTGCCGAACAAAAATAAATGAATAAAATAAATAAATGGTACTAAGAGCAGCATTTTTGATTAATATTGTTATATATGGGTTTTACAAATAAATTGTTATATATGCTTCACAAATAAATGTCAGAGAATACTATTTTGATGTATGAAATATAAATTACACAACCTAAACATGTCTCATGTGAGAATATTTTTATGAATTTTTGAATATGATATAACATGCATTAAAATTTTAAGAGATACTTTTATAGTCAACCTAATTAATTTAAAAAGTTATTACAATCAAATTGAAATTTTATTTACTAATAAGTACTTATCATATTCTCTTGTAATAATTTTATAACAAATTTTTATATTTTCTTGATAGGACCAACAATTGTCTCTAGACAGTGGGAATCTGAAGCATTGACAAGAACTGCTTTACCAAACTCATGGTTAGCACCCGGTTCTATAGTTGCTCCTGCTGTTTGGCTTGGAAATGGTGCTTATGCTACAGCACCGACATCAAACACAGTTCCAAGTGTTGCTGTTAATCCCCTGGAATCATCTCCTATTTCACTACCACCTGGAGGTTACCAGTTAGCTCGGGACTCAATCACTGGTCACTTATTGCTGATACCAACTGCTAATATTGGTATACAAAAAATTATTTTTGCAATGCAATATTAGTTATTATTTCCAATAAAGTTTTCAAATTGAAAGGAATTAATCATTTGATATTTGTATTAAAATTATGCTCTTATATAAGTTAGTTACGAAAACAAATTAATTTTTTTAGAGTTAATGGATAGACCTTCAATATGGCCATCATTTAATGCATCTACTGGAAATCTTCCAATACAGCAACTTTTAACTCAGCAGCAGCATACACAATTTGAACAAGTCCTTCCTCATGTAGGTGTTAAGGTATTTTTTTAGTGATTTGAACAGCTTTCATTTAATTTATGTATATAATTTGAGTTCCTTTGAAGTTATTTAATGACATAAATCACTATAACATTAGCCAATTTTCATTTAAAAACAATTTTTAGGTAATTTATTTAGCTATGATTTATTTCTTCAATGTTTGTTGCATTTTTGCTGTTTTGTTGCAGTTTTTTCATTTTATTTATATCTTATTTTTAGACTGAAGTGAAGACAGAACCAATTGACAATAACTGTAACATTACATCCTGTGATATTTCTGTTAGTGCACAACCTAAAACTGAAGATAAAGTAGAAGAAATCAGTGGGCAAGTGCCAAGTGTACCTCTGGCAACTGGGCAGACGTACGCTTTCACCACTTTTCCTACTCAGTGTGATCCGTCTAGCTTTTCTTATGTTTTACAATCTTCAACTGTGATGCATCTAGCTCATACTCAGACAGCAGCCTCAATACAGACCGAATCTGGCCGCAGGTCACAAGGTACTTCTCCACTTCATTGTGTAACACCTTCACCACCTCCAAATACCTGTTCTGTTCAAGCCTCAGTCACAGAAGATGAAGAAAGTGATAATGAAAGTGATGGTGTTGCCTGTGGTGAATCTACAGAAGTCCGATTATCTTGCCATAGTCAATCTGTTACCACTGCTATTCAAGTTGATATGGATTGTCCAACTAATTCTGAGGAGGAGGAGGAAGAAGAGAGGAAAATAGAAATGGAAAAAGAGGAGCCTAAGGTTGAAATGTCTGACTCTGCTAATCAGACTGAATCAGTTCCATCAGAAAGTCCAAAATCAATGACGGAACTTGAAGATATTGCTGTTACAGAACAAATAGACATGGATCAGTCTAATCAAACATTAGATTCACCTAATGATAACCTTGTTGTTAATGAGTTTTCTGCTAAAAGTTCGCCTTCAAACAGTAATGTTGATATTAAAGAAACTGTTGTATCCACTGATCCAAGTTTGGAAATAGTAACTTCAGAAACAGAATTGGCTCCTTCACTTCCGGTTGAGAGCAAACCTGTTATGGATTTCATAGATCATCATGGTCTCAATCTTTTAGTAGATAGTATTGAAGAATTCGCTTCAAGAGAACAGCAGATAGAGAAGAAAGGAAATGTTAATGAAAAATACCAAACGGAATCTAAAAATCATAATGTGGAAAATGAAAATTCTCCTCCTGTTGTGTCCAAAAAAGAAAGTGCTTGTGTTCTGCCTGAGAAAACTTATTCATCTAATTTCAAAACTATCGATACTTCCTGTACAGATGGTTTGGGACTACTGTGTGCTCTTGCAGAGCAAAGGTTTTTTGAAGAAGCCCTTAATATCGATGGAAGCAAAAGCAGCACAACTTTGAAGGAAAATGGGGATTATGCGGCCAAAGAAAAAGAAACAAAAGCAGAAGAAAGTACCAAGGAACAAACAAGTTCATATGCTTCACCATTTTCTTCTTGTTCTTCATCACCCGATCACAGAGAAGCTACTGAACTAGAAATGCGTTTGCATATTGCAGAGCTTCAAAAGAAATATAGGCAAAAGCAAAGGGAACTTGAAATCTTGCAAAACAAGAAAGAAAAAGAGTAAGTTATAAAACAAAATTTTTTCTAAATGCTTTTTTCATTAATTATAAGTTTTATCGTATATTCCTGAAAACAAAACTTTTTATAAAGTGATTTTATGCTTATATGTTTATTAATTGATGATTCCTATATTACAAGATGCTGTCATTTTTCTTTTGCAGTGTTACAAGTATATTGATATGATATGTTCTCTAATATTTTTGAATTTAATAATGGTATAGCCTTTATCAACCACTTTAATATGAAGTATACTGATTAATTTTGATATATCAGTTAAAAAAAGAACTGTATAACAATTTGATTTTTTATAGCATTTACTATTTTAAATATTTTCAGATTCTCGAAATTTTCTTCCATATTTTGCAGTTAAATGCTTATTGTAAATATTAAATCATTAAAAATTTAGAAAGCAAACGAGTTGCATACTTTCCTGGAAAATTCTAATTTAACTTTTATTTTAATTATTCAAATGCAAATTCTAATCAAAGTAGAGGGAATGTTTTATTTATGTTATTAAGAAATGTATATATTTTTATACATTGAGAGGATCATAGCTAATAAACATTTGTATATCATTAGTTTTTAAGTGAGAATATTTTTGTTCATAAAAAATAAACTTAAATTCTCAGTTCAGTTATAAGATTACTTGATGTCAGAAAAGAGAGTAAGAAATACTTGGACATACCTGATAGTTTTATCTAAGTAGCTTATGAAAGATATTAAGCTTATTACTATATTAGCTGAAAATGATAATGACTTTGTTTCATTTCTTCTCTTAGTTTTATTATTCATTACTTGAAATAGATTGTAAAAAATTTATATTGTTAACTCCTTTTCTTTGTTACTATTTTTTAAATATAAAATATTAATATGGAGAAACAATGACTTTTTTAGAACCTTGTTCTGATCATGGGAATTTTAAACTGTCGCTCTCAATCTGATTATATCTCATATACAAAAAACATCTTAGCAACAAGCAAATGAAGTCAATCTTATCATTTTTGAAAAGTAATTTATGTAGTGATTAAAAGACATTTTCAAGCGAATTCATTTTATCTTAGATTTTTGGTCACTTTTATTTAATAAAATATTTATTTCTAGTGGGTGAAAATTATTTTCCTATTTATATGCAACTAAGTGATCAACACCTAGCTTCTAACTCCAGTCCGGGGTTCAATCAAGAAAGGAACAATGAATTTGCTTAATTTATATGTCCTGACAAAATTAACCCTGATGTGAAAACAATAATCATGAAATAACAAATTAAACTTAACTTTTTTTTAAATAAACTTAACTACCTACTTCATTAATTTTGCTATCAAAACTCATCTGAGCAAATACTGTGCTACCTCAGGTCTAGCCCTAATTGTGATATTATTCATTCCTAGTATTAAAATTGATCATTAAATAACAGGATTTTTGGCTCTACTTCATCCTAAGCGGTTTCTCAATGACCTGTAAGTTATATTTATTGTATGTTTTTTTTATTTTGTTCTTGGAATCTCTTAAAATTGTATTATAATCATTGATTATCATATTTGCAAAACTTACAAAATTTCTAAACATTAAATAACAGAAAAATTGTTTATATTTAGAATTCAAATGTAGTTATTTTGTGTCTTCGCAATACTGAACTGGTAGTCAAGTGGTTAGTGTTGATCTTCAATTCAAAAGCTGATGGGTACAATTTCCACCTCAAGGGTTGATGTTTGTTGTATTCATAATCCACTTTAAACTAATCTAATTGAGCTTTTGTGTGCTAAAAATGACTATTGCACTACATACAAACAAAATCTCATAAGAGTAAAAATGCTTACTAAATAATATTGTATTTATAATTTTTGTTTCTAAAATTTGCAGTTAATTTAAAATTGTTTTATATTTTAATTTAATAATTTTGAATTTATATGAATATTGAATACACTTGTAATTATACTTTTCAATATTTATTTTAAGGATGAGTGATGATGAATTAGAGGATAGCATAAGTTCTTTAGAAGCAGATACTTCTCCATCCTCTGAAAATTCAAATGTGAAAAGCTCATCTGATTCCTATGACAAACACTCTTCTACATTTAGAGAAAGTAACTTGTTCTCAAAAAATAGCGTTACTAAGACATCCCTTAAAAAGAGAAAAATTGCAGAAACTTCGACTGAGGAAAAAGTTATGAATAAGAGTTTAAAAACTGGAATATCATCAGAATCAAAGGCAGGAACTGTATGAATTTATATTATATTTTTATTAAATTCATCTTTTCTTTATTAGTTGTTAAAAACTTTGAGAAATACCATTTAGTTAATTATTTTGTTTACTCTTTTAGGAATCAAAAGAGAAGACATCTGATGATGGTAATTACATTTTACTTTTGCATTTTTTTAATTAAAAAAATCAATTAAATACACATACTTTATTTTTTACCAAACCATAAGCTATTATGTGATTGTGTATAAAAATATGGTAGTGGAAAAATACTGAAATTACAGTCAATATTCTCTCCATTACCATTTTTTTAAGTAAATACTGAGAAAATATTTTTTCAAACTGATATTTTATTTTAAAAATTCCCTTCTTTTATTTTTAGAAAAATTACCTAGCACATCTTTGAATCATGATGCTAGTGCCTCCCTTTCTGGTGATTCAAATGGTTCAATGGGTTCTGAGTTTTCAAGTATATATAATTTTTTAATTATATTTTATTTATAAGGATCAATATTTATTTCAAAATTTAAATGTATAATATTTTTAAACAAAACTTTATGAGATAGAATAGGCTATTAAATCTAACTTTTTTACTTGTCTGTTCCATTCTACGAATCTTGATTGAAAATGTTATCGACCCTGAAGAAAAAAGTTGTTATGAATATTAATTTGTTAATTTTTGAAGACATGTTGTTAGACGATACTCAATTTCTTATCATTAATGACAAGTTTGTAGCTGAACAGTTAGAAATCTGTCCTTGGGTTCAACAGTTAGTGGCTTCAATTCCCTCTTTGAGTGTTTTACTTATTGGGTGTTGATGTCCGTAATGGTTTATAAATTTAAACTGTTTGTCTCAATCTTAATTCCACTTGTGAGAGAAGAGTGTTGAGTGACACATCAAACTAAACTATCTGTCTTTAATTTAACATTTTCATTAAAGTTTCTTTGAGTAAAAAAATTTTTTTTACTTCATCAAAGTTAAAAAATTAATCTATTGATAAAAAAGTAACTTTCAATAAGCTATATTTTTAAAGTTATTTCTTGCAAAAATGTTTATTTCTCAAATTTTTTGTTTCCAAATTTTTATTTGAACATGTTATTCTTAAAGGTGCATCACAAAGCAAGAAAAGTACAGATGAGAATAGTTCAGAATGTACTAGTAATGTTTGCAAAGATGATAGCACCTTGCATGACCAAGAATATGATAAGGTACCTTTTTTATAATTATATGAAATTATTAATTAATGCATTTAATTTGTCTGCCGTATTTAATCTTTGTTGCTAAGTAAATTAAATTTAAATGAGTTAAAAACATTGTTTCTAGGAATGTCTTTTTTTTTATAATGTTAATGATGCAAAAAATATTATTTATGAGATCATTGAAATATTATGAGCCAACAACATAGTTTTTTTAGATTTTAGAATTACTATAATTGAAGTTATTGGTCAAAACTTAGTTATCTGTTGTAATGTGTTTTTATTAAAATGAATGTGTAGATGTGTGTTAAAATGAATATATTTTATAATTTTAACTTCTTTAATGAGTTAAAAAAATAGTTATGTATAGTAGTTTATAAAAAATGTGTGATTGAATTTATCATGAATTTTTATGAATTATGGTGTCAAATATAAATATTAACTCTTGTCTTTTGTTTGGAAAATTTATAATATTGATCTGATATTATTGCTAATGGAGCACGAAAATAGCTTTTTAAATAATCATTTATTGACATAATAAATGAATTAATTTCTTTATTTTAAAAATATTTAGTGAGTATTTACACATTTGTGTTACTTTGAGCAATATTTCTTAATTTTAAGAAAAAGTTAACTTTTTATGCTTTTTTTAAAAAAATTCAATGAATTATTTAAAATTCAATCTAAATAATAAATTCTACATAAGATTAAAAGTTACAAATTTACTAATTATCCATGTATTATTTTCTAATAAATATGTAAAACTATTAACTCATTACATAATATTCCTTATTAAAAAGTGTTCAAGCATATTAATTTATTTAAATTTGTGGTGTTGGACTGACTGATATTGAATAAATAAATTGATTCTAAAAATGTATTAAAAAAACCCTTTTTCTTAAAAGTTTTTTTATATCTAAAATTTTTTAATAAGCTTTTAATAAACATAATTTTTTCTATAAAAGATTTTTAAATTTTTAAAAAATTTTTTCCATTAATTGTTAGATGTACATATAGATTTAATGCTGAATCAATATGTAAATCCAACAATTGATTCACCATGAAATCAGTGGCTTTGAATTCAAATAATTTTTTCCCATTACACTAAAAAATATTTTCTATTATAGAATGATAAGTCAAAAACACCATTTTTTGATGAACAAGCTTGGTTTGTCCGTAGAAGTGAGCGCATTTTTCTCAGTGACGCACGTTCCTCTGCTTCTCAGCAGAATTCAGCTACTCCTAGTTCAGAGAAAAGCAGCCGAAAAAGTACTGAAAATCATCATAAAGATAAAAAAGAAGTAAGTGCTTGTGTGTATTTTTATAATGATTAAGTTTCCTGTTCTTTAAATTTTTTTAGTTTTATTTGTTGCTTCATAAGAACTTTCTGTGCTTGTAAATTATTTCTTGTGACAAAAAGAACAATTTATATGTCAATTTCTTCATTACAGAGTAATAAAGCTCTTAAGCTTTCAAAACCTCAGGATGAGGATTCAAAGAGGACCAAATCAAAAGTTCATGGAAAATCTGTAAGTTTCAATGTTTTTGGTAGTATATTCACTAAATATAATTTCATAATAAAAGCTTAAAATGATTAGAGCTGCTTGTCATTAAGAGGAAATTACAGTTTTAATGTAATTTCAGATGAGATTTGTATGGGAATTTTAATATACTTGCGTAGAAACTTCTGTGAACACTTATTCCTTTTTAATAAACTAATGTTGCCATCATTTCAGCAATTTTAATTTTCTTAACTAAAGTTTTAAGTCTTAAGTTTATTTTCAACATGAAAAATACTTGTACAGTAATGAACCAGTAAATATTTTAAAATATGGTTTTAATCATTTGAAAAAATAGTTAGAAAGTATATTTAACCTTTTTGGCCAACTGTTAGTTACCTTTAAAATGCCAAGTTATACAGTCTTAGTTTTCAAAAGTATATTTAGATATCTGTATTAATGTTTCATGCATGATTAATAAATTTTCTTTTCAAATAAAAACCATTATAAGTGTTTATAAATTTAACTTTCATCTATGTCATTAAGTTAATCTGTTTGAATTTTGCATACTTTAGGTGAAGAAACCACTTTCAAGTAAATTTGTTGACTCAACAAGTAGTAGTGATGATGATTCTTCATCTGACAGTGAACAAAGCGATGGGGCTTCAAGCACCAGTGAGAACTTACCACTTAGTAAATTTGTTGAGCAATCTTCTAATAAAAGTAGGCTGACTTACAATAGTAATACTGTATAATAATTTTAAGTGTTTTTCATAAATCCATTTTTAAAACTTTTTTTCTTGTTAGTATCAACTACAGAAAGACAGAAACGCCTTTCAACAGACAGCGAATTGAGTGATTTTAGTTCAGGTCAGAGTGAAGACATTCCATTAAGTGTTTTAATTAATCAGAAGAATAATTTGCCTGAACTGAAGTCTTGTATACTCACTCCACTGGAGCTTCAAGAGAATGCGCGGCTGTTAGTTCTTGATGAAGGCCTCTTCTATGCAGGCCATGTAACAAAATGTGAAGACCCTGACATGTGAGTTAATTATTTTATTTACTAATAATTTCATCATTGTTTGAAATGAGTTTTGCTGAATAAAGCACACTTTATATTGTGTAAATTAATCACTCCTGTCAGTTTATAAAATAAACTTCTGAGCCTTAAAATATATAATTTATTTACAAATAATTAAAATTAAGTTTTGGGGAAAAGCAACACATATTTGTAAATAATAAATATACTTGCTTAAGATATTGAAGTAAATTCTTTTTAGCTTTTTTTTTTTTTTTAAACCAGTTTTGTTATTTGGGAAAAATTACCCCTAAAGGAAATTGGTATTGGGGTGACAAAATGTTTTTAAACACAATGCAGTAGTATCATATTAGATTTATTCAATATTAACATCAATATGTTATTCTGAAGATGAAAAAAATTTATGTGAGACTTTAACAATTGTGAAAAAAAATTAAAGTAGTTTCAATTATCTCGTAAAATATATTTTTATTTGTAAAAAATACTGCAAATTTCTTTCAAATATAAGAAAAATACTGTTTTCATCCATTGTAATTCAATATTATTATCAATTTTCATATTTTATAATATTTAAATTACTGTTTTGATGATAGTAAATTATTTTACTGAAATGTTGATTTGCAGTAACAATTTACACAGTCAGAATCATTATCAGCTATATTAAAACTTTAATTTTATGTAGGTATGGCATTCTGATTGATGGTGACCGTGCAGCTCGTCCTCATATGTTTTCTAAAGAAGAAATACTAAATGCTGCTGTAAGTAAATTAAATTCTTATAGAAATACAGTTTAAAATCTCATTATTCATATGAATTAAGTTGATTATTTTAAGTTCATATTTTAACTCATCATTTGGTAAAATTTGCAAATGTTACTTTTTTATTTTAAAAATTATTTCATGCTGCAGATTTGCTTTAAAATATTACCCAACATTCTAAATTTAAATTTGGTGAATTATTAAAGGTTGAAAAATCTCAAGAATGTTTAAATATTTGAAAGTTAGAATATCAATGCTATTTAATCTTTATTTTTCAAATAATTGATAAAAGTTTACATAAAAAATGTAAAGGAATTAGAGATGTAATAGATTTCAAAGTACTCCTTATTATTTATTTGTAATTAGAGAAAAGCTTGACCTCATGTTGCTTGTTATTAACATATATTAAGTTTTTTATGTTATATTAATTCTATGAATAATTTCACTTCGCATCTATGTTCTAATGAATGTTGTATCATCTTATCAAAGCAGATTTTTTGCATAGAAAAATATTTCAAATTAATTTTCAAATTATCTATAAAACTTTGACATCAACAAATTGAGAGTAGTTTAGAGATCAATGAATTATTTTAATTTAATATTCTTTGATTTACTTTATAATTTAACTGAATATATTTTACTCCTAATATTCTTATGTCAAAACTTAGTAGAAAGTTGTAAATTTTCCCTCTTATTTTTAAAAACAAGTTTACGTTCTTAGGAAATCTAATATTTGTTCCACCTTAAACTCATCAAAAAATGTTCACTATTGTTTTTTATGTAGTCACTTAGATTTTATGAAATAAAGAGTACCATATGTTATATTTATCAATATTATATTCAGCAACTCTATTATTATTTCAATGTAGTTTATTTATGTCTATAATCAACTTTTATTCTACTTAATATTATGTAGGTGTTAGAGGTAAAGCCTGTTCATAAATTACAATTACCAGAGGGCTCAAGAATTTGTGCCTTTTGGAGTCAACAGTATCGATGCTTGTATCCTGGTACCGTTACTAAACGTAAGTTTAATCAAATTTCATTTTATAGTTGTAACTAAGAGAATACCTAATGAGTTCTATAAAAGTTAAAGAAGAAAATATAACAACACTTATACGATTTCCTGATTGCCATAATCAAAGTATGCCCTATCACTCTTTGCAAATAAGTTTTAAAAATCCCTCATGAAAATCATTTCTTTAATTTATCTGTTTTAGCAAAGCAGCCATATATTGCTAAAATCTATCTAACTGCTCTTAATGATTGTTTAGTTAATAGAACACTTAAATTATGAATAATTGTGGATTTTTTATAGATATGCATAACTTCAATCCTTCCATTTCATTCTCTCCATAATAACAAATGAGCAACTATGGAATAACATGCATTAATTATTGACCTTTTCATAGCAAATTTTATGACCTCTAATTTTATATTTTTATTTTTAAGCACATTTGTTATTTTCGATTTGTACCTTTTTGTGATATAAGCTGAATCTATTTCTAATTATTGCTAAAAGACAGAAGTTGAATGCAATCGTACCATTTAACAGGAAACTCATTGTGTTGCCTGAATTTAAAGCTATAAAAATATTTTATTTCCAACAGAAAAATATAAATTAAGTTGACAATTTTTTTTCATTTATTGAGAGTAAAAAGATATCTGCGAATAATAACTAATTAACTATATGTAGTAATTTAAGCTAAAGTATTTAAATTTATTTAAATAAATAAACATAAGATATCAAAAAAGTTTGCACTTAAATAAGATCTTTTATCTTGAATTTCTCAAATATAAAAATGAATTATATTATTTCCAATTATTTTAATAGCATCTAGTCCATTACCTGATCCCGATATGTTATATGTGGAGTTCGATGATGGAGATTCTGGTCGCATTTCTTTAAATGATATAAGAATGTTGCCTTCAGATTTCCCAATAGTGTGTAAGTTAATTTTTTGGTATTTTACTTAATTAAAAATCATTACACAAAAGCATTTATTTGTTCCATTTCTTTTTAAAAATCTTAAGTAAATATATTAACAGTTTATTCTTAAAGTTAAATACTTTTCGACAGATTAAAAATGGCCAATAGAATGTATCAATCAAATAAAAAAGGCTTCACTATGAAATATACAATCCTGATACGTAAAGAAACTGTCTTTACAACTGAATACTTAATTTTTTCAGTCTTTGCAAGCTGTTAGCAGGATTCATTAATTTTCATTTCTATAATACTCCTGGACAGTCATGTCCTAGTTGATACTTAATGCTGTTTTTTTTAATCGATTTAATAACACTGAAGGGATACTCCTGCTTGTTCATCTAGCACTCACTTCACTTTTTATATTTGCTTGGATTCAAGTGGTACACCAAGCCACGTGGATTTCAGTAAATCACATTGACATGGTATTTTAACACAATCCTTTCAAAATAAAAGGTGGAACAATGAATTTCACAATTGAAATAGTAGGGAGGAAAAAGTTTCCTCAAAATCACAGTATCTAAGTTTATATCCGTCTTCTAGTTTTTGAATATTTAAAATATTTACATGTGAAGTTTTCTTTGTATGTGCTTCTTGCTCTGTTTTAAATTACAGAAAATTTATTTGACATTAATTATTGTTTCGAGTATTTCTTTAATTTTATTTTTAAAACAATGTTCTCTTCGTTGAGTCATATATAGTATTGTCAAATATTTTCAGTATCTAATTCATAATATTAGTTCTGGGTTCTACATCTATTTTTATAAGTGATAATGTCAAGTTCTGTTTAACTTGACATTTTGGAAGTGTTTTTTTGTTTGTAACACTCTTCTTTCATTTGTTTGACCTCCAAAATTTTTGTCAAATATGCATATATGTAGCACAGCAAGATTTAAAGTATGCAAAAGTTAAGTCTGAAATAAGATTTGAGAAATGCTTAATTAAATATAACAAAAAGAGTTTAAGAATCATGTCTTTTTGTGCATGAATTAAAGTGCATGGTCATTTTTGTTATTTGCAGAACTGCACATTCAGTGTTGATAAAGTTCATTATCTACTTATCTTGAAATTACAGATAGTTTTCATTAAAAATATTTATTTATAACATTTGATGGTAATATATTTGTTTTGAAACCTGTTCTTTCAGTTTTTATTATTTTGATTTATATGTAGTTATTATAACATTTTATTGTAAAACTTGATCTTATCTGAGAAATATTTTGTTCATAACTTTCTTGATTTCATCAATCTCTTTTTCTACAAATCTTTCTCCCTTGCAATTTCTATCGTAAACATTGATTGCATTTCATGGGTTATAATTTAATTTATATTCTCTTATTCATGTATGTTCATCAATTAGAAACTTTAATTAGTATCAGCTCTCGTTTATTTAACAATGCTTTATCAATTAAAGTGTATTTCTAAGTGCTTTATTCAAATAAAGTGTAGTATTTACAATTAAAATATATTTACAATTATTTTGTCTTTGTATAGCAATGGAACCTAATCCTTTTATGATTTTGGGCAAACGAAGATCTAGAGCCCAAAGTCAAAATAGTTGCAGTACTAATGAAGGTAAAAGTGGTAATGAATCAAGCACTCAGATGATTGATAAAAACGACCATAAAAAGATGAAAAATGTTGAAAAAACAAGTAAAAAATGTAAATAATTTTAATGTGAATTATTTAATTAAATATAGTATAATGTTTGTATTAAACATTTTATAATAGAGAATCCCATCTTTTTTTAACACTTAAAATTATCAAAGCATAGGATTGTCTAATTTTTAAAATTAATATAACAAAAAAATTAATGTGTTTTATTTTTAAGATTTAATTATAAGTTTGAGGTGTTAATTTTGTTCTCTGCAAGTGAAATTGAATGTGCGACTAATTTCAGATTCTTCGGAGTCCAAAGATAAAGTGAAGTGTAAATTGCAATCCTCAGCAAATCGTTCAAGAAGCTCCTCCAAATCATCCAGCGCAAGTCGAAACGACAACAAAAATCAAACCAGTGTTGTATCAAAGAAAGACGCTGTTGAAGAACCAAAAAAGAAAAAATCGGACTCAAACACAAAAGTTGAGGGAAAGTTGGAGACTAGCGAAAATGTTTCGTCTGATCACAAACCAAAGAAACACAAAAAACATAAAGAAGATCACCATAAACATCATCACAAACATCATCATAAGCATCATCACCATAAGAAACACAAGCAAGATAAGCATGTACAAGATGGAACTGTGATATCTTTGAGCACAAACAGTGAAGACTCTTCTCTTTCTCATTCTTCACCAAGAGATTATGATCAGAATAATACTTTTATCCTGGAGAATTCCAAGTCTGAACTGACTGTGAAGATTAAGAAGTCGCCATCACCTCACACTAACCAAGAGGAGGCTGCAGCTGCTTCTAAAAAAACCAAAGTGCCCGTTGCTAACAGCTCAGATGATGACAGCATGGAACCCGCTAAAAAGAAACTGAAGAAATCAAAAGTAAAGACATGTTTAAGACACTTATAATTTAATTTTTGAAATCTAGTTGCTTAGAATGTTTGGTACTTTACCATTTCACCGGCACATATCTCCCCAAGGGAAAATTAAATTGCCAATTGGTAACAACACACTTATACACATTGAAATTTTTAAATAATGTTGTTTTACATAAAAATTTTTTAATTTATTTATTTAATTGTTGTTCTCATGTTCACGCTATGCGTGGAATGATGGGTGCCAGAGCCTCAATTTATTTACTTATTATATTAGATTACAATTTATCGGGTGATGCATATTTCAAAATCTTATTATTTTTTTAAAAAATATTTTTTATGTGAATTTGTTAAGATTACTATTTTTTAAGCTATATTTTTAAAATCCGATTTTTTTAGAGAGATTTTAAGAAATTATTAAATTTGTATATATAGCAACATAGCATAAAATTATGAAATGAAAAAAAAGAGTCGAAATAAAGTCGTTGACAGTAAAAGGCCGTCACATGTTTTGGAAACCTAGCAGTAAAAGGTTACCAGCGGAGATATTCCCTCTAGCGTCAGTTGTATCATTTTTGGCGACTTTATCGCCTGCGCCGGCAAAATGGAAAAGTATCAAATGTTTTTATTAATGAACTATTTTAATACGAGAGGACAATTTTTTATTTCAAAAATATACTAATGTAATATATTGGCAATTCTATTTTACTGGAATCGTACTTTCTCAAAGTCATACTTAAAATAGTATTTCCCATGAATTTAGACTTAATTTTCTTTAAAACAAAGTTTTACAAATATTACTTGGGTACAATATTTTGTTAAATTTGCCTTAAAACAAAATGAGTCAATTTCCTTACATTTGATACATGTCAAATTGTTAAAAACTTGGATCAGTGTTCAACAGTAAATCAAAGTTATTTAAATATCCAATATAAAGCTGTCTATAAAATTGAAATTATTTTATTTATTGTGCCCATTTTCATAAATTCCAAGACAATATTGCTTCTTTTTATATGATCTCTTTGTAAAAGTTGTCTTAATACTATTTACTGTAATATATTGAATAAAAAATATTGCATAGAATTCTAAAGTATTTTCAATTTTACTTATTTCACTAACCAAGTTTACATGTAGCATTTTAATTCTTGGTTGTGAAATCTGGAACTAGTTATAAAATGATACCTAAATTTTTATCAGTTTTACTATTCATTTCTCTCCTTTAAGTGTTTTTCCTCAAATACTTTTTGCCATTTTGCATACTAATTCCTGCATGGTTGTTTGTACAGTGGTTTAGAATCCACTTTAGAAACCTTTATCATTGTATAAGTAATCTATATGCACTAAAAAGCAATTGTAGAAAAATCGTCTTAGAGATAGAGAAATATTAATATGTTTTGGAAAATATCTTAATGTGCATTTTATTAGCCTAATATTTGTATATCAATTTTACCCTTTCATAAAAAATACTACATTGACTTACTGATAAATAGTCGTTTAACGCTTTTAATTCCTGATTTTAGTGTAAAACCTATTCTTAATCAGAATTAAATAAAAATTTCTATTATTTTAAATATTTCTTGCATTGAATTTTAATATTTTACTCTATTTTCAGTTATCTACTTCATCTAATAAACCTGCTAAAAGAAAAGAACGTGTGCCATCAGTTGAGAAAAGTAAAATAGCAGGTAAAATAATTTATATAATTATTTTCATATTATTTATATTTTTATTTTGAAGCAAAGATATCATTTAACAAGATCAATCTTAGAGTATAAATTCTATTTATGTTAATATGTATTGAATAATCTTTTACATGCATAGTATGTGTATATATATAGTGAGAGAGCACACACAAAAATATTCAAACCATTATAATATTTGATTTTGCTACATATAGTATAATCATAGAGATTATTTTAGTGAAAATGTTATTTTTGAAAATTTAAAAGAAAGTAGGTATGATTAAAATCTGAATTTCTGATTCTCAATGCCAAATTTTTGTTTTATATTTCTAAAACTTATTGAAATTTCTTCCAAATACCTGCAGTATATATATATTTATGTGCAGCCGTTTATATAATTAAAAATTCAAGTTTCATTTGATTTTTTTCAATTAGTGTCAATTGTATTAGTTTTCTCTTGCCCAATCAATGCCGAGCTGGCAGCCGAATGGTTAGCGCTCTTGCCTTCGTTTCAACAGTTCGTGGGTTCGAATCCCACCTTGGGCATGGATGTTTGTAGTGGTTCGGAATCCACTTTAAACCGTAAGTCCTGGTCTAATTAGCCCTCGTGTGCAAAAAATGACCGTTGAGCGACAAACAAACAAACAAACTTGCCCAATCAATATTTTTTTGTAATTATGTTTTCTGTGTCCTCTATATATTATCTAATTATGGCCTATATAAGGACACGCAACATTTGCAAATTGCATGACAATATTATTTTGATCATTTTTAATTTTTCTTTTGAAAATTGGGTTTAAGCTTTCTCATTTATTTTATGTATTACATTTTTATATCTCTGGACGAATGTGTCTGATACTTTTGTGTGTGTTATATATATGTATAATTATATCTAACACAAATTAAGCATATAAATAGATTGCAGCAAAATTATTTTTTGGGCTAAAATATTTTTGAGGCATACAAAATATTTACTGTAAGAATAATGCTTATACTTTACTCAGCAAAGCTTTAGTTTGGCAACCTTTTTTATTTGCTATGCCATTAGAGTAATAATAAATGGATCACAGATATTCCTATGAGTGTTATGTATTGGATTTCTTAATTTCTGAAAGCCTATTTGTATATAGCATACTCTGTATTGATTGCAATTCAAGAGCTTTTATTATTTATTTATTATTTGGAGAATCCTTTTTAAAGGTGTCAGTTAAATCAGCATTTGTGTTTAAAAAGTGGTCATTGAGCTATCAACTGAATTAATCATTTCTTACTGTTTTGTTTGCAAATATTTACTTTAAATTATTTATCATAATACAAATACTCCAGTAAATTTCAATATTGTAAAGTATGTAATATACTTTTCCAAGAAAGAAAAATATTTTTTGTTAAATTTTGTTCATAAAATTTTTTTTAACATTAAAAATCAATTAGAAGGTTATTTTGCTGCTTTCTCTTTATATAGTGTGATGTTTTTGCTTAAAATATGATATTTTTATATTATATGCTTATAATAGCTTCATAAAAACTTATCAAATACGTTTTTGATGTTAATAAAGGTATTCAGCAAACACTGAATTAAGCTAGTGGTGAATATTTTGTTACTTGCTAACATTTAATTTTTCATCACTTTTAGTTTTATTTTACCGTTCTTTTAACTTTTTACATACTGCAAAAAAATTAAACAAAGAACATTTTTCTATTTTTAGATACCCCTTTCTGTTTATAAAAATATACATTAAACTACCATCTTTCAATACATATTTAATAATTTTTACTTTTTAGGAAAATAGTTCAAATTTGTTTTATTTGTAAATAAGCTCTAAATTATGTGTTCCCCAGTTTAACTATTAGTATATTAAAGAAAACTTGAGTAGGTGGTTATTTTAGGTGATAATTATTTCTTAATAATTATCACCTATAATAATTTCTAATTTAAAAGTATTTCTTTTTATTTATTTATTGCCATCTTTTTACATGTCTGTTCTCAAAATTTCAAATTTTTGTATGAAATTAAATATAAATAAAATATTGATTCGATAATTGTTCATGTAAAAGTTTAAACTAAAATCCATATTTATATATAATACCTTTTTTTTCTCCCCTTCAAAACTTTTTGACATTCATACTATTTTGGTGCTGAATTTTTCTTAAGTTTTAACATATACAGAATGTCTGGAACAGTTTCAAGCCACTTACTTTTTGTAATTATTAATCATAGATATATACTTACTGCTTGAAAATATTTTAAATTGGGTATAATTTTAATATTTTTTTATAATCAAAAAGTTCCTTTTAAAATACTTTAATGTTTTCAAATAATATGCATTTTTTTATTATGCTATTGTAATAATATTTCTATATATCAATTTGTGAACTTGAAAGTTATTATTGTTCTTGCAAAATTGATAAAGATATAAAGCATTATAATTATTAATGTTTTCTTAATAATAAAGAGCTTTATTTCTATTAAGTTTTTTATATAGTTAGATATAGCTGAACTATTCAAAATTCTATAAAATTCTAATTCCAGTAAGTTTTCATTCCATAAAAATTAAAGATAATTTTCAGAAATCAAGTAGGTTCAGTTTAAAAGCATATTATCTTAATTATCTAGTTAAAATTTTCTTAGAAAAATCATGAAATTATATGTATTTCCTAAAGTTTTAACTGTTATTGGTTGGTCAAGTTTAACATTTACCAAAATCGAATTCTACCACAAGAAAGAAGTATAAAATGTCAGAATTCTAATTTATATGTTATATTTTTTTTCAGTTGAAAGCATGAATTTGTGATTAATGATTCAAAAAGTTTTCAAATGTTGTTTGCAGCTTTTCCAAACACACTGTATATGATAGGCATGACAGATTTTGCAAATTTTTGTGGAAACTATTTAAGATTTTCACTCTGACTAATAATAGTTATAATTTAAACAATTATAATTTTCCTTTAATAATTGTTCATTAATAAGTTATGAATAATTATAATTAATCTATGTTTTTCATGTGTGTTAACACAACTATAAATTATGAAAATTTTCTGAAAATTTCTTTTTTCAAATAGTTTCCACAAGGATAAATCTGCAACATTTGTCTGTTTAAAAAAATATTTAATTTTCCTGTAAAATTTTCTAACTATATAACTTTTCATGTAATTTTCTTTAAAGTCAACTTCTATCTTTTGAAGCAAGCATTTTCAAGAGCAATTCAGCGCATTTCCCAATTATTTGATTAATATCTTCCTAAATTAGTTATTTTATTCATTTAAAATTTAATCGCCTTATTCTGCATAATTTTGTGGAAGAGCGGCAAATGTGATGAATTCTTTCCAAGATGCAGGTACTCATGGGTGTTTTGTTCAATTTATTCAATACCGATTCTTCATTCTACATATAATTGGCATTTTTTCCTTTTAAGAAAAATGTCAATTTTGTTGGCTGCATTTTAATTTGTGATAATGATAATCTTACTATGTGTAATTGTTTTTAAAGTACAACATGAATATTCTTATTTTTCTTCTTAATTAGGAAATATTATATATATATATATATATATATGCTAAGTAGCATATCTTTATAAGTGCTATCAACAGCTGATAATATATATGTGATGTTTTTAATTTGTATATTTTGTGGAATGTATTGAATTTGCTTTTTACCTTCAGTTTTCGTGAAAAAATAAATATTACCTATGATAACTCTTAAGATTAATGAATTTCTTCACAGTTGGTTATAGTCTTTCACTTCACCCTTTCTGTATTTTTCTCATTCCTCGAATAGACTTTTTGTATGTCTTTTGCATGCATTATTTCTCTGTCTTTTACTCGGAAGTTACTGCAAGCTATAAATGTGTGTAACTTAAGATGTGTTAAGCAGTTCGTGTGGGAGTGAGAGGAAACTGCTTGAAATTCCATATATTTATTTTGAAAAAATTTTCTCCAGCCTTTTTGCCGGTTCGACAACTGTGGAGATGGTCGGGGAAAAGCTTTCGGCGTCCTGGGGCTAAAGGAAAGGCTAAAAAGGAATTTTATAAGGCAATACAACGTGGTAAAGAAACGATACGGGTAAAAGTCATTAACTTATTTTTGCTTTGCCGAATGTCATTATTATGCAATTAAGCTTTAATGGTAACGTTTATTATTTCTAAGGGATAAAATATTTATGTGTTATCTTTATTTAAATATTTATGAATTTTCAATTTTGTTTATATCAGTATAATACATCATAATAATGTAGTAGATATAATATTTAATTAAAAGATATTAATCTTTTTCTAAATTAATGTTTTTTAATATTATCAGTTTTAATTTCTATTTAATTGGCTTATCATCAATATAGTTAAATTTTTATCATTTTAATTTTTAAGTTAATATATCAGTTACAAATGTCAACTGAATATATTTTTTAAAAATGTATTTATCAGAGAATTAGATTAATATATAATATCTTTGTTTTCATTATTTTAAATTCAGTTTTATCACTATGAATTATTATGCAGTTTGAGACTATTACTAAATTTACATATTACATTTTAAGTATAAAACACATAACAGTGATATATATATATATGTATCACTTACAAAATTTTGTAAGCATTTTCTAGTATATCCTAAACTTATACTTTACCTAGGTTTCTCTAGTTCCACATTAACTTACTCACCTTAATTATTTTTTTGAACTTTTATTGAATTGGTATATATTTCTTAAACTATGTATCATTAAAAAAGTTGTATTTCTATACTTAAGAAAAAAAGTTTTACTTAAATATTAATTTTAAAGTTTAAAATTATCCACACGATATGTATAATTTTAAACTATATATTCTCATATATTTAGTATTATGTTTACAATATCTAAATATTAAATAGGAAAAATCTTTTGGCATTCTAAATTTTTATATATCTTAGAATTATAGTTAAAGCATATGATCTTGTAGTTTTAATTACTTTACCCTATACTTTTTAGGAATTAGTATCAGGAATTATATAATATTTGTCACTAGAAATTATTGTTAATATTTAAAAATGTGAACAGGTGGGTGACTGTGCTGTTTTTCTATCCACTGGGCGGCCCCATTTACCTTACATTGGAAGAATTGAGACCATGTGGGAATCATGGGGAGGAAAAATGGATGTGAAGGTCAAGTGGTTCTATCATCCTGAAGAAACTAAAAACGGGAAAAAACTTGGTCATTTAAAAGTAAGTTGATTAATTTTAATATATGTCTTTCACAAAATAAAATTTTTTTGAAAATGTCTTAAATCAGTTTAAATTTAAATGTTAAGTATGTTTAATGTATATTTAGGTTTAATTTTAATACAAAAGCCCAGTGGCTTAGTAGTAATGTTTCACGTTCCCAAGACATAGGTTCGATCTTTGGGCTTGGCAAGATCGACTCAGCCTTTCATCCCTTCAGTGGGTTGATAAACTGAGTACCAAGCATGCTTGAGAACTAAACACTGGGGGTTTCACTTTAGGCTGACCACCTAATTGGAACATATGCTTTGCACCCCAGGGTCTCTCAGTCACGAGAACAGAGATAGGCACTGTAGGCTTTGGCCCACTTGGGTTGTCATGCCTCAGAGTCTAGTTTAATTTTAATGTAGAAATTTTGTTATATAATTTATAAATATGGAACTATGAATTTATTGCACCATGTCCTATATTCCACTTTCTCGCGACACCTTGGCATGAATGTTTATGGTGGCTCTCAATCCATATTGGAATTGCTGATTCTAGTCAAATAAGTTGTTTTTTACAAAAAACTATTTATTACCAAATTAGCCAAACCACTTAGTTGCGATTTTGATCCATACATAGAATGTTGTAAAGGATCAGTATTTTTTAAATGTTAATTCGAAATAGTAATTTAGTTCATAAATTATATGATAGAACAAGTAAATTTTACTTTCCTTCTTGCTTATATTTTTTTTTGAATTGTTACGTAAAATTTTGTCTTGTTTAAAAAATGCATTAGACATCTGAAATATTTCATGGTGCTCAATTTCTTTAGTTAAATTCAACCTCTCTTTATGAAACTATAATTTAAAGTGAAATAATTCTAATGACTTAATACTATGATTTACATAGTAAAAATTTCTTGAATTCAATGTACAATTTTATAATGCTCAATCGATGAAACAGTTGTACAATTAATCCAAGATTTTTTATAAATATTGTATCAAATACAAATTTAATATTCATAGGCTAAAAAATATGTTAGTTTTTAAAATGATATATGAAAACAATTTTCTGAACTTAAAAAGTATATGCCCTTTAACACACAACGCTGAATAAACACTTAAACATTCATATTGCATTTTAGTTGTAATGTTTGGTTATAAGATTACTTTCTTTAATAGTTATGTACACTAAAATCATTAAAATACATAATACACACTAAATTAATTGAAGAATATAAATAATTCCATATAAAGAGAGTATTCAGCACAAGTTTAGTTCTTTAAGTGCTTATATGTGTTAAGCTTTTAGTTTTGGAAATGTTGCAAATTTATTTAGTTTAGCCAATTCTTATCAAGACTTTTATAGTTTTAAACATGTTTAATTTTTGATGAAACACACTTTGTATGAGAACTTTCATTTGCATTACCTTATGGGTATACAAACTATAATTCACTTTAAATTCATTTTAGTTGTTTTAATAGCTTTTTTTATCTTTTTTTACAGGGAGCGTTGTTTCAGTCTCCTCACTTTGACGAGAATGATGTGCAGACCATATCTCACAAATGTGAAGTCCTTTCTTGGAGTGATTACCAGGAAAAAAAGCACCCTGAAAACGGCTACGGATCATTATTTGATAACAATGACACTTATTTCCTTGCAGGAACTTATGATCCCTGCCTGGGGACACTCTTATTGGAACCTGGGGTGCCATCAAATAATTCACAGGATCTGTGAGCTTTATGTATTGGATCTTTCATTTTTGTGCTTGAATCACTTATTTGTTAATTGTTCTTAATTTGTTGTTGTAAAGCAGTGTGATTCGCGCTTTATGTTATTTCTCAACATCAATCTCACTGTTTTATTTGTTATGCTTTAGCCTTTGATTTAGAACTATTATTGTTGTGTAAATGTGAGAACTTGGGGCTTCCCTGTATTTTGTGAATGTTTATTGCTGTTTCTTTCAGCTGAACAGTGCATTAGATATCATTGCTTGTAAAAAGTACCTGAAACTTTATTCTTTCTTTTGACGCTCTAGAACTTTTCCTCATTCTTTTCAAAGCACTTGAAAGTATCAAAGTGTTATACATTTAGCCGCATATGCACGTAGCACAAACTGTATCATGTACCACAAAGTGGAAGTAGCAATATGTGTACATTGTTAATATGAACACTGGCTTGTTATTTGTAGAGAATCATTTCAACTATTGCTACGAAACTTTTTATGTTCCTTGGGGAGCCCCTTCTAGCAATCTGCCGCTTCTTCAAGTGCTGTAGAAGCGTCATTTCAATGCTTCTTGCTTGTTTGTACTGAAAGCGTGGCTCAAAGAGTTCTTATTAAAACTGCTTACTGTAAATTTGGAAGATATAAAAAAAAATAGCTGCGAGAAAAGGATATTTCTCTCAGACTCTTTTTGAGGGGAGAAATATTTTGTATCATATTTGCAAAGCATTTTCAAAGGTGACAAATATGCTACGTGGTACATGAAGTTCCACCAGTATTGATTATCCTCTTTAAAATGTTTTACTGGATGAAAAATATTAAGTGATACAAAGAATTTATTTTTAAAACATTTGTTTTATAGTCTGTATACTATTTGGATTATTTTTTAACTTATATCAAAGCTCTTTGAAAAAAGGCAGTGCCTTACTTTATATTTTTCTCTTTTAAAGAAGCAAAATAGAATCGATCAGCACATTGACCCTTTCTAATTCGCTTACATGAAATTAAATATGCTTGGAAGTAAAAAAAATATAAATATACTGCTCACAAAATTTAAGTTTTGAATAGCTGATGAAATTGTTAAAGAAAACAGTTTAAAAAGCAACCGGAATGGAATGTTCAAATCGGAATTACTATATAGTACGCGCCATCATCACTTCAAATAGATTTTACATAAATGTATATTTCAAAAGTAACAAAATGTTCGCATTTAATGTGCAATCTTTTCATTGTTCAATTCGAAACGATGTATTTGTCACCTCTACCAAGGATGAAAAAGTGTAGCTGGATGTTAAATAATTTCTTGTTATGAAATAAATTACCTTTTACTTATAGTATCAATGTAGCTTAATATTTTGAAGTCAACAATATTGTTCTCAACTTCTGAATATGGTGTACTTTTTATTCTTTGTGCTATTAATTTTTCAAATAGCAATAAATACTAAGTATCTTACTCACTTCAGCACAAGAGTTTAGCTGAATATAGTGCTGTAGCTTCCCACTGCACTTAAATTTTAATCTTATTTTGGGAGGAGGAGTAGGAAAAAAAAAGATACTATATCTTACCACTACTCAAACAACAAAGATATCTTCTTTTGATTATATTTTAGTGGTATAGCAAACCTATAACTTGACCTTATGAAATTTTATAGCAGTTGTTAACATATGTAATTAAATTTTAAGATTCAGAGTATATAACTACCATACATATATTATAATACAAAATGCCATATGTTTGCCTTAAAAAGTATTTTAGCCATGAATGGGGATTACTAAGTTCAAACTATGCCTTCCATACAGCTATGCACTTCATTTCTCACAGGAAGTCATACAAGTAGTCATAGTCTCACAGGATTTCATACGGTTCAGTCAATATAATTCTCATAGATATTTAATGTCCTTGTAATGAAATAGTGACTATGCATTTCATTTCTCATAATCACTGAAGTGTACCTATTTTTCACTTACGCTATGTACCTTATGAAATGCTGGAATTGCAACCAAATTATTAAAGACAACATAAAGTTATATTAATGAGTGTAAATGAATAAACCTTTTTAAACTAGTTCCTGGGCCAAAACTTTTTAGCTGCGTGTAGTAAGTTGTTTTCTGTAATGTATGTGACTAGTGGTGAATTTTAAATTACTAAAATTTAATCTAGTCTTTTCCTTTTGTTTTCATATTATCCTTTAATCCTTTTTTTATTATTGTTTTGTGCACATAACCATATTTTTTCAAATGACTTTTGCAGCAATATTTTCCTTTTTTTTAAATTTATCTCATAATTTGATAGTTGGGATCAAAATTACCACTGCATTTTTCCCCTTCAAACTATGCTCGATTTAACTATAGCTTTTAGTGTGTGCCATTTTCTTGTCTTTAATACTTTTTCTGTGTTGCCAAATATTCTTAGTGATGCTAATATTCTTAGTGATAATAGGTTTAAAAGAATGTACAATCCATTTTGAAGTGCCATATCTAAGACGTGTTTTTAATATTGTGTCACAAAATGAAAGTAGCTACTTACTGACTATGCATTTTCATGAGAAATAACCTGAAGAATACAAAAAGTAGGATTTAAGGTTTCAGTAGCTCTTGTGATCATGCGGTGACAAACCAAAGATTAGGATGAATATTTAAATAAAGAGTTGGCTCTTGTAGTAAATAAGCCTAGACAAGGGGGTCTCTAACTACAGAGTGTCTGTGCCATAAGTGTCAATATAACACTCTTTGCTTCCATTGAATCTATGCAATCTTAATGTTAGCCTTTTTGCATTTCAAACAAAAGTACACCATACTCACAGGTTGATGGATCTTCTCATTCTATTGTATGTGAATAATTGTTTTAAAATTTTACACTATTGTGTAATTGTATAGATACACAGATTTGTTATGCAACGAATAGTTTTTCGCTTCTATTTGTCAGCTTTTTCACTTAATGTTGTATAATCTTGTTTTTATTTGTTATGAAGTTTTAGTCATATTTTAAAATTGTTCTGAATTTGTGTTATTTGATGTTTTTTATGCAATTTAAATATCAGTGGTTCCCTGTGATAATTTCATTAAATAAGAAATGTAATGTTTTGCACTGAAGAATGTATTTTATGTGTATGATTTTTCGAAAATGTGCAATCACCTCATTTGATGTGAAATTATTAAAAAAAATGGAATTTTTTCTATTTTTGTTATATATTTAATTAGTAATACTTTCTAAGAACTTTAAAATTTCTATAAAAATTTCATTCTCTTGAATGTGTGCATTTTACTATGCGATTAATTATGTTTGCAACTTAATTAATCACAGAGTACATTATTAATGACATTGGTGTTTTATCCATTCAAATTTGGAAGTTTCATTTTTGTAAACTTAACTAATAATGAGCGCATTTTGTCATCCATTAAAAAGAACCACTGGTTACTTCAAACAAGAGTATTTGTACATTTTTCTTTTTGAATACTTCTATCAGCACGCTTAAAGCTTGTGTAGTAAATAAAATGGGGAAAAAAATTCAAATTAGTTTGAAAAAGATAAAAATTCAATGTAGTTCTGTGCAACGCATTCTGATTTTTCTGTACAGTGTAAATAATGCTTGTAATTGTATAAATCTGAATGTATTTCGCCATGTAGAAAACCCTATTTTTATATATATAGCAAAAGCCATTTTGAAGGGGGAAGTTATTATGAGGGTGCTGGTTTGTATATAATAAGACATATACACTGTAGTTTGGCAGAAAACCATTATGTCTATGTAATGCATTTACTAGACTGCTCTTGGTTTTAAATATGTCTTAGGTACATAAAAAATGGTGCCTGTTTGTGATATTAATTTAGTTATTTTTTGATCGATTTTGTGATTTTATTCTGACTATCTTTATTAAGACCGGAAAATATTAATTGAAGATTAGTATATCATGTGAATCCATATCTTTGAAAATAATTTTTTCATGATCATAAGCAATTCGTTTTCCCAATATAACTTGGGAAATGATTGCATTGAAACTCATTCTGGCTTTTTGGAAATAATTATATTTTGTTTTCAGCGGATAAATTGTAATCTGCTAAATAACAATAATGAAGTTTTATTTTTCAATTTTGGCGCAGTCATTTTGAATTAACTCTGTAGTGTTTGTTATTAAAAAAATCGTTTTACTTAATCGGAACAAAACCATATAAAAAATCGATTGTCCATTGCATTGACATTGTATCTGTAAATATGAGCATTATTTGTCTATTTCATCACAAAATGTGATTTTTACATGTTTTTATGTGCATATGTATATTGTATTATAAATTTTTTTAATGTTGATTCCATTTAAATACTGTTACAGGTTCAAAGAATAATGTTTTATACGAATGTGGCATGCATATGCTGGAATAGTATACACTGTTTAGTGGCATGTGCTATATCATTTGACAGGTTTTTGAACTTGTAGCAGAATTAGCGGTCAGATCACCATTTACATAATCATTATCATATACGCGAAATGAGTTTTTAAAAGCAGCCTTTTTTTGTCGCTCTTTCGTTTGAACCTCTCAATTTACACAAATTTCTGCAATGAATTGAAGGAAACTGCAGTTCGTTTGAAGATTGTGTATGTGTTTTATAAATGGAAGAATGAGCGAGTCTTTCCTGTTTAAATGGCTTTTAAAATCTGCAAGTACTTACAATAGAGTCAAGCCAAAAAAAAAAATTAAAAGGGGAAAAAAATCATAAACATTAATATTTTGAGTACCACTTTCCTCACAATTGAACGTAGGCTGTTATGTGTTAAGTTACATAACATAAATTTATCTCCCGTTTGTATATAAAAAGAAGTTCATCAAAGAATTATTGAATTGTTTAAAATGGAAATTCTATTGGTAATAAGTTGGCTTTCTTCATTTGATGATGTTGCAGTTACATAAAGTAATAAAAATTGTTGTTGAATTGACTTTGCTTTCTGTGTGTGAATCATTTATTCCACTGATACAACAGAACAATTGTTGCAAACTTATAACTATCTAAATACAAAAAAATTTGACTATCAATAATACAAAGTGTCTTTAATATTTTTGTATTTAAAATATGTTAATTAAATTAAAATCTTCTTTTAATAATCTTGAAAGTTTTTTATTAAAGGGTTATTTTAAAATTACATCACAAGTATAAAAATAATTTTCAAAAATGTTTAAAAATATTTATAAGTTGCATTAATAAAATTAATATATATGAAGAATAGTGCAGTTTTTACATTTTTGACAATTCCTTAATGATCGGATAATTTTTAAATGAAAGTACCTATTAATTTTATTCAGGAAAATTAATTCTGAAAAAGTTAGTGCTGACATCTCGTTAAAAGAAAACATCTTCAATGACATATAACATATCCTAGTACTACCATCTGGTGCATAAAATGAAAATTTTCTGGCCTAAAAGAGAGATTTATTTTAATCTTTTTAATATACTACGTTATATTTCAAAAATTCAGCCTGGAATTATCACAGGCATTGGAAATTACAGTGTAAAACCTCACCTTATCATAGCGAGAATTATGCATACTTAAGAGGTTAATGCAGGAAATGTGGAGACTGTCCAAGGATTTAATTTAAAATAAGATATGGGTCAATTTTTCATTTATTAGTATTCGTAGTAGCTCCATATCTGCATTCAAAAATAATGAATTAATGGATAAAATCAAATAACTATGGGATGTTATTTATATACATGCATTTTTATTGATCAAGCATTATTTATGCAGTAACTCTTCAAATGTCCTCACTTAGTTAACGAAATTTGAAATTTGTGCATTGTTGCACCAGCGTACTTCCCTGAATCTTGTCCAGAGTTGGTCTCTTACCAGTTCAATAGAAGTCACTGGGTGGAGTCTTCGTGACTTTGAAGCAGGGACCAAGCAGAAGACCCCCCAATACCTGGCCTGCCACCCCCAGAGGTATCATTTCACTTGCAGGACATTACGACCACCTTGTGCATTGTCTGCAGTCTTTACAGAGTTATACATTTTTAATTGGACACGATAATTTTGAGAAAATGTGAATAATTATATAATGTGCAGTAGTTATTATTGTATACATGTTAGGCCTCGTGTGAAAAAAATAGTAATCAGAAACATACACTTCTATCAGTGTTTATTTTCCCATGTTGTGAAAATGTGTGATTATTAGTTATAACTTTTCTAGAGAATAATCCGTATATTTTTTTGCTTAATTTTTCTTAACGATTTACTTGTTGGAATATTTACATCATAAAGATATTAATGTGATTCGCTGAAAAAATTTATAATGTGTATTAACTGAAAAAAATAAATGTTCTTGATATTTAATTTTATTGCTAAAATCTTAAAAAGGTGGAAAACTAAGCTAATTAATTAAACTAAATTTTTCATTTTGATTTTTAACTGTATTATATTATTATTTATGAATGTAAAAAATAAGCTACTTACCTCGTGAGTTTGGATGATGCCATTATGTCTTATGTGTCCTAAAATTATGAGTAATTTGTGTCAAAATGTAAACATTAAAATATAAACTCATTGCAATAAACGTAAACTATTTTCAGAAATTTTGCTCTTTTTTAAGAATAGGTCATTGGTTTCTTATATTGCAATTTTTTTTAAAACTTAAAAGAAAAACCATTGCGAATTAAAGTATGTCAATTTACATAAATGTCCCGAGAATATTAGTGAATATTTTTTCAAGCTATTAATAACATTAAAATGACTTTATCGTATTTATAAAGTATTTAACAAAAAATTGTTTTGGCTAAAATTTATTTTCTCAAATAATCATAAAAATCTAAAACTCTATTATAGGTACATATTAAAAAATTACATTCTATATAAATATATTATAAAAAGTTTTCAAAGATTTTAATTTTTTTGTGAATACCTTTTGATATATTTTAGTCATTTAATGGCTGAACTCTAATACGTACATTTGTGCGTGTCATACACAGCTATAAAATGCATATACAGTTGAAGCAGAAAATTTTGAAGAAGAAAAAAAGTACCCAAGTCTTTTCACATTTATCTTATTTATATGTTAAATTTTCCATAAATATTTTTAATACAAAATAGTTTTTCATTTCATATTAAGCAATTATCAGACAAGTTATATTTGTGTCCCTTTTATTAAACAGTAGCGATTTTCATAAATATAAAAAAGAATTTATTTGTTTAAAAATACATTATGAAACTTGTATGCATTAGTATAGTAAAAATATGAACAATATTAAACAAAAACTGTTGATTTAAAACAATAAATTATAAAAAAAGGTAAAATTTCAAAAAATCTTATTATTTTACCTTTTTTCTCATCAAGTACTACTTGCCAATTTATTCGAGCCTTTAGAATACATATAAAAAAGTATCAAAATTTTGAAAATATTTTTTATTTATTTTAAAAAAACCTGGAATGTTCGATTATTTATTAATAAAACGCTATGGATTATGTCCTGCGTTTTATAACCTCATGATTGTTAAATCCAGGAATGTGAAAAGTCGGGGATTCGGTGTAGATTCATGTAACACTTAGTTTGGCGATAAACTTTAATTTCTAGTAATTCTGGTAACCCTATCTTTGTATCGTGTTACTCACATCTTGGCACCTATCGTGGTGTCAAAGAATCAAGAAGTACTCGATTGAAAACTCGTGATTCATAATCAATGATTTCTGAAGTTTGGTGGAAAGTATAGTACGCGATATATTGGTAAATGAGAAAATATCAAATATAATCAAAAGCACAAGTGTATGACAGAGTTAAATCGTGTAATGTCTTTAGAACACTTTTCACATTCTCGACAACAATTACTCCACGTGTAATGCTACACAAAAATGCCCATTATTCAACATTTTAAAAAAATTAGATAATATTGTTGATCAAATTTGATTTTAAAGGAAATCTGGAAAATAATATAAGTAAATTATATTAGAGAATAATTATAAAAAAACAGTCATTTTCATGCGTTTAATTATCAGAATAAAATTTTAATTTTTAATAAGCGATTAAACTATTAAAACAATGTTAAAATATAATTTTGCTCAGGGATTAATGAAATAT
This sequence comes from Latrodectus hesperus, assembly GCA_037975125.1. NCBI lineage: Eukaryota > Metazoa > Arthropoda > Arachnida > Araneae > Theridiidae > Latrodectus > Latrodectus hesperus. The sequence continues at coordinate 4,090,660 of JAJQOW010000018.1, read as the reverse complement.
TTTTAAAATCGGTGAAAAAAGTATATAGATATATTTAATTTTTGTAAGAAAAAATCTAATATTCATTTTTTATGGTATTTTACGTGCATTTTATTTATTTCGAGGGATTCTTTTTTTTATTAAATACTCAAATAATGTTTAAAAAATTGCATAAAAATATATATAATCGACCACAAATTTATACAATTAATCATATAATTTATAATTAATTAATGTCTTAAAATTATTAGATCAATTTATTCGAGTATTAGTATAGTTTCCTTAATTTACTGACGTAGGAAGCATAACCTATTTAAGAAACGTTATTTTTTTAATATTAGCAAAAAATATCGAATTCTAAAGTACCGAAGTTTAGACTGTTTCAAAGTTTTCAGCTTGGTATGATACTAATGAAACATTTCCATTTGAAAGCAGAAAATGGCCAAACTGAAAAACTAAACATTAATTCTTTTGAATTGTTTTTCTCAGAGAAAAGAAATATCTAGATAAAAGTTTCTCAAAATGCAAGTATTCGCGGTCCAATGTTTAATTATAATTTTCTTCGCTCTCCCCCATACATTAAATTGTATAATATATTTTGAGTATTTTAGCGTTAAACCTACATTATGACCTTAATTTTAAACCTTATAACTGACCAATAATATTGAAATTTAATGACATTAGACAAAAGCCATCTTCTATGATAAAACCGCGCTTTTGACTCCTGAGCTGTGTGTCCCGGGTTCGAATCCCGGTTTGGGCATGGATGTTACTTTCTTTCTCTGTGTTCCTCTGTCCTTTCTTCTGTGATGATGAATGACTGTGGCTCACTCTATAAACGAATTTTATGTGGTATAGCGCGGGCAACGCTACTCGCCTTCGTGACTTGGTTCACAGGTGCCCGCTGGGTAACGACAAATGAGTAGCAGTCTCTGGCCTTCTTGTGGCATAGGGCTCGTCATCGTTGGAAAAAAAGCAATGATAAAACAAGAATTTGATGCTTTTTTTATTGCTCTTGTCTCCACCATGTCGAATTTTTTAGTGTTTTCGCGAGAAGTTTCGATTTCGACAGGGTGCTGTCTCAACACCCCCTAAGGGGTGTTGGCTGTCTGCAGCATTCGTAGATGTAACCACATGTTTCCCACAGGGAGAAGAAAGTTTGATAACGTCACAGTTTCTAAATCCAGACGCGCCAGTCTCATTCGACCTTTTTACCGCTTTTGAATCTATCGTGAATGTGTATGTGTTAGGCAGTCCGCAAATTCGTAGATGATCGCATGAGACTTGCTCGCAAGATGCTCAGAGCGTCTTGCGAGAATCGCATCAGTCTAAATGACGTCATTAATGTCTTAGTTACGTCAGAAAAGGGATGGAGCGTGAGACGTTTCTAGATTTCGAGCAGGTTCGAAATATCTGGCAACTTTCCGCGAGACAGCGCTCTCATTGGTTTAAAATTCCATGACGTCAGATTCAACGTTTTAGCTACGTCACACTAAGACATCGAGATCACATTTGTCTACTATAAGACGGCGTCTCAATCGGATTGTCTACCGAGTTTGCGGCCTGCTTTATAGATATGTTTTCGTGAGTTAACTGCAGTTAAGCGTATTAAATATTAACGACAGCAAATTTATGCAGAATCGTATATAATTTTTAAGCGGGCTTATGCTAGTATTAGACGATAATCAAACGTGTTCACAAACGACCTGACTCCAAAAATTGAAATCTAGATTAAAATTAAAATTGAAAAGCAGAAATTATTTTTTAAAAAAACTTCGTCTGTGAATGAAAAAGCTTTCATATTGCCTCTTAAAAGTTTCATGCAAAATAGGAAGATGTAAAAAGCCTCACACCATTGGCGAAGAGCTTATTTTGCCCGCAGTAATTGAGATTGCCGAAACTATGTTTGGAGATAATTTTGCAAAACAATTGCAATCCATACTTCTTTCATATTGTTACTATCGTCCGTCGAATTGGTGACATAGCTGAAAATAAAGTCAGCTTTTCTCGAAGCTGAAGAAGTGGGTGACAATTTATTTTCAATACACCTTGAACAATTGAAATATGCCGACCGACGACTGACTAGTTAGCATTCCTGACTTCTGAGCTGTTGGTCACGGGTTGGAATCCTAGTTCGGGTATGAATGTTCCTTTCTACCTCTCTGTTTTTCTGTCCATTCTCCTAAGATGATGAATGAATGCGGCCATTCAATAAACGGGTTTGTGGTGGTATGACGTGAGGTAGCCTAGTGGTTAGGACATGGGCCTTTCGTCTGGAAGGGCCGAGTTTATTTCCAGTACCGCCAAAACCCACCGAGTACATGCGGTATACGTGCTCATTAAATCTGCGGAATCAAAAATCCTGTGGTCAACCGTTGAGCAGTTATCATGGGTATAATGGACTGGAGAAAATTTCCTCTCCCGCCATATCAAAGACAATTAGGCGAGTAGATCCTCTGGTGGCGCCATCTATCGAAGGAATCTTAGAGCAAAGACTTACTTCCCTCGTGGTACTCTGGTTAAAACGAAAGACGCACTCCTTCTGATTTAGTTTCGCATAGCTGTAGGCTTGAGAGCTTTTCTCGTCCAAGTGCCATAAGTAACAATAGCATGACGTGGGTAATGCTACTCGCTTCCGTCACTTGCTTCACTGTAGCCCACGGGATGATCGTAAACAAGTATCAATTACTGGTCTTGTTGAAGCTACGGTTTAGACACCTAGTGCCCACCATTAGAAAAAATATATATATATTGTTACAAATTTATAAATAATGATTATATTTGTCTTAAAATATCTCAGACAGATCAGAAATTCTCACATTTTGGGCAGAAATTGCGGTATATAGACGCGTGGTAGTTTAAAAGCGGATTTCCTAATAATTTGGCGACTTGGCGACAGTTGGCGAGATTCTTGGCGAGAAATCGATACTTCTGGAAACATCCATCACCTAAGCTCTAGGACCAATATTTTCCGAGATAGCCTAGAAGCTTCCAGAACCTTGGCGAAATTGGTAGATTTCTCCGCCAAGTCAGGTATAAATACCGCAGCCCGACATGGAAGAGTGAGTTTTTGTGAAGACAGTCAGTGAGTGAAGACGATTAGTTGTGACTGCTAGTTGTTCTCTGTCTGAGGTATTTGAGACTTGTGATTAGAAGCTGTTTCTTATTATATCTGACGAATTGTAGCTGTATAATTGTGATTGTTACAGTAGGAATTTCGTTTATCTAGTGAAGTTTTTACGAATAAAGTCTTGTGTTCATTAAGTGGTTGCTTTATTCAACTCTCAATCGACACGAACCCGTGGAGCTCGGTACAACTGGTGTCAGAATCGGGGTTGAAGAGTTGATGCAGCGTGTCACAAGAAAAAATGGATATGGATTTGATGAAAAGTCTTCTCGAAAAATTAGCGGAGCAGATGGCTGAGATGAAAGCTGGACAAGAAGAGATGAAAGCTAGACAAGAAGAGATGAAAGCTGGACAAGAAGAGATTAAAACCGAGATGATGAAAGAGATAAAATCTGGACAGGAGGAGATGAAAGCTGGACAAGAAGAGATGAAAGCTAGACAAGAAGATATGAAAGCTAGACAAGAAGAGATGAAAGCTGGACAAGAAGAGATTAAAACCGAGATGATGAAAGAGATAAAATCTGGACAGGAGGAACTTAAAACGGAACTTAAGAAGGACATTGTAAGTGTTAAAGAAGAATTCTCCAACATCATTCAGGAGAAGATGAATGCAATGGAAGATAAGGTAACTTCAGTTGAAACTAAAGTTCTGGAGATAGAAGAAAACGTTGAAGAAGCATTAGACAATATGAATAAGAAGATTGAAAGCTTGGAGAAGCAAATATCAAACAAACATGAGGAACCCAACGTGACATTTGTGCCTTCCCTTGCCAATATTAAACTCTCAACATTTGATGGGAAATCATCCTGGCAAGTATACAAGACCCAGTTTATGATGGTAGCGGAAGCTAATGGATGGAATCCCCGAGCCCAAGCTTTTCACCTGGCGGCTTCTTTAAGAGGAGACGCGGCTGACATCCTCGAGACGCTTCCGGAGGAGCAGAGGCACGATTTCCAAGCCCTATCGAGTGCGCTTGAGCTGCGGTTTGGAGATAAGTGCACTAAAGAATATAGCAGACTACAGTTAAAGTCCCGCTATCAAAAAGCGGGTGAAAGTCTGCAAGAATTGGCTGCCGATATTCAGCGACTTTCCCATCTAGCATTTTCGGACTGCCCAGCTGAGACACGTCAAGATCTGGCTCTCCATCACTTCATCGATAGTGTGCGGGATCCGGAGATACAGAAAACACTTAGAATCGCCGATGTCAAAGATATTGGATCTGCCCTAGTCTACGCACATAAGATAGAGGCTGCCCAGCAGGCCGCGCGTAAAGACCGGCACTCAATCAGAGCCGTCTCTACTACTGATAGGGACTATGATCTCAGAAAGCAAATCGAAGATCTGCGGCGAAAATTCCGTAACTTAGAAATGAGTAAAGGTGGCAGAAACACGAAAATTCTGTGTTGGACTTGCGGAGCAGTCGGACACGTTCAGAGAGACTGCCCGAAACGAAAAGATGATGGAAATGATCTTCGTCAGAAGCCCCATTTCAAATCGTTTCACATTTCTTCCGTAAGTAGCGGCGACAACGGACTTTTCGTTATGGGACATGTCAACGAAGTTCCCTGCAGAATGATAATCGATACTGGAGCCAACGTAACTATCATTAGGACAGATTTGGCTCGCAAACTTGGTGAGAAACTCATCTGGACGCCGCCCTGCATTACCCTCCAAACTGTGACAGGTGATAAGATTAAAGTGCATGGAAAAGTCAATCTAAACATTGCATTTGGTAATGCCGTGTACCATCATATGGCATATGTCGCTGATATAAATGACGAATTTATTCTCGGATTGGATTTCCTCAAAGAAAACAATTTCAAGTTAGATTTTAAAAATAATGAACTACATTCATGTTCTGAAGACATAGCGATTTTTAAGACGAAATATTCTGATATTAAAACAGTCCATCATATAACTGCAAAGAGTGAAATTACATTACCACCAAGAACTGAGACAATAGTTTCCGGAGCTCTTTCAGAAGATAATAATTTTCATTATGGATTGACTGAATATCCAGATTCCGACAACAGCGTTAAAGGAGTACTAGTGGCTTCTTCACTCGTCGACCTTTCACGAAATATAATCCCGGTAAGAGTTGCTAATCTAAGCAATAAGGTAAAACTAATAAAAGAAGGAGAAGTGCTGGCGACTTGCACTCCAGTGACCTGTATTAACCGAAATTGTCAAACCACACTATCTGAGCCTCCTGACACTCTAATTAATGAACTCCTTCAGAATGCAGAGTTAGATGATAAACAAAGGAATGCTGCAAGAAATCTATTATTAGAATTCGGAGATCTCTTTTCCAAGAAATCAGATGATGTTGGGCGAACCAAATTGACGCAGCACCGAATCAATACAGGAAATCATCCACCCATTAAACAACATCCGAGAAGATTGCCATTCGCTAAGCAGGAAGAGGTGGATAATCTTCTGATGGAAATGCAGCAGAATGACATTATTGAGCCATCAGAGAGTCCTTGGGCTTCGCCTATTGTTTTAGTTCGGAAGAAAGATGGTTCTACCCGATTCTGCGTTGACTATCGTCGGTTAAACAACATCACTAAAAAAGATAGTTACCCTCTTCCTAGGATTGACGATACACTTGATGCTTTATCTGGAAAACAATGGTTTTCGACTTTGGATCTCAAGAGTGGTTATTGGCAAGTAGAGATACATCCTGAAGATCGAGAAAAGACTGCATTCACCACAGGACAAGGACTTTGGCAGTTCAAGGTTATGCCATTTGGGCTTTGCAATGCACCTGCAACGTTTGAGCGCCTGATGGAGACAGTATTACGAGGACTTTCCTACGAAGCCTGTTTGGTATATTTGGACGATATCATTATTGTAGGGCGCACATTGGAAGACCATTTAAGAAACATCCGAAAGGTGCTGGAAAAATTAAAAATGGCCAACCTGAAGCTGAATCCTTGCAAATGTAATTTATTCCGACGTGAAGTAAGCTATCTGGGACACATTATCTCTGCTGAAGGTGTAAGAACAGATCCTGAAAAGATCTCCGCAGTTAAGGACTGGAGTCGTCCAAAAGATGTCCACCAATTAAGAAGTTTTCTTGGACTATGCACATATTACAGGAAATTTGTTAAGGGTTTTTCAAGTATTGCCAGACCTCTTCACAAGTTGACAGAAGTTAAACAGAGATTTCTATGGACAGATGAATGTGAGAAAGCTTTTAAACAACTGAAGGAGGCGTTGACATCTTCGCCCGTTCTTGCATATCCCCAGCCCGAAAAATTATTCATTTTAGATACGGATGCCAGCAACGAAAATATCGGAGCTGTTTTGTCGCAAGAAATTGATGATAAAGAATATGTCATTGCTTATTGGAGTAAATGTCTATCGAAACCAGAGCGGAATTACTGTACAACCAGGAAGGAATTGCTGGCAATCGTTAAAGCCATAGAACATTTCCACCATTATCTCTATGGAAGAAAGTTCTTGCTCCGGACAGATCACGCATCCTTAACCTGGCTTTTAAATTTTAAAAATCCGGAAGGACAGGTAGCCAGATGGATTCAACGACTCCAGGAGTTTGACTTTGAAATACGTCATCGCAAAGGAACTCTTCATGGAAATGCTGATGCACTATCAAGGAAACCGTGCAATGAAAGCTGCCGATATTGTTCGAGAGTAGAGAAGAACTATCAGTTAGTAAATCCTTCGGTACGCCAAGTTACTGTTTCACCTCCACCGAAACCAGACCCATGGAGTGATAAAGGACTTAGAGAAGCTCAAAAAGAAGACCCAGATATAAATCCAATTTTAGAATTAAAAGAATCTTCCAGTATGAAACCAAGTTGGCAGGATATCTCCACCTACAGTCCTGCTACTAAGCAATATTGGGCTCTTTGGGACTCACTCCATATAAGAAATGGTGTCTTATACAGGAAATGGGAGTCCGATGATGGACGTAATTTCAAATGGCAGCTTGTTCTTCCAAAATCAAGAATTTCAGATGTTTTGAAAGAATTGCATAGTAGTTCAACTGGAGGCCACTTTGGAGTAATGAAAACTCTACAGAAGGTTCGAGAACGCTTCTATTGGAGCAAAACGAGACAAGATGTAGAGAAATGGTGCCAATCTTGTGATGACTGTGCGGCACGTAAAGGACCGAAGAAACGTAGCCGAGGAAGGTTGCAGCGGTACAACGTAGGAGCACCTTTTGAGCGAATAGCATTGGACATTTTGGGTCCTTTACCACGATCCTCAAATGGCAACAAATACATACTAGTTGTCATGGACTACTTTACTAAGTGGCCTGAAGCGTTTGCAATCCCCGATCAAGAGGCGACTACAGTAGCCGAGGTTCTAGTGCAGCAATGGGTTTCCAGATTCGGCACACCCTTACAAATTCATTCTGATCAAGGGACAAATTTCACCTCTGTTGTGTTTAAAGGAATGTGTCAAATTCTCGGAATAGACAAGACGCAGACCACGCCACTACACCCACAATCGGACGGCATGGTAGAGAGATTTAACAGAACCATCTTGAATAATCTCTCACTTATGGTTTCCAGAAATCAGCAAGATTGGGATTTGAAGCTACCGCTGTTTCTGCTTGCATATCGCAGTGCTGTCCATGAGACTACCGGATATACTCCTTCACAGATGCTCTTTGGTCGCGAACTTCGTCTCCCTTGTGATCTTCAGTTTGGTCGTCCACCGGATACATCTTCATCGCCAGAGGAATACCTTCGAGACCTTCAGGCACGTCTTGAAGATGTCCATAACTTCGCTCGAGACCGAATCAACCTGACGACCGAAAGAATGAAGACAAGGTATGACACAAGAGCGACAGAACATGAATTTCAAGAAGGTGACAAAGTTTGGTTGTGGAACCCGATTCGACGTAAAGGACTTTCTCCAAAGTTGCAAGCCAACTGGGAAGGTCCCTACACAGTCCTAAAAAGACTGAACGACGTCGTGGTTCGTATAAGAAAATCATCTTCTTCAAAACCAAAGGTAGTACATTATGATAGATTAGCTCCTTATCGTAATGTAGAGTAAAAATTAGTAGACCATGGTCTCTTTGTAAATAGTATAGATAATTTTTTTTATCTTTTCTATTCTTTTTGTATTTTTAGTTGCTTGTGTATGTAATGTATCCTCTTGAAATGTAAATTCTCTTATATTAAATTTGGCCTCCTATCAGGGGATTGTACTGCCCGGGACGTGCAGTCCTTGAGAGGGGGGCAATGTTACAAATTTATAAATAATGATTATATTTGTCTTAAAATATCTCAGACAGATCAGAAATTCTCACATTTTGGGCAGAAATTGCGGTATATAGACGCGTTGTAGTTTAAAAGCGGATTTCCTAATAATTTGGCGACTTGGCGACAGTTGGCGAGATTCTTGGCGACTTGGCGACGGTTGGCGAGATTCTTGGCGACTTGGCGAGAAATCGATACTTCTGGAAACATCCATCACCTAAGCTCTAGGACCAATATTTTCCGAGATAGCCTAGAAGCTTCCAGAACCTTGGCGAAATTGGTAGATTTCTCCGCCAAGTCAGGTATAAATACCGCAGCCCGACATGGAAGAGTGAGTTTTTGTGAAGACAGTCAGTGAGTGAAGACGATTAGTTGTGACTGCTAGTTGTTCTCTGTCTGAGGTATTTGAGACCTGTGATTAGAAGCTGTTTCTTATTATATCTGACGAATTGTAGCTGTATAATTGTGATTGTTACAGCGGGAATTTCGTTTATCTAGTGAAGTTTTTACGAATAAAAGTCTTGTGTTCATTAAGTGGTTGCTTTATTCAACTCTCAATCGACACGAACCCGTGGAGCTCGGTACAATATATAGTTGAAAAACTGATCTTGGAAAAATGTTCTTTCAGTACAAAATATCAGATCATTAACCATGAATACCCTCGAAGGCCGATTCAAAACTTATTTTAATGATTGTGAAACATCTGAATTTAACATGTATCAAATAATCAAAGAGAAATTTGGATTCATTTTTTATGTGTTAGGTAGTCCGCAAGTTCGTCGATGATCGCATGAGACTTGTCTCGCGAGGCAAGCTGAGCATCTCGCGAGAATCGCATCAGACCAAATGACGTCATTGATGTCTTAGTTACGTCAGAAAAGGGGTGGAGCGCTAGACAATCGAAATATCTGGCAACATTCTGCGAGAAAGCGCTCTCATTGGTTTAAAATTCCATGACGTCAGATACAACGTTTTAGCTACGTCACACTAAGACATCGATGAGATCGGATTTGACTACTATAAGACGGCGTCTTAATCGGATTGTCTCCCGAATTTGCGGTCTGTCTTAGTGTTTACTTATCAACTCAGAAAAAAAGCTTAAGGGAGGGAATCCGATTCAATAGAAAATTATTAATATTAATTTTATATCAATAAATTTTGAGAATAAATACTTCAAAGGAAATATTATATTTGAAAATATTTGTTAAAATATAATTTAAATGCCAATAAGAGCAATTTCTAAAAGTAAAAATAGATTAATTTTAAAAAAAAATTCTTCATATCTCATTGGGTGTTAAATACGAGTAGTTTTACAAATTAACTTGCGTCACTTACAATTTTTTTTCTTCCTTTTAATCCAATCAAATATCTATTTTCTTTTCTGGAGCTCCAGCGACTCAGTTAAGTATCATTTGCCGCGGTCAGTGATTGGAAGGGTGACCACATTCTCCCTCACTGGGTTGCTGGAGTTCCGAGGGTTGGGGAAGTGTTCACGTTCATCTGTGACGTCCAAAGTCCTTCCGCTGGTGTGGCGTGGGTATGGAGCGGAGGGTGCCAGCTCAGGTATGAACCTCGTCACTTGACCATGGTTTAAAATTACAGGGCGCTTCGTGATGGATTATTCCAACTTTATTAAACTTAAGATACTATTCGAGGCTCATTTTTCCCGCTATGTATTTATCTTTTCTTTAATGAAACCAATGTAGTTCAGAGTTATAACAACTGGGACAAATAGATGAAAATAGCTGTATATAGTTTTGAATTCCTATAGAAAAAAATTGTAGATGGTAAAACTGTGCGTGATTTAAAAATTTTCTTATTTTCCTTTCTTTTATTTAAAATAATATTCACATAATATAAAGATTTTCACGCTTAGTTTAATAAAAATTCAAATTACCTAAACATTTAGAATTCGTGTTTGACACGTTTGATTTATTACCATACCTTTTTCAGAAAAAGTTTCAGTTTATTACAGAATAAATGTAGCACAATCGAAGATGTAAAAATATTTCGATTCAACTGAACACAGCTATTTTGTTAAATAAAAGAAACAGCATTTAGCATGTTAGACAATCTTATTTTGATTTCATTCATTATAACTCATCAATCATAAAATGTATTCTCTTGTTCAAAAGCAACTATATACTTTGTCATTTTTTTATTTTTTATTTAGTATTGATATATTTTTACATTGAGAAAAGAAATTGATGGATAGATTTTCAATATAATGGCAAAACAATTAGTTTGAAAGAATAGTGGAAATCTATCATTTTTTTAAAGGTTTCACTACAAAAGATGTCTCTAATCCGGTTATAACCGCTACCGATATTTAACAATTTTTATTTGTACTGATTTAAACACTTGTATTTAAAAAAATCAATACAAACATTTATCTCGTCCCGATATTTTTTTCTTTTAACAAGAACAATTCATTGGGTGTGTTTGGAAAAAAAAGACTTTCTTCATCTACTTCCAATTCGATTGTTCCTTAAAAAATATTTTGAATGTTTTAAAGTAATAGATGGATGGGAAATATGTTACGCGGAAATAACGTCTTTTCTAAGACAGACTTATCACTGGTATTCTGTAACATCAAAAACCAATGAGTTTCCAAACTACAAATGTGACACTCTATAATTGTTTCAGATATTTAAATCTGTCCATTAACTCAACTACAATTCTATTTTGATGATTGTTGAAAAAAAGTAAATGTATCTGAAGCATAGTGGCATTTTTTTATATTGCTACTTTATTTTCGAATTTCCAAAATGGCAAAAAGATCCCTGAATAGTGAGGCGACATATCTATGGATTTATTTAAACGCTACGGGGATCAAAATGTTCCCCGACGTTAAAGCTAAATCTCAAGGGAGGAACTATTTGTATTATTGGTTCCCAGTGCTAATGCACTTAGCGCTGGTTGTAAGTGCTTCTTTACTGGTTATTGGCTTAAAGTGCAACGTGTGGAACGTGAAAATAATTTTGGCATGCACTACATTTACTGTTTTGTCATTTTCAATATGGCACTGCATCCATGCAAAAAGAAACAAACTTGTGAAACTTATACTGAGCATACAAGAGCTAACCTCAAATTATGCAACTTTACGAGTAGACTATTATGAGAAACTTGCGATTAACTGTGCTCTATTATTTTATACTGTATTACCTTTACTGTTTGCTCTTTTGTGCGTTCATTTATCAAACGGAGTGTCATATGATGCATTTTGGACATACGGCTATAGCTTGGAATACCTGCATCCATACGGAAAAATACTGCTTTTTGTAAATGTTAGCCTCTACGTTTCTCTTCAGAGCATATTCCCAAGTTTGATTATATGTGTTTACTGCACGTTATGCTACAGGCTGAGCAAAATCCTTGTAAACTTCAAAAATAAACTGCGTACTGTAAGTTTTAAAGTGATTATTTCTTCATCCAGTGGAGTGGTTACAGAATATTTCAGAATTCTGAGCACAGTGGATCAGCTGCAGAAAGTGTTTTCAACGACAATGTTGATTTTGGTTTTGATGCATTTCCTTCACATGTTCACCTTACTAGCAAACTTCCTTACCCTGAAAGGCGAGCAATTTTCTGGCGTCCTTATTGCCGAAGCATTTGTAATCGTCATGACAAGCGTTTTATCTACTGTTATTACGATTGGCTTGGCATCAAGAATACCAACTTGTATTCGAGATGTTAGACAATGCTTCGAAAGATTTCTTGAGGAACTAGCCCTGAAGGCAAATACAAGCAGTAAGCCCCTGAAAGTGGCCTTAGCAAGAGAAGTAATCGAATTGTCTGCTTGTTATATTGTGTTCTTTCGGAGGACTTTCATTTTGACTTTATTTGGAGCCTTGCTTACTTATAGCTTGCTAATACTTCAGATTAATAAATAAAATAGTTGATTTAATCCATTTATACTATTCCAAACAAAGAGACAATGCAATACTAGCTACTGAAATCTCTTCTGGAACAAAATTATGCTTCAGAGAATATTCTTTCTATACAGATCTCAATGATAAAATAATCATTGTTGTTGTCGTGTGTCAGCTAGGTTGGCAATATGGGGTGCGCTGCTCCACTTTTCCAACTGAACCATATTTGGTGTGGAGTCCGACTTCTTCAGTATACACATGCCATAGGAACCCGTTTATAGGGTAGGCAACCATTCACACCTCATTCTTACAAGGAAGGGACAAAGACAGGATAGATAGAGTGAGAAAGTACATCCCTGCCCGAACCAGGATTCGAACCCAGGACCTCCTTATCCGCAGTGAGACAAACTGACCACTAGACAAGTTGGGCAAAAGTCTTTAATTAATCATTAATTTTCTATATTAAAAAATCGTTCCCAAGTCAAAATTCTAGGCAATTTTTAAGAAAATTCTTAAATAAATCAATTTTTTTATCAGTGATAATAGACTTGCTTTACTTTCATTGTACTAATCTCTTTCCATATAAAGAAAAAAATTAAAGTTTTGGAAATTTCATTTTAATTTCAATAATTTTAAAATATGATAACGCAAAAACACAATGCATTGTTTACTAAGATGTTGAATGTTTTTATTTTTAGTAAAACGTATGTGTATTTCATTGGGATGAAATTCTTGATACATCTTTTAATAATTATTTTATACTATTTTTCAGTATTGATCAAATTAATGAATCCTTTCAAACCTAAAATATCTTGAAACCGCTAAATGTTTTTATTTTTCATGAAATTTACTTATTATTGATTCCTTATTCGTAAAGGATATATGTTTTTTAACATGTTATTAAAATCTATAGCTAATAAACCTATCGAAGAAAATCAGGATAACTTTAGAACTATTACTAATATTTTAAATAACTATGTTAAATTATATTAAAGTAATATTAATTTTATTTTAAGGAGAGTTTATTAATTTATAGTGACTAAGTATTTAATGAAAAGGGCAAAGTTATTAGTAAAATTAATTTCATTTGTAAATTTTGAGTACTGATAAAATTTTTTTGCTAATAATTTTTATAAATAACACTGTTAAATTATTGAAGTAACATTAATTATTATTACATATAATATTGATTTAATCAAAGTATATATATTAATCTTACTTTATAAAAAGTACATATTTACTTTAAGTAGTAAAATATTAAGAAAATATTTTATTTTTTAGTAAATTTTAAATATACGCGAAATTTTTATCACAGAATCTTTGAATAACTGTTATCAAAATAATATTAATTAATACTACAATTAATACTACAAAACTTGAATATTTGATTAGATATCAAGTAAAATGATATGAATAATTTAGCATTTTATTAATTCTTTTTATTGAACATATTTATAAAATGATATTTTAATGCACTACGTTAAGCAAAATTTAATATATTGTAAATATGGTTAATAATATATTTATCAAACTCACTTTATAGCTATATATAGTTTAAATTAATTTTATAAGAGAATAAATTGTTAGAAAACATCCTCAAAAATTCAGATGAACACACTAATATATATATATATATATATATATATATATTATTGAGATAATAAAAATTGTTAAACTCATATTATTTACCGTTTTCCCACAACTTTGAAAGACTAAAATTAAAGTATCCTTGTAGCACTTTTTTGTATTCGTTTTACATAAAATTTATTTACCAGAAAATGGCAGCACGAAAATGTAACAACGGCAGAAATCTATCACATGATCAAAGAGAAGAATTAGTGTATAGAAAAAAGCGATGTTTTTGTTTTCTTCTTCATGTATAAACTTGTAAAATTTTTAAAATATTCTGAGAGTAAATAAATTCAAGAATAAATAAAAATAAAATAAAGTAATTTATAGCATAAATAGTATTAAAAATAAGAGTAAATAAAAGAGAGAATTAAGAAGTGAGAATATATTTTTAGAATGACTTTCAACAATATAAAACAATTCAATATATATTACACACAGAAATATACACTGTTAAAAAAAAGAAAGAAGAGAAAGATATTAAATTAAAAATGAATTGCCAATTTTCAGTTCTATTGGGTTTATTACTTATTTCCTGTGTGTGAGTGATGAGAGATTTTTCATTCTTAATCAAGAATGTTGTAATTCATAAGCAGAACTTCATATTAGGGGTAGAGAAAAATTAAAATTTTATAGCCTTGTGATTATATTTTAATTCAAGATGTTTTAAATCTGTTTAAGTTTTTAAAATTGAATTTGAGTTCATGATACTTAAGGAAAGAATAAATTTTTTTTGTAACCAAAACTCCAATTACTACTCCTGCTTATAGTAGTTTTTAGAGAAAATAAAACTAAAATTAAAAATAAATTCCCAAAATATGTTGAAACTGAACTCTACAATAGAATAAACTATAAAAATATTAATTTTTTTCCTTTAGTAGTAAAAATAGGATGAATTTTAATAAAAATATATCACATAAAATCTTTAAATTGGAATTTTTCTATTATAATATAAAATATTGGTTATACTACTAACTATATAATTTAAACACGTGATTAATTAAATTGATTATGTTTATAACATCAGATTTAGCTAACAGGTGGCAGCACTAAATATTAATTTTGTATTAAAATGTCTTCTTTTATATTAAACTCAGCTAAATTTTCTTTTGGATAATTGCAATGAGATGATAATTTTGCTTAATATATCAAGTGTAAACTCACTGTGAAAATTGAAATAATAGGTCAAAATCATATCCATTATATTTATTTAAAAATTATTACACATTTGTATGCGGAGTATTAATTTAAAGAAAATGTTGTATTTATTTTTTAAGTTTTGTATTTTTTTTAATATAATAATATGATCAAATTGTATAATATTCTCAGCTAATTTTTAAAGTTGATTAATGTAATAAAAAAAGCTCAAAAAATGTAAACGTTTGACTTTATTTATTTATTCCTGTTTTATCCTATACCTTATTATGTATAACTATATTTTTCTCAATTAAGAAATTATATTTTTACAAAAAAATCGAAATAAAGCACATAATAATCTCTAAATATTTATAATCCTTTTTTTTTCCTTTTTTTGCGAAACATTTACATTATAGAGGAATTTTAGAGCAGTTTCAAAAAATTCTGATTTTAATTTATTAGAAATATTTTATTAAAATACAATAATTTTTTTAAAGGATACTAAAAACTTGAAATTCAAGTTATACAACATTAAAATTAAAAATAATTTGTCAAAACATAATGTTTTTATATTTGGAATATAGATGGCAGCACTATTTAATTTTAAAGTACACATTTACTAGAAATAAGTTTTATATTATTTCTCAAAACTATATATATATAACAAGACATTAAAGCGAAAATCAGTTAAACGTGCAATGGTGCATATTCATGTAAGAGACAGAATCCGTATAGTTAGCTTTTATTTTTCCTTTTTTCAATTCTTTGTCAAAGCAACATGCAATCATGCATTATAATATGAAAATTATAAATATTTGGATATTTTTTTAGGAAGATTATCTGAGTTTCTGTGAAAATTTTAAAATATTAAATGGAAAACTTAAATTTATATTTTATTCATTTATATAAAAAATAAAATTTCAATTTCAAATAAATATCTAAAATCAAATATTATTCGTACTTACTTTTGCAAATTATTATAATAATAAAACAAATATTGGAAGCACCTACACTAAATCCTTATATTATTTTATTATAAATGAACAAAATAAACTGATTACTTGAAGTAAAATTAAATCGATAAATTTTTCTTAAATGAGTAATTAAGTCTGAAATAGTAGATACATTTTTGAAGAAAAACAAAGGAATAAATCAGTTCATTATTTTTAGTGCTATAATGGAAATAGCTAAGAACAAAATTTAAGTAAAAAAATTAGTTTTATAATTATCAGAAATTAAATTTGTAAAATTTGCATAGTGTGTTGAAGGATAATATTTTATATTACCTGTAATATTATCAACTACATATTATATAACTTACAAATAAATGATAAATATTTTATAAATAGGGAAATTTATATTAATTGTTAATGTTTCTGTAATGAATATTTGCAATTCAACTTTCCATTAATTAATATTTTATTTTTTTAAATTAAGATTTTTGTATTTTCGAAGAGGTTATCCTCTAATGATATATAATTAATATAATTATGTTATTCTAAATATATTATATTTCAAATATTCAAAAGATCATACGTTATCGCTAGATTGATTTTGAAAAGTAAATAAATTTTGCTTAAATTTCTACTTTCGCTTTAAATTTATTGTTAAGAGTCAAAAATAATTTTTTTGAAAGCACAATTCGCAAGAGTAGGGAGAGAGACTCCCTCTTTTCTAACAGCGGAACGTCTGTGCGGCTCTTACACAAATAAAATGTCGCTTGACTGCTTGCACTTAAGAAGTTCCGTCTTTACGGGGGAAGTACAAGAAAAGAACTCCCTTCTGTGTGCTTCTCTGGAACCGCCAGGTGTATTATTGCAGGTTTGAGAAGGGGGAGGTTGCAACGGCGGGAAAAAAAAGGAGACGTTTTCTATTTTGAAACGTTTCTAGAATGGTTAGGAAACCCAAAACCATCTCCTTCGCTGTTTCCTTAGCCTAAATTGCTGACATAATGTCGCACTGTAAGTGATTATAAATAGATGATCCAAGCGGTAATTGCAACAGCGGTTGCAACCAATGCAAGAGTAACCATTTCCGGGCAAGATGCAATGTACTTTATTTAATTCCACGAGTTTCCGAATAAAAAATAATAAATTTTCATAGACAATTATATTCAAAGGAAATTTTTCCACAAATAAATTTATTGATATAATTATTGTCATTCACACAATTTCTGTTTTAAAAACTTTTGCAAAATGTATACCTTTCTGTAAAATACTTAAAATGTGAAAAAAAAAAACTTAATAAGGTACTCTAATAAATCCTTAAAAAGCACTCATGGTCAAACCCACGCTAAAAGTATGATCTGTGGATCATCAGCGAGGATTGCCTCTGAAATTCTAAGACGCTCTAGGCAGAAGATACGTTTCATCGTAGGCTTCATAACTGGACACTACTATTTCAGAAAACACCTCCATAAAATGGGACTGTTTCAGCAAGACCCTATCTGCAGGAAATGTCATACGCAAGAGGAAACGGCCAAGCATATCATTTACGAATGCGAGGCTCTTGCCCTCCCTAGATTAACTTCTTTAGACATCATCCATACTAGAGAGTTACACCTGGACTCCATTAAAGGGTTATCGGACTTTATTAATAAAGTGGGAGCAACTGAACTAGGAAACATTGGGTTTGGAGTTAATAGTACAAAATGCTGATAAAAGCAGAGGTGCCCAATATAATACAAACCCAACTCTAAGAAGAAGAAGAATCCTTAAAAAATATTGCATATAAAGTTTTTTACAAAAAAAGCTACTTACACATACAAAACAAAAGTTCTATTATTTATTATATTTGTAGTAGCTCTAGAGCAAAAAATCAGTAAGATTGTTTGTTCTTCATTTTTTGACAACCACGCACCCATAAATATTTGAATTCATCTAAGTTAATTAATTTGTTATAGATATTGTAGTGTTATTACATTTTAAAAAATATTATTCTTAAATACTAAAAGATTTTAAAAATTAGTTATTTAAGCTGCCATATTTAAACATTAGTTCAGTCATTAATCCATTATTTACGAAAATATTTGCCTTTTTCAACTGTGTATTTGAATACTTTACAGTAGTATTTTCCAACTTTAATCAATCGTAATTTTGTATGTGAACCAGGTGGCACCATATCAGAAGAATACTTTTGGTGTGTATCAAAGATTCTTCTGGTTTTTTAATATTAAAATATGGTAAATGATAAAATATCACTATTTATGCGACACGTTAAAAGGGCATGGTCGCAATGTCCTCCAAGTGAAATGATACTTCTGGGTGTGGCAGTACAGGGAAGCATGCTGGTGCAACAACAGCTGCGTCACAATGAATTTCATGCATACGTAGCGGTGCAGACGAGCACCGAACAATAGCTTAAGGTTAACGGATTTGAAATACTCGCTCATCGCCAACCTCTTGTAATTTGAATCACATTTGAGTTGGCAGTTTTCTCTCCTCATCCACGCCACATGGGAAGAACTTCGGACGTCACAGATTAATGTAGTGAGGGTGGATGTGGTCACCCTCCTAGAATGGGAAAAGCATAGTACTAGCTTTTAAATTACGAAAACTCCCACCAGGTAGCTTCCATTGAACAGGTAGAGCCCAACATAAGGGAAAATGGGGTGGTGCAACACACCTCATTCATATAATAAAAAATATACATATTTATAAAAAATAAAAATAAACGAAAAATGCTTGAAAGCGAGCTCGTAAAAATGAGATTTTTCACAAATTTAGTTTTCGTACATGGAAATTAATAGTATCATTATATCTATGGGACCATGTTAGGGACCAGCCGATAGTTTTTACGTGTTCGTAAATTACAGACTCATAAAGAGAAGCGTCTACTGTATTTCAGAACTTTTATCAGATAAAATTTAAGACATTTCCATTATTTACACATGTACAAGATTTGTAGCACAACATAATGATATAGCACCCCAAATTTTGAGAAAATTATAAAGCTTTATATAAAAAAAGCCATAATCGAAAACTCGATTAAAAGAACACCATTTTCAATACATATTTTCCAATATATATATCACTATATATATAT
>JAJQOW010000018.1:3940888-4071131 GCA_037975125.1 Latrodectus hesperus | reverse complement strand
AAATATAAGTCAGTTTTGTTCAACAGAATAATCTAAATATTTGTCTTTATCCTCTTGTAACTTCAAAAATGCATATTATCAATATTCAAAAATAAATATTTAGCTTTACTATGAAAAAATTATTTTTTCAAGAGAACTTAAATTATATTTACTTACATAAAATATTTGTGTATTTTTTAAATTGTGTACAATTTGTTGTATTAATAAAGTATATAAAAATTAATTTTGTACTCAATGGGCCCATAGTAAACTAAACTGAAAAATAAGTAGTGTGACGATCTTTTCTTGAGATTCACACGTAAAACTAAATCGATATAAATAATGTAATAAATGGCTGAACAATTTGCTTGATAATGTATGCAATATAAAAACCATATAATCATCCAAGTCAATTAAAATGTCATATTCAATTATACTGTTATATTATTGAATAAAGAAATCATGCATATTTATATTGTAATTGTCAAAAAAAATCCTTAAAATAAAGAATTCAAAATCTAATTTCTACACTAAATTGCCAATATAAAAAAAATCAGCAATACTTCTATAAAAGATTGAAATTCACTCTTTTTTCTATCTAATTTACCCCTTTAAGCGATTTGTTGTTTCTCTCCTTAAAAGGAGTGGTTTACCCGCATCTTTCAAAAGAGTGAATCTGGTTGAGTTTTGTGAAAATGAAAGAGTGAAATTTCTCTCCTTTTGAGTGAACTCGAATCCACTCGAATGCAGAACATAAGAATTTTAAACAAAAGAATTAACACAGAACATTAGAATTTTAAACAACAATTAACACAGAACATAAGAATTTTAAACATAAGAATATGATAGTAAACGTGGGTTTTAAAAATAATACATATTATTAAAAATATTATGTTCTAATTTATGAATTAATAAATTTTTCGAGATCACAGTTTTCTTCATTTAAACGAAAAAATAATGTTAAAAATATTACAGTCACGTGCCGCATATATTTTTATTAATTTAAGCCAGTGAAATCGAAAGACTTAAAAAATTCGATTTTTAATAAAGACAATTTCTGAACTTTTCCATTAAGTACTGTGAGTGAGGAGAGAACGGAAATATTTGCATAATCAATAAAATTGAAGTTCACATCCACTTTATGTAAAAATATTATGATTTTATTATAATTTTATTTACCCTAAACTCAATTGAAAACTTATTTTAATATTATATAAGGAAAGCAATGTACGAATTTAATATTGTCTCGTAATTTTAACAAAAAGCTTTAATAAGATTCAGTTAAAGTTTTTTTTAAAATTAATAAAATACATTCTATGATTCATTTTAATAGAAGAGAAAGGAATATTGGCATAGGTGCCGTATAATCCATGATTCCAAATTCTGAATTTTTTGGCGATGAAGAAATGTTGCCAAGATGATGTATCGTGACGTGCACGATGGCGTAAATACAAGGGTTAACAAAATAGAATTTTCTGCATAATTCTCATAGGTCTCCAAATGTATGACGTAATAAAAATGAGGTTACCAGATACATAAGAAAATCCTCCAAAAAATCGCCAATCTCAGAATTTGGCATCCTGGATTATATGGCGCCTGTGCCGAAATATTCAAATTGGAGAAAATATTCAGTGGTAATCCATTTAAATTTCGATTTTTTTTCAATATTCGCAGTGTGGGCGTTGACTTGTAAATAAAAAATAGAATTTTTTTCTCGACACCTTTATTGATACTATTCATGACAAATATATGGATGTGTGACGCAGAAAATATGATATGCAACCATACTTTGCTTTTCTTATCAGCTTACAATAATAGCTTAGCTTAACCTTGACTTTCTTCAAATATTTGAAGAAAACGTCAACAGGCGCTTAATTCTGGACTTAAAAGTTCATTTCCTTTTAAATTGTGCGTTTTAAATTATTCAGTGTCTAGCTCTTGAAGTGGATATAAAAGACTATCCAATTCCTGTACTGAAATTCCAGAAAATTAAATATTCGTTCTTTTTCTGTATTAGTTTAGAAAACGGTAGTCACATTTATATACTAGATTTTCAAAATGAAAATTTAATATTTATGAGTGTTGAGGATGACCAACAATATTAATTCTGTTTTACAAATTTATTTCAAATCTTGTTTTTAATTACTTTTATATTTTGATTGTAAATTTCAACAGAAGGAAATGCATTTATCCCTCAAACAATTTATTCACTTATTTTGCGATTATTTCTTTCTACGTATATATTTTTATATAAAATATGTTTTCAAGATATACCTATACATATTGATGAAATAATATTACATATATGACACATGTACCGTATAATCCATGATTCCAAATTCTGAAATTTTTGGCGATGAAGAAATTTTGCCAAAATGACGTATCGTGACGTGCGCGATGATGTAAATACTAGGCTTACCAAAATAGAATATTCTGCATAATTCTTATAGGTCTCCAAATGTATGACGTAATAAAAACGAGGTTTGCCAGATTCATAAGAAAATCCACCAAAAAATCGCCAATCTCATAATTTGGCATCCTGGACTTATACGGCACCTGTGCCACACACACACACACACACACGCACACACACACACATATATATATATATATAATATGAAACAGATAAAACATATAAAATACATTTTAAAGCAATAAATATAGTATACAAAATACATATTAAATAAAAAAAATACAGTACCAACTAATGTATATTACAGGCAATTTAACCAGCGCAAAAGCAGCTAAACATTTTCTGATGAAGACGTGGTCCCTATGCTTTCCTCCTATTCTTTGCATTGTATATTGTTTTATTCTTGTCAGTGATTTTCAAATTTTGCTTTACTAGTTATATTGTTCTTCATGTTGTGTCTTATATATACAGAGGGTATTAACACATTTTAGAATGATTTCGGGGCCGTTTAATTAATGTTTAAAATGTAAAGACTATTTTTTTAAATGTTCGATCTGATTGCCTTTTTTTTTTTTTGGACCGTAAGTATGCATCGTGATTTCCATGATAGAAGAGCTTTTCGTAAATTTTCCAGGGGTATTGCTTTCCATTCCTCTTCTACTACTTTCCAGAGTCCATCTATCGTGGTGGGTTTGCGTTTAGAAAGAGCTCTTTTTAGCAGACCAAAGGCACAATAGTTCATAGTTGAAACATCAGGGGACGTTGCAGGAATATGTTTAAAAGATGCATATGCAATACCTGTATTAGTCTTCATTTTTTCACGGAATGCAGTGGTAGTTTTCGAAGTATGACTTGTAGCTTTGTCTTGATGAAGTTTCACTCTTTGACAGTCTTTGGGATAAAGAAGTGGAATTTCTTCTGTAAATGTTAGACATAAAACCTTCTCCTGATAGTATGATGAGTTGATTTTAACACTTTTTTCTACTCTTCTTATTTTTAATTTCCCATTGTAGGAGAAACCTGCGACCATTATAAACCCCTTACTGAAACTTTCTTTACATTGACGGAACCAGGTTTGTACACTTTTTTCGCCTCGTTTCCTATAGTAAATAGACCTTTTTTGGTTGCACTCATTTAGGTAAACTCATGCTTCATCAAGGGTCACAATGTACTTCCATTTATCTCCTGCGAAATGGTTTTCATACAGGATTCTACAAAATGTTTTTCGTTGAGCCACATGTCTCAGCAAAAGCTGGTGAACATTATGTTTTTTAGCTTTTTCAGTTGTAAATCTTGATATATTATTTCATTTATTGTTGCTACAGATGTATCTAAAGACTATGCAATTCATTTCTGTGTTGATGGATTTTCTCTTGTTACCAGCGATTTCACTTTAGAAACATTTGAAGCAGTACGTACCTTTTTCGGATATTCATTTGGAGTCTTCTTTCCGTGTAGAAATAATGATTGATGGTTTTTACCTGTCCTACTGATAATGTTGCTTATTTTCAACTTAGAAATTTTAATACTAAACATTTCACAACGTTTTTGAATCCTGGAATAAGAATATTTCTCTTCGGAAAGCGCAGAAACATATCCCTCAATCCACAGCTTGTTTCCATGCGACATTTTGAAAGAAGAATAAATTTAAAAGTAGCAGACGATATTTCTCATTTCAAATAATAAGCTGTTGCCAGAAATGTTTATTCTAAAACCTTTACTTTTTTAAAATTCTTAATCGAAATCGTTCTAAAAATGTCTTAATACCCTCTATATATATGTATAACCCTGATCAAACGATTAATTGCTTATAATGATTTGCATTAACTGTCTATTTATAAGCTATTAATTGCACATAAAAAATTTTATCAAACGATAATTTTTTTTAATGTTAGACAGAAAATTTATCTCCTGGCATGGAAAATATTGACAAAAAAATAATAAAATAATGCGAATTACAATTTTTATTTATTTATTTTCTTTTCTTTCATTTATTTACTTGTTTTGTCTTTCATACTTACATTTTAATTCTAGAACCACTTTAAGAATAATCAAAAGAACAAAACGTATGTTTATAAATCTGTTGAAATAAAAAGATAAAGAAAGAAAAAGAATCCAAAAGCATTTATTACAGCGAAACCTCTTTCATTGATATCCTGCGTGCTATATCGCCAGATCCTTCTTTCATTCATTCACTGATCACATGTTGCTCAGTGACGAGACGGTGGGAAAATCTCCCCTGAGTCATTTCCCGTGACTCAGCGTCACAAGCAAATGACGGGACGGGATTTTTGAAGAATATTGTTTGTTTGTTGTCTTTTCAACAAGTATTTATTTGCTTTATTTAAAATAAACTATAATCTGTTGAGCATAATTTGTGTATTATTAAATACTGTATTACTAACGCGCATTATTAAATATTCATATTAAAATGCATTGTTTAAAATTTTTTTTAATTTAAAAAAGTGAAAGGAACTTTAAAGTAGTATATGAAGACAATTCTTAAATTCAGTTAAGATAAAGGAAACATGCACTTCTTATTTTTTGTTGGATTCGTAGAATATCCATTGGGAGGGAAAAACGAAAAGCTAGCATCGTGAACTTATGGCAATGGCAAATATCGCTTTAGAAAGAATAATGGTACTACTTGACTTTAACGGCTTCCGACTATCGAAAAGAGGCTAAAATTATTGTTAAGTTTGAACTATGTACATAGTTTTTAGCTTCTATATCTACCCTTCAACTGCTTTTAATATGGCATCAAAATGCAATCGTTTTTATAGGATTTAGGCTATTTAAATTCCATACGATACGGCTCTTAACATTACAGAGATGTTTCACCTGTTTTTTTTTATTGTTTATAATTTTTTACGTTGCACCTCCAAATATTTTTGCTTCTTTATAGTCTCGTTTCGTGCTCATGTGCATATATCCGATTACAGATAAATATTGATTCGTTTAGTATCGATTGAAGATAAATATCTATTCGATTAGTATCGAATGCAGATTAATATCGAAATATTCAAGCGCATATTTTTCCTAGAAAAGCGACACCTTTGGGTAAATTAAAAATTATAATTTTTTTGATAATGTTTTAAATGAAAGAAAAAAAGACTATTATGATACCACTAACTTCTTAAAGTCTGTAAATAAAAATTTAGAGTAAAAGTGCTAATGGTGGTGCTTATAGATAGTTTTTTTTTGTTTAGTTGTATTTTGATGTGATTTGGAGATTTATCGCGGGGACTAATGAAAATCAAGCAATACCAAAGTAATTTTGTTAATGTTCTAAAAGGATAATTCTGTGAATTTATGTCTTTTTCCAGTCACATTTTTTTTTAAATTCATCCGTATACATTTATTATTCATGGTAACGAAATTGCAGATAGCTTGGCCAAGTTTGCCACTGTTGACACCTTGCTGGGCAACGCTATTCCAACGTTTTCGGACATCACCACTATTAAAAAAAATGGAGTTAAACGCCATTTGGAGAGATCCGCATGCCCACTCTTGATACTTTGGGAAAATACCTCGTTGGAAGCACCAGCTCAGTATCCCCAGGATACAGCAGACTGCTCTTTCACGTTTTTTGAGGAGCCACATGAGGTCCTTTTCTTTTCAACAGGACCAGAAAGTCTTTCTGGAGTATCTCTGGTGCAAGGCTGATCAGGCCTCCCAGAGACATATTCTCGACTGTCTGAATGTTACTGTGAACGAGGTTTTGGAGAATCCCACTTTATTTTAAGACTTTTTAATGATTTTTTGGTTTCATGCAGATGGTTTAGCTTAGCTACACTATCTGGGATTAGAAACAACAATAACGCATTTATTCTAACAGTCATAATAAGTTAATAAGTTGTTGTTCCTTATTCCACTTGATCTAGTGCAATCTAGACCGGGTCCAGTAGATCGTTCGCTCAGAGAAAGTCCCGAACCAGCGCAGAGTTTTCAAAAAGATCTCTCTTCTCCAAACCCAGACAGGAGAGCAGATGGTCCGGAGAAGCTTGGTGGAAATTTCACCTGAGGCACACAGGGAACCCTTTCTGAACATGAACGAATGTAAGGGTGCGAGTATGTCCAGTAATGAGCCTGGTAATGGTGGTTTGCAATTTCCTATTGCCCTTCAGCTCCAGGGTAGCCCCAGGATGGTTTTGTTCGTACCAGTCATGAGTAGGAGGGATCCTCCAAGTCTTGCTGTTTTCGGCTTTGACCTTTGAGAAAATTTCACTAAACGTAAGTAGTCCACCATTTTCAGTTGTTTCAGCAGAGCCCTCCTTAGTGAATTTATCGACCAAGTCATTGAAGTGGAGGTCCAATTAATAAGTACTGAATGCATTTCAGAAATTTACTTTATTCAAATATAAAGGTGGTTCCGTTAAAAGTTGAACCGAACTTCGAACGAAACTCATGGTCAAAAAAATTCTGATTCAGCTCAACAGAATTCAACAATTTACATGATTCTGTTGAATATTTATACCATTTTGTTTTGATTTCCATTTGCTGTTGAGTTTTTTCATGGCGTTATTGCCATGATTCTGTTTTTTTTTTTTCAAGGTCTCATGTTCCATCAATGCTGAAATGTAGATATTTAGAGATATTTGATGAATGTTCAGGATCATGAGACACTGACTTCAGATTTGTTTCAGGATCTACAGTTTGAATTATTCTTAATGACTTGTTGCTTTGCTTTAGTTGGATATACGAATGCGAAAATTCCGAATCTAGTCCACAGTTTACTTTTCTGGTTCTTCTTCTTCTTCAAGTTGGGTTTGTATGTCATTGGCACCTCTACTATAATCAGCATTTTGTACCATTAACTCCAAATCCAATGTTTCCTAGTTCCAGTTACTCGGGTCACCCACTTTATTAATATAGTTTGATAACACTTTAATGGAATCTAGGTGTAACTCTCTAGTATGGATGATGTCT
This sequence comes from Latrodectus hesperus, assembly GCA_037975125.1. Lineage (NCBI taxonomy): Eukaryota > Metazoa > Arthropoda > Arachnida > Araneae > Theridiidae > Latrodectus > Latrodectus hesperus. Next base: position 4,063,810 of record JAJQOW010000018.1, on the reverse strand, counting down.
AAAGAAGTTAATCTAGGGAGGGCAAGAGCCTCGCATTCGTAAATGATATGCTTGGCCGTTTCCTCTTGCGTATGACATTTCCTGCAGATAGGGTCTTGCTGAAACAGTCCCATTTTGTGGAGGTGTTTTCTGAAATAGTAGTGCCCAGTTATGAAGCCTATGATTAAACGTATAACTTTTCTGGTTAGTAAGCCTAATTCTAGGCCGGACGAAGACTTTCAGGTGTTAGAGTCTTTGTGAGTTCAATTATAAGAGTGCAATGTCTTACCGTTAGGGTGGCATACAAGTTTGGAGGATTGCATGTCGTCTTAAAACTTAAACTTTAACATGACTAGGTTTGAAATCATTGAAATATGCGTCTTAGAATTGAGCAGATCAACAATTGGTACAACTCTAATATGTAAATACAGGAGATAAAAGTAATAGAGCTTCGCTCTCTCAAGACACAAGTGGGAAGTTCGGTGTGAGGAAGGTTAACTCAATCTTTTATCCCTTCAGTGGGTCGATAAAACTGAGTACCAAGTATTCTTGGGGTACCAAGTGGGAAATAGACACTGGAGGTTTCGCGTTTAGCGGACCACTTAACCGGGACATATGCTTCGCACCCAAAGGTCCTCGGTCACCAAAGAGATTTGATCACTGTAGCCTTGATCCCTATATGGGCTGTTGTGTTATTGAGTTTATTTTAGAGTATGATAGTAGTTTAGTAGCAATATTCAAGATATATGCTACGAGGTTTTATTAATTGTCTAATGTGAAATTTTTGTCCAACATTAAATCTATCAAAACAAGCTCCTCTTCCATTGTCTCTCGCAGTTTGTGCGTTTCTCATTTGGCAGCAGTCTTTGGAAACATTTCAAACACATTGAATCCATAATTATTATTTTACTCGAGACTTAAATAAAAAGGAATTAGTCAATCATGAAATATGACTGAAATATATAACTCTCTTCCAATTTATACAACTGAATGTTTCAATGTTGAAAATTTTAAGATTGATTGAAATCAAGCTTTCGTCATGGTTTAAGGAGATTAATTGCAATTCTCCAACAAAAAATGAATTTTTGGGTAGAAACTAATAATTTTTATATATCATCATTTAAATGAATCTAAATATCCTGTGCCAAATAACCTGTTGCGATCGTTTTTGTTTTGTTTAATCGCGATCTCTTCTTTAGCTGAATATTTTTGATCCTTCCAATAGTTAAATTCATAATACATTGAATAAAATACCCTTTTTTGTATCTGTTCTTAGTCATAAACTTTGCAATGTTATCTCGACTTTTTTTTTGCTTACTTAGATATATTATAATCACGTGAATATTTTTAATTTAGTTGTATCAGCTGAATAAGGAATTGATGAATGATTTCTTTTCAACTCTTTTTATGCGCTTTGGTTTGGAAAAAAGACTAAATTGCCAAAAAGAAATGATATGCAAATAATTATGTGGCAGGAATCTCGCTTAAGAGATGTAGAAGAAATGAGGGGACGTATTAGCCTAGTGGTTGGGGCATCGGCCTTCCGTCCGGAAAGGCGGGGTTCGATTCCCAATGTCGCCAAAGTCCCACCAAGTGCATGCGATATACGTGTTTTTTAAATCAGTGGAATCGAAAGTCCTGTGGTCGGTCGTTGAGCAGTTACCATGGGTGCAATGGTTTGGCGAAAATTCCCTCCCTTCAAGATCAGAGTCAAAATTGAGGGGGTATATCCTATGGTGGTGCCATCTATCGGAGGATTTGAAGAGGAAAGTCGTACTTTCACCTTCGTTGTGCTCTGATTAAATGAAAGACGCACCTTACTGAATTAAATTCGCATAGCCAAGGCATAACGAGCTTGGGTTGTACCAGTGTCGTTAGTAACAACAGAAGAAATGAGCAGTAGATTATCTGGGCTTTCACTTATGTACTCAAGTCAATACGAAAATTTTTAGGCTTGATGATGAAGTAAATTAACAAACATTGAATGCGCGGTAGATGGATGGAGTTTTAAATTTGGAAATAATTGAGAAATTCAACATTTCTCGATTCTCACAGTTCAAGAGTGTGTTTAGAAACACATTTTTAGATATTACTAAGGCCGTGGTAGCCTAGTGGTTAGGGTATCGGCCTTCCATCCGGAAGGATGGAGATTGATTCCCAATACCGCCAAAGACCCACCGAGTACATGCGATATACGTGCTTGTTAAATCAGTGGAATCGAAAGTCCTGTGGTCGGTCGTTGAGCTGTTACCATAGGTGCAATGGTCTGGAGAAAATTTCCTTCCCCTTCAGATCAATGTCAAAATGGAGGGAGTGGATTCTCTGGTGGTGCCATCTATCGGAGGATTTAAAAAAGAGCAAAGACGTACTTTCACCTTTGTGGTGCTCTGATTAAAACGAAAGACGCTACCTATTGACTTAAATTCACATAGCCAAGGCATATAAGGATTGGCTTGTCCAAGTGACATAATGAACAACAACAACACAAATTACTTCATTTGATGACTTATTTGCAATCATTCATGGACTTTATGCATTTACATAAAAAATGAATGTTTTGGGTACGATTGTGTTCTATGTTACAGAATCGAAATCCTTCATAGTTATTTTGAGGGATCTTCTGGACAATCCTAAATATTTTTACCATATGGAATGAATATTCACGAGAGTACATAAATCCCATTAAACATATATGATCGGAAGGCCAATTCTTACGCAAAATTTTACTCCAGCATTATTTGAATAAAACATTGTAAATGTCTTGGGATACATTCCTGGCATTGATATTTCCGAAGGCAACTTCATACGATGCGACTTTCAAGACTCAGCATGTAGAAAATGCCGTAAGAGTAAGGGAATGGTAAAACATATTGTATATAAATGTGATGCCTTTGCCTTTTACATAATTGCCCATTTTAGATCCATTTACACCTTACCATAGGACCTATCTGACTTCATAAAAAAAGTGAGCGCCAGATGAAGCTACGTTATTTTGGATTTGAAGTTTGGTACAAAATATGTTAGCAGTGCTGTCCTGACTGTCAAGTTCAGTTAAGAAAAAGAAACCTGCTGTTACTAAAAATTGATTGGATTAACATAAAAATTGCTTTTCTTCTCAGTGATGTCTTGTTTTAAGTTATCTTTCTAAATTTTAACTCAATGGCATGGAGTTTATAGAACTCAATAACTTAAATTTCAAAGTATATCACTAAAATTCCACCATAACCACTATCCAAAATATTTAAGTACTGCATAATTTTTATAAGTGAACAGAGCTTTATTTTGTTCTTCTTAAAAATAAATATTATACCAATATATAACTAAAACAAGAGCTCTAGTGGCTCAGTAACTTCACGCCGCTTCCCGTAAGCTCAGCAAAGTAAGTGAAGCATCATTTGCCGCGGGCAGTGGTTGGGAGGGTGACCACGGTGTACTCTCCTTCACTGAGTTGCTGGAGCTCCGTGGGTTGGGGACGTGTCCACGTTAATCTGTGACGTCCGAAGTCCTTCCGCTGGTATGGCGTGGATGTGGAGAGGAGGGTGCCAGCTCAGGTGTGGCCTCGTCACCTGACCGTGGTTCAAAAAGACGAGGCACCATAAAAAAGAGCAAAACCGTACTTTTACCTTCGTGGTGCTCTGATCCAAATGAAAGACCTCAATTGACTTAATTCGCACTACCAAAGGCAAAAACGAACTTGGCTTGTCCAAGTGTGATAGGAAAACAACAACAACATAACTAAAACACAAACTTTTAAAAGTAAAAATGAATGTTAAAGAACTATTTACAATTTAGTAGTAACTAAAATATAAGATAGAAAATATGTGGAATATTTTTAATTAAATATCTGAACATGCCACCACTTGGGGATTGTAAATGTCGAGAGGAATGAGTACGTATAACTTTTTAATACCTTATTCAATTGTTAGCTTGGTGAAACTATTTTAACGTTGATATTGTCTAAGACTTAAATAAAATAATTTTTTATGTAATATCTAAATTATTTTCCTCTTCTCTCAAATTCTTGCAATTTAATCTTTTAATTCTTAATGCAATGAATTATGAGTAAAGCGATGACATGGCCGTATTCCATGATGGTTTGAGAAAGATTTCAAAAAATGTTTTCTTTCTTTTCTAAATAAATTTTTCCGAAATATATCCAAAATGCAGTGAGAAAATATCATTTGTAATTTTTTTGCAAACTTTGTTGTAATCTTTATGTCTTGTGTTATTTGTTTTAACTAAGACTCTAAGCAATGGAACACTCTAGCCTAGATCTCGCGAATTTTAACCATTTATATTTGCATCTAAAATTCCTCTGTTTCAAGACATATTGAACCTCTAAAGAAATATCAAAATAATCGCGTTTTATTGAAACTTGTCATAAAATTGCAATCATGGTTAACAAATTTTAATTTATAGTAACTTCACACACTGGAAATTCAAAATAAATTATACGTCTGACGTATAAAAAATATGAAGAAGACATTTTTAAATAAAGCTTTTAAAACATACGATATCGATTAAAATTTTTGCTGTTATCATGTATTTTAGAATTCAGATCTATTGTGTATGTGCATTCAGACCTCGAAGGGCATTGGTCAATACCATAATGATCACGAATTTACAACTGCTCAAAAAGAGAATATTTTATGCATAAGCCAACGAAATACCTTAAAATACACATTCTGTGTGACAACTGCTATAAAAAATAACAATTACCAAGATTATGCAATTCAATCCGTATTTCTTCAATTTCTTCAGGAAAACTGTAAATTTATTTATGTCTTGAAAATCAAAAATAATTTGGTGGTAAATCCCCGTATTTATATATGAAGTAAGCACATCTTGGAATCGAAAAAACCTAATTTATTCAAATCATCCGAAAAGGGTACTCTCACATAGTAACATGAATCTATTTATGTATTTTGTTCGAAATAAGGACACTTTTATTGAAAAAAGAAATTCTGCATTCCCTTCTCGAATGAAAAGGTTTTCTTCCCCATTTTATTGGGAACAAGAATCGATATTTCTTTTTCATAGCATATCGATTAAGCTTGACATTTGAAAGGCATCAATGATAATGGACCCCTATATCTTACAGTCTATTACTTCTTGAAAAATGGACAGTGAATGACAAGCTATTTTATTTCTTATTTTTATAGCCATCCAGCCATTTTCGTGTCTTTCGGAAACCTATTAGTCTTCTGGGGAACTTTGAGAAGGACAATACTGGATTGAAGTGGAAAGTTTGAAGTTGCAGGTTACGCTATAATTTGTCATTTCTCTGGTAATCAGAATAGACTTCTTTTACAAGGACATGTGGATAAGGTTAAATGATTAAGTAGCGTGGATATATAATAACTACTATTATTACATTTTAAATAATATTTTTTCACAGGAAATCCAGTATCTCAGTCAGAAAATTTAAGAAAGGTGGTTAGAAATTGCTTTTGTTGTGACAAAAATTCAGTTATTGCCATTTCAAAAAAATCCGTACTCCAAAATACATTTGATTTTATCTAATATATATTGTATTATAACTTTATTATTTTATTTCCTATATTTATGCAACAAATTAAAGCAACAAGATAGGATATTGATGATTGCTTAGGATTGGTCATGTGAAGAGGTTAAGGAGACAATTTTTTAGCAGAGATATCGTATAATCCAGGATTCCAAATTCTGAATTTTTTTGGCGATGAAGAAATGTTGTCAAGATGACGTGTTGTGAAGTGTGCGATGATGTGAATACTAAGGTTGCCAAAATAGAATTTTCTACACAATTTTTATTGGTCTTCATATCTATGGCATAATAAAAACTAGATTGCCAGATACATTAGAAAATCCTCCAAAAAAATCACCAAACTCAGAATTTGGCATCCTGGATTATACGGCACTTGTTCAATTTTTTTACCGTTTCTCAATCGTGATTAAGATAGTTGATGTTTGTATGCGAGTTTGGATTTTCTTTGTAAATTTAAAACAACACATTAGATTTGTTTGTATAAGATCTCAATGCAAACAATTGGCAGTTAAAATATTTCTCAAACATAGGTTTTTGATGAGGGATTTCGGTATTTTCTAGTTTGTGTGACAGTTAATTCTTGATATGGATTACAGGCTTTCATATAATTGTCAGCACATCTATCTTTGACCTAATCTATGATAGTACCTGCCCCTTTCTTCTCATAAGGTGTTACTTTCATCCTATGAAAAAACACTTGCCATTCCAAATATAAAATATGAACGATGAATGGAATTTCATAAGTTTAACTCTCGGGGAGCCCGTAACCCCTAGAGCGTGGGTGGTAGAAGGCGAATGAAATACTTTCCGCGAACCAACAGACAGAAGTCCAACCTCTAGAGACAATGGCATACCCCTTTATGACAAGTGCAATAGTTTGTCTGCATCTCTGCTGCCTCGACCCTCTTCAACATCGACCCCAACTGCTGCCATGACGCTCTTTATACGGAAAAAGCGGAAGATGTGACCAGGGCAGTGCTCCATGTCTTTGGTCCCATATGACTTGCCTTTTTTACCTTTTTTTGCACTTGTCACATGACAAAAACAACAACAGTTCATGGCATTTTTAAGTGTTAGAGAATTTTTTAATCTTTAAACTAGCCACACAATGAGACCGCAATAGCTCAGCCGTTGAAAAATTTAGTTGTTTTACCTTGAAGATAACGGATTTTATAGCTGAGCCAGCTATTGGTCTTCGTTGAAGTTATCAAAAATCCATTAAATACTCCTCGCTTTAATATGTTTTCGTTCTTGAGGTAGCAGAGCTTTGACCCCACCAAGTGGGCTGCCTAACAACTTAAGGTTGTTAATGCCAGGCATTTAAATATTTCAAGCATAAACTGCGTTTAGGTGGGACTTTTCACAAAGAATATTCTTCATTTACATGTCTCAAGGAACGACAGTCGGAAAACTCTCAAGTACCCACCACGACAGAAAGCAGAAGAGCAACATCTACTACTTGATCTCTTGTCTCGAATTCAGTTGCAAGTACAGTTGAACAACTGGAAATGCTTACACCATCTGCTTTTATGTTTGTTGGGTCATTTGCTTAGGTGTTTATCAGGTCATGTCCATTGGCGACAAGTGGACACGACCCACTGTCTATGAAAAGCCGTAGCTGAAAGTATTTTATGTTGTGCATACTGAAATGCTTTAGAACGGCTTTTCGCCCTCGGACTACGTGGTGTTAAAACATCCATCTCTTGTTGTTCAATACTGGCTGGAATCGAACCTGGAACCTTTTGCTATGAAAAAAAATTGGCCTATTACTAGGTCACTGTGAGTCTAAAATAAATAAATAAAACGTAAAAGTTAGAAAAATATGTTAATATATACCACCACTGACCGTGGATTAAATTCAGGGGGATACTGGTACTTCACAGCCTCGGAAATGATAGAAAATGATAGTCTAAAATGTGAAACGTAATGATTCAGTACAGTATCTACAACTTAATATATTAATAAATAACAATAATGCTTTAAATACAACATTGTAACTCTAATAATAATAATACGCTAGCATCCAACCCATTGACTCCAGTATCTCTATCCCATTTATTATACGCACATATTAAATAATTGTTATTTTCTCTAATATAAGATGTATAATTTTCAATGATACCTAAAATAAATTAAATATAATACAATATAACATTATAAAATTCAATTTTTTCAAAAATTTTATTTTTTATAAAATTTAAAAATTTTATTTTATAAATACCATGTATAAATATTTATTAAAAATTTTGAAATTTAGTTTAAAATTTAATAAAAAAATATGAATCAAAATCTCGTATATTATTGAAATGTTTCTAACATAATGAAAATTCTTCATTTCTATTGCACACATTTTGTTCATACGATATTGAAGCTATTAATGTGGAATACACATACATTGATATCTTAAATTATGAAAATATGTAATTTAAAGCTTTTATTATTATATGATTTTACATCGACAACTTATACTAATTTATCCCCACATACCAAAGACATCTCGCCTTCCAGTTCATAAAGTGCTGACCGCTTTTACTTTTCTATGCTTTCAATTTTTTGCAAATTTTTAAATTTGGTCTCTTCTTATCAATAATTACCTTCGCGTGCTAAATAAAAAATTACTCCTCTGTGTATTAATCCGTATTCAAATCCCTTTAAAACATGTGATCGGCATTTAATTCTTTTTGATCGTATTAAAATATTATTTCAGATAACTACACACAATTATATATATATATATATATATATATATATATATATATATATATATATATATATATTGTTACAAATTTGTAAATAATGATTATATTTGTCTTAAAATATCTCAGACAGATCTGAAATTCTCACATTTTGGGCAAAAATTGCGGTATTTAGACGCGTTGTAGTTTAAAAGCGGATTTCCTAAAGATTTGGCGACTTGGCGACAGTTGGCGAGATTCTTGGCGACTTGGCGACGGTTGGCGAGATTCTTGGCGACTTGGCGAGAAATCGATACTTCTGGAAACATCCATCACCTAAGCTCTAGGACCAATATTTTCCGAGATAGCCTAGAAGCTTCCAGAGCCTTGGCGAAATTGGTAGATTTCTCCGCCAAGTCAGGTATAAATACCGCAGCCCGACATGGAAGAGTAGTAGAGTTTTGTGAAGACAGTCAGTTAGTGAAGACGATTAGTTGTGACTGCTAGTTGTTCTCTGTCTGAGGTATTTGAGACCTGTGATTAGAAGCTGTTTCTTATTATATCTGACGAATTGTAGCTGTATAATTGTGATTGTTACAGCGGGAATTTCGTTTATCTAGTGAAGTTTTTTACGAATAAAAGTCTTGTGTTCATTAAGTGGTTGCTTTATTCAACTCTCAATCGACACGAACCCGTGAAGCTCGGTACAACTGGTGTCAGAATCGGGGTTGAAGAGTTGATGCAGCGTGTCACAAGAAAAATGGATATGGATTTAATGAAAAATCTTCTCGAAAAATTAGCGGAGCAGATGGCTGAGATGAAAGCTGGGCAAGAAGAGATGAAAGCTGGACAAGAAGAGATTAAAACCGAGATGATGAAAGAGATAAAATCTGTACAGGAGGATATGAAAGCTGGACAAGAAGAGATGAAAGCTGGACAAGAAGAGATGAAAGCTAGACAAGAAGAGATGAAAGCTGGACAAGAAGAGATTAAAACCGAGATGATGAAAGAGATAAAATCTGGACAGGAGGAGCTTAAAAAGGAACTTAAGAAGGACATTGTAAGTGTTAAAGAAGAATTCTCCAACATCATTCAGGAGAAGATGAATGCAATGGACGATAAGGTAACTTCAGTTGAAACTAAAGTTCTGGAGATAGAAGAAAACGTGGAAGAAGCATTAGACAATATCAATAAGGAGATTGAAAGCTTGAAGAAACAAATGTCAAACAGACATGAGGAACCCAACGTGGCATTTGTGCCTTCCCTAGCCAATATTAAACTCTCAACATTTGATGGGAAATCATCCTGGCAAGTATACAAGACCCAGTTTATGATGGTAGCGGAAGCTAATGGATGGAATCCCCGAGCCCAAGCTTTTCACCTGGCGGCTTCTTTAAGAGGAGACGCGGCTGACATCCTCGAGACGCTTCCGGAGGAGCAGAGGCACGATTTCCAAGCCCTATCGAGTGCGCTTGAGCTGCGGTTTGGAGATAAGTGCACTAAAGAATATAGCAGACTACAGTTAAAGTCCCGCTATCAAAAAGCGGGTGAAAGTCTGCAAGAATTGGCTGCCGATATTCAGCGACTTTCCCATCTAGCATTTTCGGACTGCCCAGCTGAGACACGTCAGGATCTGGCTCTCCATCACTTCATCGATAGTGTGAGGGATCCGGAGATACAGAAAACACTTAGACTCGCCGATGTCAAAGATATTGGATCTGCCCTAGTCTACGCACATAAGATAGAGGCTGCCCAGCAGGCCGCGCGTAAAGACCGGCACTCAATCAGAGCCGTCTCTACTACTGATACGGACTATGATCTCAGAAACCAAATCGAAGATCTGCGGCGAAAATTCCGTAACTTAGAATTGAGTAAAGGTGGCAGAAACAAGAAAATTCAGTGTTGGACTTGCGGTGCAGTCGGACACGTTCAGAGAGACTGCCCGAAACGAAAAGATGGTGGAAATGATCTTACCACAGCAGGGAAACTAATATGTGGCCATCTCGCGGCGCGGAGATGTCCAGAGAGTCAGAAGTCCCATTTCAAATTGTTTCACATTTCTTCCGTTAGTGGTGGCGACAACGGACTTTTCGTTATGGGACATGTCAACGAAGTTCCCTGCAGAATGATAATCGATACTGGAGCCAACGTAACTATCATTAGGACAGATGTGGCTCGCAAACTTGGTGAGAAACTCATCTGGACGCCGCCCTGCATTACCCTCCAAACTGTGACAGGTGACAAGATTAAAGTGCATGGAAAAGTAAATCTAAACATTGCATTTGGTAATGCCGTGTACCATCATATGGCATATGTCGCTGATATAAATGACGAATTTATTCTCGGATTGGACTTTCTCAAAGAAAACCATTTCAAGTTAGATTTTAAAAATAATGAACTACACTCATGTTCTGAAGACATAGCGATTTTTAAGACGAAATATTCAGATATTAAAACAGTCCATCATATAACTGCAAAGAGTGAAACAACATTACCACCAAGAACTGAGACAATAGTTTGCGGAGCTCTTTCAGAAGATAATAATTTTCATTATGGATTGACTGAATATCCAGATTCCGACAATAGCGTTAAAGGAGTACTAGTGGCTTCTTCACTCGTCGACCTTTCACGAAATGTAATCCCGGTAAGAGTTGCTAATCTAAGTAATAAGGTAAAACTTATAAAAGAAGGAGAAGTGCTAGCGACTTGCACTCCAGTGACCTGTATTAACCGAAATTGTCAAGCCACACTATCTGAGCCTCCTGACACTCTAATTAATGAACTCCTACAGAGAGCAGAGTTAGATGATAAACAGAGGAATGCTGCAAGAAATTTATTATTAGAATTCGGAGATCTCTTTTCCAAGAAATCAGATGATGTTGGGCGAACCAAATTGACGCAGCACCGAATCAATACAGGAAATCATCCACCCATTAAACAACATCCTAGAAGATTGCCATTCGCTAAGCAGGAAGAGGTGGACAATCTTCTGATGGAAATGCAGCAGAATGACATTATTGAGCCATCAGAGAGTCCTTGGGCTTCGCCTATTGTTTTAGTACGGAAGAAAGATGGTTCTACTCGATTCTGCGTTGACTATCGTCGGTTAAACAACATCACTAAAAAAGATAGTTACCCTCTTCCTAGGATTGACGATACACTTGATGCTTTATCCGGAAAACAATGGTTTTCGACTTTGGATCTCAAGAGTGGTTATTGGCAAGTAGAGATACATCCTGAGGATCGAGAAAAGACTGCATTCACCACAGGACAAGGACTTTGGCAGTTCAAGGTTATGCCATTTGGGCTTTGCAATGCACCTGCAACGTTTGAGCGCCTGATGGAGACAGTATTACGAGGACTTTCCTACGAAGCCTGTTTAGTATATTTGGACGATATCATTATTGTAGGGCGCACATTCGAAGACCATTTAAGAAACATCCGAAAGGTGCTGGAAAAATTAAAAATGGCCAACCTGAAGCTGAATCCTTGCAAATGTAATTTATTCCGACGTGAAGTAAGCTATCTGGGACACATTATCTCTGCTGAAGGTGTAAGAACAGATCCTGAAAAGATATCTGCAGTTAAGGATTGGAGTCGTCCAAAAGATGTCCACCAATTAAGAAGTTTTCTTGGACTATGCACGTATTACAGGAAATTTGTTAAGGGTTTTTCACGTATTGCTAGACCCCTTCACAAGTTGACAGAAGTTAAACAGAGATTTCTATGGACAGATGAATGTGAGAAAGCTTTTAAACAACTGAAGGAGGCGTTGACATCTTCACCCGTTCTTGCATATCCCCAGCCCGGAAAATTATTCATTTTAGATACGGATGCCAGCAATGAAAATATCGGAGCTGTTTTGTCGCAGGAAATTGATGATAAAGAATATGTCATTGCTTATTGGAGTAAATGTCTATCGAAACCAGAGCGGAATTATTGTACAACCAGGAAGGAATTGCTGGCAATCGTCAAAGCCATAGAACATTTCCACCATTATCTCTATGGAAGAAAGTTCTTGCTCCGGACCGATCACGCATCCTTAACCTGGCTTTTAAATTTTAAAAATCCAGAAGGACAGGTAGCCAGATGGATTCAACGACTCCAGGAGTTTGACTTTGAAATACGTCATCGCAAAGGAACTCTTCATGGAAATGCTGATGCACTATCAAGGAAGCCGTGTAATGAAAGCTGCCGATACTGTTCTAGAGTAGAGAAGAACTATCAGCTGATAAATACTTCGGTACGCCAAGTTACTGTTTCACCTCCATCAAAACCAGACCCATGGAGTGATGAAGGACTTAGGGAAGCCCAAAAGAAGACCCAGATATAAATCCAATTCTTGAATTGAAAGAATCTTCTAGTATGAGACCAAGTTGGCAGGATATCTCCACCTACAGTCCTGCTACTAAGCAATATTGGGCTCTTTGGGACTCACTCCATATAAGAAATGGTGTCTTATACAGGAAATGGGAGTCCGATGATGGACGTAATTTCAAATGGCAGCTTGTTCTTCCAAAATCAAGAATTTCAGATGTTTTGAAAGAATTGCACAGTAGCTCAACTGGAGGCCACTTCGGAGTAATGAAAACTCTACAGAAAGTTCGAGAACGCTTCTATTGGAGCAAAACGAGACAAGATGTAGAGAAATGGTGCCAATCTTGTGATGACTGTGCGGCACGTAAAGGACCGAAGAAACGTAGCCGAGGAAGGTTGCAGCGGTACAACGTAGGAGCACCTTTTGAGAGGATAGCATTGGACATTTTGGGTCCTTTACCACGATCCTCAAATGGCAACAAATACATACTAGTTGTCATGGACTACTTTACTAAGTGGCCTGAAGCGTTTGCAATCCCCGATCAAGAGGCGACTACAGTAGCCGAGGTTCTAGTGCAACAATGGGTTTCCAGATTCGGCACACCCTTACAAATTCATTCTGATCAAGGGACAAATTTCACCTCTGTTGTGTTTAAAGCAGTCTTTCCCAAAGTGGGCGATAACGCCCCCTTGTGGGCGTTTGAGACCTAGAGGGGGCGTTAAGGGGCCCAGAAAAAATGGGGGGCGTTGACATGGGTTAGGGGGCGATGGTAGATTTGTAATTTGATTTACTTTATAATTCAAATTTCACTAGAATTAAAACCAACCTACTACACAATAACGAATACTTAGTTTATATTCCTACCCTGTATGATGGTATAAAAACTTAAAAGTACTTAACATAGTATTTTTAAGTAATAAATAATAATAATTAATAATAGACCGCACGTAAATAGACCGCACGCCGTATGCACGTACGTTGTAAAATGACGAAAAGCATACAGCTGTGTAAATGCATGAATTGCCAAATGTGGCAAACATTCCGGGGATAAAGACTAACTGCGGGAGCTGGTGCACTTATCATGTTGTGCTCCGTAGACGTACTGTCCGTGTTCGTTTGCAGAAACCTTCAGCGCTTTTTCTCATACGCCAGGTCTACTTCGAGTTCATCAAAATAGGGTTGAGACAAAAGAGAAATGTTTACTTAACATGCGTGCTACTGAAAAACCGGTCTGAGGAAAAATCCGGCGTATCCATCCATCCCAGCGTATCGCCCCTTTTCAGAATAGAATGGTCGACAGGTGGCGGTTTTGCAATACGAAAATGGACTGTATGTCGTAGCAATCGGCTGGTTCATCGATACTTGTCCTAACTTGCTCAGTACGATTGAGCGTCGAAAGAGATAAACGAGTCTGTGTGTGTTTACCTTATTCCTGTCGGTGCTTGCTGTATTTAAATCCTATATAAAAGCTCGCAATTTTTCTTATATTTTCATTAGTGGTTTCCCTCGCTATCTTTAATCGAGTATTTAAGTTCAACACTTTATTTACATATTTTTTAAAAAAAAGCCATGTCGCAAGCAAAAAAGAAGAAACGGCAATACAGTGCAGAATATATTAAATGTGGATTCATAGAAAATTCGACAAACTCATCTTTGCCTTTGTGCCTTCTTTGTTCAAAAACATTTTCAAACGAAGCGATGAAGTCTTAAGGACTTCAAGATCATTTAAATAAAAGGCATCCAGATAAGAAGGACAAAAATGTAGCCTATTTTCAAGAGCTGGAAAAGAAGCATAATGCTCAGTCAAGTATATCAAAACTTTTTTCGATGGCTGCTAAGCAAGATGATGATGGACTTCAAGCTTCATACAATATCTTTCTGTTAATTGCTCAAACCGGTAAACCACACACCATCGGAGAAGCGTTAATTTTGCCGGCGATAAAAGAAGTTATAACTACTGTGCTCCATAAACCGGCGGCAGATATAATTCGAAATTCTTCTTTGAGCTATAATTCTGTGCAAAGACGAATTGATGAAATGGCTGAAAATATTGAAGAGTCACTGTGCAATCCTCTGAAGACTAGTCAATTTTCAATTTAGTTGGATGAGTCCACTTTACCAACTAATGAAGCATTGTTGTTGCCTTACGTGAGGCTCATTAAAGATGAAAAAATATGTCAAGAACTTTTATTTGCTAGAAATTTAGAGACAGACACAAAAGGAGAAACTATATTTATAACATTGTAAAAGTTTTGTGATGAAAAAGGAATTCCCTTGAAGAATATTATATCAACTGCTACAGATGATGCTCCAGCTATGAAAGGGTATCAAAAAGGCTTCATGTCGTGCTTAAAAAAACAAAATTCCTGATGTGATTGCTGTACATTGCGTTATACATCGACAGCATTTAGTTGCTAGAAATTTAAGTGAACGACTGTATCAATCATTGCAACATGTCATCAGAGTAGTCAATAAAATCTGAAACAACTCTTTAAATGACAGATTATTTAATCATCTTTGTGTTGCTAATCATGAAGATTTCAACAGATTGATCTTTCACACGGAAGTGCGTGCTAATCTTACACAAGAAGAATATCGGCACACGTGAGTTCCATAATTTTCCCAATTTATCAGTATCCTGCAACAACGATGACTTGCTCGTCTACTGTCAACATTTGGAAAATCTTCACAGTGATTTCATTGAAAGATTCCATGACATTTTGAAATTGGAAATACCAGACTGGGTGTTAGATACTTTTTCAAATGTCAACATAGCAATATCACCCCAGCTGGAAGAAGAACTTATAGAACTGACAACGAACGAGGAAATAAAAATTAAATTTAAAAATGGCTACCAACAATTTTGACTACAAAAGTCAATTCCGCAGTTGTACCCTGGATTGTGGTTGATCGTTCAACAATTTTTGATATCATTCCCATCGTCATATTTGCGTGAAAAAGGATTTAGCACTGTGACAACGCTGCTTACTAAAAGAGAAATCATTTGCAAGTTACCAAACGTGGCGACTTACAACTGTTTTTGAGTAAAATCCCACCTGATATCAACAAACTTGCTAAAAATCATCAAATTCATCCATCCCATTAGATTAGTTTACAAACTAAAATTGATTACCTATCTACACTACATGCTATTAAAATTGCTACACCAAGAAGGAATGCAAATAACAGAACGATATTTATTGGACACATACATTATATTGTAAAGAACAAGTGATTAGACTTACAGGAAATTAGGATGTATAGATCTTGAGAAATCAGGACCCAGAGCAGCTACTTCTGGCTGAAATAACAGCATTTATCCGCCTAGGCATGGAGTCAAACAGAGATTGTATGGCATGTATGGGGATCTCAGTCCATGCAGCTTCAACACTATGCCACAGTTCATCGACAGTAGTGGATGGTGAGTGATGGCCTGCCAATCGCTAGGCAACCATTGACCACACGTTCTCAATTGGTGACAGATCAGGAGAACGCACTGGCCAGTGTAACAGTCGAAGCTGTTCTGTATCAAGGAAGTTCAGAACAGTACGGGCAACATGCGTTCGTGCATTATCCTGTTGAAGCAAAGTATTAGGGAGGCCTCGAAGATAAGGCAGAGCCACGGGCCTTAGCACATCGGAAATGTAACGTTCGCTGTTCAAAGTGCCGGTAATGCGAACAAGAGGTGATCGAGACGTGTATCCAATGGCACCCCATACCATCACTCCAGCAGATGGGCCAGTATTTCGATGTCCAATGCAAGCTGGCAATGCGCGTTCTCCACGATGCCTCCAAACACGGATGCGGCCATCATGGTCCTGTATACAGAACTGAGTTTTATCTGTAAAGATGACGTGATGCCATTCCCGCGTTCAGGTTCGTTGCTGATCACACCATTGAAGGCGCTCTTGTCTTTGAGGCAGCGTCAATGGTAGCCGAAGCCATGGTCGCCGTGCAGACAATCCATGCTGCTGCAAACGTCGTCGAATTGTTCGAGCCGAAACTTGTTGCCTTGCAAATAACTCCATTTCTCGTCTCAGGGTTCGCGACGTGGTTGTACGATCCCTTGTGACCATGAGGATAAGATGTCTGTCTTATCCCCGTAGTTATGGGGGGTCGCTGAGATCCTGCATCACGTTCCGTATGATTGTCCTGAACCCATCGATTCCATATTCTGCTAACAGTCATGGGGTCTCACCCGACGCGAGCAGCAATATTGCGGTACGATAAACCGCAATCCCGGTAGGCTATAATCCTTCCTCGATCAAAGTCAGACACGTGCTGATAGGCATTTCTTCTTCTTACACGAGGCATTACAACAACTTTCTTTGCCGAAAACAACGTTGAAACGGAAACTGAATATGAGAAAACTGCTGTCGAATCTCTGGTTTTATACACATTGTAGATGTCGCTACTGTCGCTTGCTTTGTATGAATGCGCTGAAAATCTAATCATTTGCATATCACAGCAAGTTCTACCTGCCATGCAAATTTCACGTGTGTGGTGTGCTGCTTTCCTGGTGTAGCAATTTTAATGTCCAATAGTGTATATTGTTTCTTTTAATTTGATTAAAATCTATTATTAATATTATAAGTTGCGTTATAATTGCTCTCACTAGTAAAAATTTCTAGTTAGAATGTAAGTTTAAACACCAGAACCGACCAATATAGCACACTATAACTAAATTAATTAAAGTAATGAAATTGTGGTTTTTAAGTTTTAGGAGTGTATAAAAAATGAGGGGGCAGTGAAAAATAATTGATTTTCAAAGGGGGCGGTAGAAGAAATAAGTTTGAGAAACACTGGTTTAAAGGAATGTGTCAAATTCTCGGAATAGACAAGACGCAGACCACGCCACTACACCCACAATCGGATGGCATGGTAGAGAGGTTTAACAGAACCATCTTGAATAACCTCTCCCTTATGGTTTCCAGAAATCAGCAAGATTGGGATTTGAAGCTACCGCTGTTTCTGCTTGCATATCGCAGTGCTGTCCATGAGACTACCGGATATACTCCTTCACAGATGCTCTTTGGTCGCGAACTTCGTCTCCCTTGTGATCTTCAGTTTGGTCGTCCACCGGATACATCTTCATCGCCAGAGGAATACCTTCGAGACCTTCAGGCACGTCTTGAAGATGTCCATAACTTCGCTCGAGACCGAATCAACCTGACGACCGAAAGAATGAAGACAAGGTATGACACAAGAGCGACGGGACATGAATTCCAAGAAGGTGACAAAGTTTGGTTGTGGAACCCGATTCGACGTAAAGGACTTTCTCCAAAGTTGCAAGCCAACTGGGAAGGTCCCTACACAGTCCTAAAAAGACTGAACGACGTCGTGGTTCGTATAAGAAAATCATCTGCTTCAAAACCAAAGGTAGTACATTATGATAGATTAGCTCCTTATCGTAATGTAGAGTAAAAATCAGTAGACCATGGTCTGTTTGTAAATAGTATAGATAATTTTAATCTTTATTATTTTCTTGTATTTTTAGTTGCTTGTGTATGTAATGTACTCTGTATCCTCTTGAAATGTAAATTCTTTTATATTAAATTTGGCCTCCTATCAGGGGATTGTACTGCCCGGGACGTGCAGTCCTTGAGAGGGGGGCAATGTTACAAATTTGTAAATAATGATTATATTTGTCGTAAAATATCTCAGACAGATCTGAAATTCTCACATTTTGGGCAAAAATTGCGGTATTTAGACGCGTTGTAGTTTAAATGCGGATTTCCTAAAGATTTGGCGACTTGGCGACAGTTGGCGAGATTCTTGGCGACTTGGCGACGGTTGGCGAGATTCTTGGCGACTTGGCGAGAAATCGATACTTCTGGAAACATCCATCACCTAAGCTCTAGGACCAATATTTTCCGAGATAGCCTAGAAGCTTCCAGAGCCTTGGCGAAATTGGTAGATTTCTCCGCCAAGTCAGGTATAAATACCGCAGCCCGACATGGAAGAGTAGTAGAGTTTTGTGAAGACAGTCAGTTAGTGAAGACGATTAGTTGTGACTGCTAGTTGTTCTCTGTCTGAGGTATTTGAGACCTGTGATTAGAAGCTGTTTTCTTATTATATCTGACGAATTGTAGCTGTATAATTGTGATTGTTACAGCGGGAATTTCGTTTATCTAGTGAGATTTTTTTACGAATAAAAGTCTTGTGTTCATTAAGTGGTTGCTTTTATTCAACTCTCAATCGACACGAACCCGTGAAGCTCGGTACAATATATATATATATAAACTCTGTGACACGTCAGCCCAAGTGGGCCAAGGCCTACAGTGCCCATCTCTGTTTTCTTGACCGAGAGGCCCTGGGATGTGAAGCATATGTTCCGATTAGGTGGTCAGCCTAACTCGAAACCCCCAGTGTTTGGTTCTACGCATGCTTGGTACTAAGCTTATCGACCCACTGAAGGGATGAAAGGCTGATCTTTCCCAGCCCGAGAATCGAACCTCGGACTTATGCCTTGGAAGCGTGAAACGCCACAACTCACACACACACACACACACACACACACACACACACACACACACACACACACACACACACACACACACACACACACACACACACACACACACACACACACACATATATATATATATATATATATATATATATCGCATATCAAACAAATATTTTAGTGTCTGTAACCATGGAAACAAACATCTGTCGACAATTTAAGTACTACTAGTTACTATGTCACCAGATTGAAAAGGCATGACCTTGTCAAACAAGTTTAAAAAAAAGTAATGATAAGTATGAAACTAAAATATTCAATGTTTGTCACTGAATATATATATAGATTATTCAATATAATCAATATATATTCAATTGAATATTTCAATCAATTTTTCATATAATGAATCATAATTATTGAATATAATTGATTGAAATATTCAATGATTTGTAATTGAATATTTATTAAATGCTCAATTTGTATTGGTTTTATTCATGTAAGTGTATGGCATCATGGAATGCACATAGTATACACAAAATATATGCTCATTTTAATACAAATTGAAAAATACATCAAGGTAAAATATGAATATAATTGCTAGATATAAATAGTGATTCATTAAAACATTTAATTGTATACATTTGGCTTGGAAATTAGTCAAAATAATCTCTACAAAAAAGGGAAAAATATATGCATGCACAATAACAGAATTTCAAATATTCATAAACTGTTTACTGTATGAAGCTCATCTTCTAAAATAAACAAAACTTTGAGATGTGAAAAAAGAAAGAGCAGTGAAACTTAGGCCGTCTGTTATTTTTTAAGATAGAATGTTTTCTGGTTATAAATCTTTTTCCGCCGCAAGAAAAAGAAAATAGTTTGGAAACAGAATATTTGTAAGGAGCTTGAGAAAAATGCAAATTCTTTTTTATCACCCGTCTCGCACTTCCTTTATTATTTATTTATTATTCTTTATCGTGACTTTTTTTTTTTTTTGGCTGAAACTTTTCACACCATCAGAACAAAAAGTTTTCAGCTTAAAACTAGGTTTTATGTGCTTATAATGTAAATAAGCATTTCTTTTGTTTCTTTTGATGCATTATGATGATAATTTTATGCACAAAAATATTGATTTTATAATTATTTTTAGTTCCATCAGAGATAAAATCATACAGATTGCGGTTCTTTCATAAAAATAATTCATCATTCAAGTGAATAATAGATTAAAAAAATATACAATCTCGATCATTGGATTTTAACAATAAATAACTTTGGAAAAATGAATTATTTAGTCTCATTTTTAATAATATGTTCATTAATAAATGTTTGTTATTTACTGATGTTTTACAACTATATAAAATATGAAACAAGATAATGATTTATTGTTATTTTTTCTCTCTGAAAATGAAGTATGTTTAAATAGTTTATAATATATAATAGTGTGTTGTTGCTTTCTTTTAAAGAAAGCTTACTTTTACAAATTAATAATTTAAAAATCTTTTATTAATAAACTTCGAATTATTTCTGAAATCCGATTTAGTTTTAATGTCATTATTCGAAGTTCTTATATGAAAATAATAAACAACTATTGGCACAGGAGCCGCCCATCTTGTCTAGTGGTCAGTGTGCCTGACTACGGATAAGGAGGTCCTGGGCTCGAATCCCGGTTCAGGCATGGATGTACTTTCTCTCTCTAACTATCCTGCCTTTGTCCCTTCCTTGTATGAATGAGGTGTGAATGGTTGCCTACCCTATAAACGGGTTCCTTTAGCATATGTGTATTGAAGAAGTCGGACTCCACACCAAATAGGGTTTAGTTGGAAAAGTGGAGCAGCGCACCCCATATTGCCAGCCTCGCTGGCACACGACAACAACAACAACATTGGCACAGGTGCCGTATAATCCAGGATACCAAATTCTGAGATTGGCGATTTTTTGACGGATTTTCTTATGTACTGTCAACCTCGTTTTTATTACGTCATACATATGGAGACCTATAAGAATTATGCAGAAAATTCTATTTTGGTGATCCTAGTATTTACGTCATCGCGCACGTCACGATACGTCATCTTGGTAACATTTCTTCATCGCCAAAAAAATTCAGAATTTGGAATCATGGATTATACGGCACCTGTGCCCAACTATTATAATTTTGTTGCTTATTATTTTAGATTAACTATGGGAAATTTTATAGTGTTCTTCAAGTTCTGTCTGTGGCTTATCTTTATTTAATTTTTTATTGTAAAACTTTAATTAAAATTAAGAAATTAAAAACAGTGCAACTCCGTCGCCAATTTGAGACGGTAATTGTCATTAACATTGCGGTTTGTTTAATAAAGACTAAAAATGTCGGTCAATCCTCCCAAATCTAAAATATTATTATTTTATAATCCATACATTATAATTGAAAGGTCATGCGATCTTTTTGCCATGAAAACCTTTCCCTAACCATCACAAGTGTTTATATTTCGTATTCTATTCATTTGATAAAATCTATGCCAAACTGTTCCTGAGAGTCAATATTTTCGTTCCATATTCAATGAAAAGCGTCATCATCTTATTTGCACATGTGTAATTTAATCAGTCGCAGATTAATCCATCTTAATAGGATTTGTAACGTCAATATTTAAACAATAAACATTTGCTCATTTTTCAAGTTCGTCACCTGCTTGCTGTTAAACTTTACGAGGTTTTTCCATCAAGTAAAATAATTGCAATGAGGGCCGGACTTAGTTCAATTGAAACCCGGAGCAAATATTTTTTGGGGGATCCCTCTGATTCATAACAACAACAAATAAAGAAAAACATACTTAAATAGAAATTCTATGCAGCAGAGATTATACATAGTATGGTAGTATAGCTTTAATTTTGTGAAAAATTCATGTTCTTGCTGAATGTGGAATTCTGCAACATTTTCACAATTACGAAGGCTTAATTAAAACTATCAGAAGCCCTTATTTTGGCTACATTTTGCGTTATGTCAAAATACAGGCTTGTGATTGGCCAAATTTATCTATTAGTAATTGCAAAAATGTTGCGGAATTCCGCCAGAGAAAGCCGTGGATTTACAATAAATAGATTTTTAGAGTTCATACGATAGATTAAAGAAGAAGTTAACATAAAACTCACAAATTTTATACTGATATTTTTTTAAAAAGTTTATAAAAGAAGGAAACGTAAAATAAACTTTCGATTCAATCTAGTGGCCCTCTGAGATGTGGGGCCAAGGGGCAACTGCCCCGTAGGCCCTATCTTAGTCAGAATTTGACTGCAATAAATACCATACCTTCATCCATAAAGTTTATGCTTTACTGACACAAATAAAAAAATTATCTTCATTGTTCCATTATTTTTAATTTACTCATTTATTAATATTTTTTCCAAAATGTAAATATTGATTTCCCATGCAACAATAAATTCAATGTATACTTGAAGCTTCGCATTATATTTAAGCTTTGTAAGAAAAATGATTAAGTGTAAACAGACATTTCATAGTAATGCTGCTTTTTCGAAATGTTTTTACATAGGGAATAAATACTTAAACTATGAGTTTCAGAACCTTTCTAGTACACAAGCTAACTCTATTTATCCTAATTAGTAGTACGTACTTTTAAAGACGTAAATTCATTAATTAGAATTTCATAAACTTTGAATAGTTATAATCTTATCCATACTTGTACATGCTGAATGCAAGCAAGATCATTGGAAGTTCGTAATATCGTAATTTTTAAAGAGCGTTTAAATTTTAATCATTAATATAAAATTTTAGAGATTAAATGACGTAAAATAAATTGAGATATATTAAATTATTAAAATCGATATTTTTATTATAAAACCTCTTTTACATGCTTAGTTACATTTTTAATACACAACATCAACATTATACATTTATCTTGATCTACAAATATATAGTTAGAACAGCAATAAAATATCAGCAACATAGTTTGAAATTTATTTTACAGTAGTATACAAAATTAAAAAAACTTCGAGATAAGCAAGATTCTTCACTGACGTTAAGTGCAATGTTGTTGTTGTTGTTGTTACTAATGACACTTGGACAAGTCAAGCTCGCTATGCCTTGGCTATGCGAATTTAAGTCGATTGGGAGCGTCTTTTGTTTTAATCAGAGCACCATGAAGGTGAAAGTACGACTTTGCTCTACACACATGCCATAGGTACCCGTTTATAGGGTAGGCAACCATTCACACCTCATTCATACAAGGAAAGGAAAAAGACAGGATAGATAAAGAGAGAAAGTACATCCATGCCCGAACCGAGATTCGAACCCTATCCGCAGTCAGACACGCTGACCACAAGACGAGTTGGGCGGCAAGTGCAATATAAATTAGGCAAATCAGTCGGCATTTTAATTATAAGTCAGTCATAAAACAGAAAAGACTAAGAATGACTCCCGTCAAGGTGGCAGTTAAATGGGTAGTGTTCTGGCCCTCTGTTCAGCTGTTCGTGAGTTTGATTCCTGCCTATTGGATGAGCTCCAGTGGCTCAGTAGCTTTCCATTATGATCATACACACATAGCGGTGCAGGTGATCACCGGACTGTACCTATAGGTTAACGGGTTTGGAATACTCGCCCATCACCAAGTGAGTCGTCATTTTGAACCACGGTCAGGTGAAGAGTTCACACCTGAGCTGGCACCCTCCTCTCCACATCCACGCCACACTCTGGACGTTACATATTTACGTGGACACGTCCCCAACCCACGGAGTTCCAGCAACCCAGTGAGAGAGGGAACGTGGTCACCCTCCCAACGACTGCCCGCGGCAAATGATGCTTCACTTGGGTGATCTTAACGGGAAGTGGCCTGAAGCTACTGAGCCACTGGAGCTCTAACTCCCGTTATGATCAGCAAAGTAAAGCATCATCTACCCCGGGCGGTGACACAAGTGTCTCGAGACAGAGCCCCGATCGTCGGCTACAGATGGGAATTCTAACGCATGCGCACTTGAAAAAAGTAGTTGCAATGATTTGGCTGCATAAAATGTGAATATTGTTCAGACTTAGTTTCAGCAACCCTATGCTCTTCGATTTCCTTATTTATATTTATATTATTTATCGTTTGCGAGCGAAAAACGATTAAGAAAAAGGATTTAAATATAAATTTATTAGCTCAAGTTGCTTAATTTAATTACACTTTGCGTCATGTTTAATTAAAAATTATTTAATTTTTTTATATACATGAGTTGTTTTAACAAACTTCTATTTTAAAAAAACTACAAAATTAAAGGATTTTTTTTATATTTAGAATGTAGATTGTCTATTTTTTAAATTAAAAATTTTATTATCCCTCCCCCCCCCTGTTTGAAAGAAGTGATCATTGCAGAACAAATTGCTCAAATATATATAAGTTCTGACATTTCTCCTCCAATATGACTATTTAATAAAACTTTTCCAGTTTGCATTCATTACTCTAGAAGAGAATTTTTACAGATTTAGAAAAATGGAGCAATTTATGCACGAACAAAGATGAAAAGATATTATTCCTGCGTATTTGATACATCAGTAATTAAATAAAGTAAAAAATTATCGAAAAAAAAAATCATGACAAAATACATGAATATCTATGCAAGTACACGTTGATGGAATCGAAATAATTTTTTCTATACTTAAATTACATGAATTTTGCATGAAAAATATCAATTTCTCAATTTACCTTTTGATCAATAAGTCTGAATTTCTTGTTAACATGAATTCAAGTTCTACTTTTTATCGAAGCTCTTTTGGCTCAGTTATTTAAAATAAAGCACAGATCTATAAAAATAAGGTACCTTATTTTATCTCTTAAAATAATTTTAGAATAAATATGAATGGAAGAGAAATGTTTTGATCTTTACGATAAATAATTTCATTGGTATTGATCGTTAAAACCAAAACCACCATCCACGTTTCAGTTCGCAAGATCTCATCAGATAAAATTCTACATCAAGTTCCATAATAACTTACAGACTTACAAGAATCTATGAGAAATTTGTAATTATACTCTTAAAGAATTGTAATAAATGTTTCCTCAATCGAAACAGGGTTATAGATGCACACACACACACACACACACACACACACACACACACACACACACACACACACACACACACACACACACACACACACACACACACACACACACACACACACACACACACACACACACACACACACATATATGTATATATACGAGGTTTATCCGGAAAATAAATACGTATAAAAGTCGAATAATAACTTTATTTTACTGTTTGCAGTCACCGCCAGGTGGCACTACTGTTGTAACCAATCCCATCAACGCTCAGTTCGAGTCAGACCGCTCTTCGTGTAAATAGGAGTGTGCGGGTGCTTGTTGAAAGTTACCCTTTTTCATCTGCCGTCGGCATGAAGTTCTTTCTGATTGAGGAACGAGCATCAACATCAAGCTGGGCAAGAATGGCCGTGAGAATGGAGGCAGGTGGATCCTTCATCACGATAATGCGCCTGCTCACACGTCGCTCGTTGTGCGTGAGGTTTTGGGCCGAAGCTCAATAACAGAGACAGACCACCCGCTTTATTCACCCGATTTAGACCCTTGTGACTTCTTCTTGTTCCCGAAATGCAAAATGGTGCTTCGGGGGTGGCACTTGGGAGATGTGGAAGGCATCAAGGCAGAAACGACACGGCAACTGAACAGCACCACAACTGAAGACTTTCAGCAATGTTATCAACAGTGGAAACAGCGTTGGCAAAAGTGTATCTCGTCTCAGGGTGAGTACTATGAAGGAGACCCTATTGTAATACCTGAATAATTGTAAAATAAAGTTATTATTCAACTTTTATACGTATTTTCCGGACAGACCTCGTATATATATATATATATATATATATATATATATATATATATATATATATATATATATATATATTTTTCCTATCGTGTACTTAATACTTTTTATTGTATATATATGGCCCCTTTTAAAAATGTATGAGATATACCAACAACCGGAATTCCGAAATGTAAGTGACACTATGAACATTAAAAAATATGGTTATGGAATTTCGAACTGACCAATGATGTCATCTCTCGCCACTATTCTCAAAAACTGAGTGACCAGTATGTTGTACCCTTCTAAAGGGGTTAAGTTTTTTTAGGGTTTTTTTTTTTTATTTTGTTGAGCTCCCCAACCGACGTCTTACAGATGTCATGGTTGATCTTCACATTCTGGAAACACGATAAAATTGTTCCTGAAAAATTTATTTTTGAAAATCTGCCTCTTTGACCTTGCCTCTTAATAACAATTTTTATCAAGACAACGAAATAACTATGTAATTTCTCTTCCTCTCCCACACGTACACACCTTAAATAAAAGTAAATCAAATTGATGGCATCTAAATTTCGTAATTTCCAACGTTGCTAAATATTGGGCATGAAAAAAATGCATCTTAATCATTTAAAATTTTCGAATAATGTATTCCGATATCAAATTATGTTTACAAAAATGTGTTGATGTCTGTAAACATGTAAATTACATTAACCATGTGTACTCTTAAATTTTATATAAATCTTAAGAGCAAAATCATCTTTTTTTATTTTGCCACTATAATTTTATTTAGTTGTTGTCCATTAAGAAGTACTTTTTCTAAAAGTTATTTTTTAAACTATTATCGATAATGTAAAAAATAATTGAAATCTTTAAAGGTTTCAGTAAAAATATTTAAATAAAAAAATTAAAGCACGTTTTTTAAAATTTATGATTAATTAAAAAAATATTTGATGATGCTGCATAATTCAGGATGCAAAATTCTTAATTTTTTTGGCGATGAAGAAATGTTGCCAAATTGACGTATTGTGATATGCAGGATGACGTATATACTAGGGTTGCCAAAATAGAATTTTTTACATAATTCTTATAAGTCCCCACCTCTATGATGTAATAAAAATCAGGTTGTTAGATTATAAAAGAATCCGCCAAAAAAATCACCAATTCAGAATTTGATATCCTGGATTATGCGGCATCTGTGCCTATTATTTAATAGTAAATAAATATTCATTCGGAAATTTTTTTGGTTTAATCAGATTTATCAACATTGCAGAAATGTTCCAACTTTAAAATTATCCTTAAAATTGAAAATAATGTTTATTGATATACTTTCATGTAAATTTATATTGGAACGAACATCTAATATACAATTAAAATAAATACCTAACAAATCGATTTAAGCAATAGTTTATAATATTATTCAATAAAGGATTTTAAATGTTCAACTTTCTAAGACATTGGAAATGTCAAAGAACATCGAAATAAACAAGGGAAATTAGTTTCCATTTTTAAGTCATAGCATTTGACCTTCAACTAACTCTTAGTTTTGGACTAGTCCTACGCGTCTTATAATGATCAAAGAATGGGTCATTTTACCTCAACTAGATCTCTTGTGTAATACAATACCCTCAGATTCATGACACCATCAACAATGGCCTCCTCTTGCATTCCATGATCTTTCAATTAAATTTCTAGTGGGAAATCAGATATCTTTCAAAGTGTTAATAACTGAAAAGAGAAAAAATGGTGGAAGAAAAAAATGGCGTAAGATAAACTTGAATCGCTATTCGACTTAAATCGAAGTTTGAAAGAAGTGCTTTTTTTTCACCTTTACTTTCTTTCGAGAAATTTCACGGTGCAATTTTTTCCGAAACAATCATTAGTTTCGCAGTTTGTTTTTCACTTTTTAAATTATTAAACATATTTTTTTTTCTGTTGTGTAAACTCGTTTGAAAGTCTTTGCCATTTAATAGAATTCACTTTAATACTTTAAACAAATTGCATTTTCTTTTGAGTTGACAATTATTTATTTTTATAAATATTTGCATAAAATAACGCTTATTTTTATTGCGTGAAAGGTAAAATTTTATCTTGTTAAAAAAAGTTATATTTTACAATTTAATGGCATCATAAAAAATGATGACTGTAGTAAAATTTTAAGTTGCCATCTTATTGAATATGGTGTATCACCCGAATCAATGTATTACAAACATGTTATTAGTCATGATGAAAAGAGAATAATATATTTAACAAGAAGAGAGTGAAATATTGATTTTATTGTAAATGTTGATTGCAAAAATTTAAATCGATTCTTAGTAAATGGTGGCACAGATGCCGTTAAAATCAAGGATGCCAAATTCTGAGTTTGGTGATTTTTTGGCGGATCTTCTTATGTATCTGGCAACCTGGTTTTTATTAAGTCATAGATATAGAAACCTATAAAAATTATGCAGAATATTCTATTTTGGTAACCCTAGTATTTACGTCATCGCAAACGTCACAATACGTCATCTTGGCAACATTTTTTTCATCGCCAAAAAAATCAGAATTTGGCATCCTGGATTATACGGCTACTGTGCCTAAATGACAAGTATTTATATAAACAAATATATCATTATAAAATATAAATTTCGTTTCACATCTGATCTTAAAAAGGTAAAAAAGAGAAATGAAACATCCATTTTTCTGAAAATTGATCATAAAATGCTTTTAATAAACAATTAAAAAAATGATTCGGAAAACATTTAGGAGTGTTAGGAGTGATATTACATTAAAGGGTATAAGGAGTATTTCCAGTTAAACAGAACGAAAAAAAATACATTTACGCGTGAATAATACAAAAACACAGTTATGAGTATTTTCGGAGTGATCGTAAGTACTTGTTTTACATATAAAATATTTGTGGAAATACTTTGCTAACGGCTATTTTATATATATATATATATATATATATATACATACATACATATATATATATATATATATATATATATATATATATATATATATATATATATATATATATATATATATATATATAATGCAGTTACTTTTAAAAATAAAATTTGATTTCATGCACTAGAAGATTTATATATATATATATATATATATATATATATATATATATATATATATATATATATATATATATATATATATATATATATATATATATATATATATAAATCTTCTAGTGCATGAAATCAAATTTTATTTTTAAAAGTAACTGCATTATATATATATATATATATATATATATATATATATATATATATATATATATATATATATATATATATATATATATATATGTATGTATGTATGTATGTATGTATGTATATATATATATGATACATTCAATAATAACAATACCTAAAAGTTTGGTGGTATTTTTATTCTATAAGTCAAGTTACAAATTTTTTGGTTCGTATGCATTAATATTTATACAATATGGACATTTCTTTCTTTTAATATATATATATATATATATATATATATATATATATATATATATAACAATTTCATTAACATAGTATGCATATCAAAAAGAATGATTAAAAATTCTGATTGGCTAGGGAAGTGATTCATGTATTCTAAATACGTGGATTCTCGAATTTAGAAAAATCTCCACGTAGAATAATTGATAATAAATCAATTATAAGATTTAAGCTCAAAATAGCAATACATGCGTGCGATTAATTTACACGTGACTTTGCATCATTAATCAATACAGCTCAGATTTCTTAAAGTCAGTATTAATTTCTATTTAAAATTTTCCACTCCCTTTGATGGTTATCGTAGTGTGTCCTCAGTGTAGTTAATATTTCATTTCAAGACATTCGTAAGCTTCAAATTTTTGGGAATAATCCTATACCAAAGACATTAAACGAACAATGGAATTATTTAGAAATTATGTATGTACCTTGAGGAGTTAATTTACCTAGAACTTCACATATTGAATTACTTTTGTGGCGCCCTTTAGAACAAAATATACGTATCTTTTATTTGATTTTTGTCAGATTTTGACATCAAACATGTGTTGCACTGTCAAAGATTTCTTCTATTGATAGAAATTAAATTCAGCATTCTATGAATATTTTATCATGGCTTCGATCGTAATCAACATGTTGGTGAATTTTTGTTGCCAACAGAGTACCAAAATACAATCTATTTTACTAGCTTAATATTCTAATCCTGTTTAGTCCAATGGTAATATTGCTGGTGGTGTAACCTCGGCATTTATTTCGTTAGAATTAGTTTCGGAATATGAGATTAGGTATAAGAGTTTCCAATTACCTTTAATTATTAATTCTAGATTACTCTGTAGAAGCGAGACAAGTTACCTATCCTATTGGAAGTTCCAATCGGAAATTTGTTGTCATTTATAAAGTGTTATCATTTATTAAAAGAATAATCTCTTTATGTTTTCTGTTTGCCCCCCAAATGTCATAAAAGTTACTGGATATCTCAAAACTGAAAAATTAAATACGGTGATAGTTTTAAAATCTATCCAGAAACATTTTCTTTCTTCTATAATCTTTTAAAAAAGAAAAAATGTCTACTATATTTTGACAAAATATTATTATAAGGTCTATATATAAGTGAAGATAATTCAATCTGATTAAAATGATTGAAGAAAGTGTATACCTCACAAAAAATATCCAGTTTTGCTGATAAAAAATCATGGCATTACAGAAATGACTTTTATCTAGTTTCGAAGGCCCAATCATAATCTCTTTTTCATGAATTACACAATTTTTCTTAGCTCTTTATATTAATTTTTACAGTAAACGTAATATTAATCGTCAGAAAAAAAGTTTGAAAATGCATAAGTATCGCAAATATCTCATGCAAAAAAATTACTACTTGCATAATGTTAAATTTAAGCTAGAATGATTTCTTCAAGTTTTTATAAATTGAAAAAAAAATTGAAGAACAAAATAAAATTAAAAATATTAGTGCATAACTTCCATGTCACTTACAATCGGAAAAAGTAGACTAAAAGGAAATGGCGTCATAGCTATGCATTCAAATGTCGCTTGTAAGCTGTCCTACAAAACTTTTTGTTTCGTTAGAATTTATCAATTGTTTAACTTATTTCTTATGAAATGTCAGAAAAGATTTATGGCACCGATTTTTACAAAGAAGTTTGATTTCTCAGGCTCGAAATTTACGGTCTCTTAGCATTATATAACACGTCAAAGAACTCTTTTTTGTTTGTCCCTAAAGAAAAAAGTAGAATACTTGTAAAAATGTTGTATGCGCACAATTCTATTTTCGCTTCTCAGTGAGAAACTGATTTTCTTGAAAGGCACAAGATGAGAATAATGAAAAACAGAGGGATGTATATTTTAATGTATTCACTTTTATTTAGAGACTATTCTGTGTATTAAAGAATTCGTCAGAACACAAAATGAACTCAGTAAAATACTTTTTTCTTAGAATTATCATTAGGAATAAAAGTGATGTTTTAAGCGATGATAAAACTTATCCATAAATATGAGGCGAACTAAGGAAAACTTTAAGTCTGGGCAAAAAAGGAATTAATTTACACTGATTAAAATAATTAAAGAAAGGAAAGTTTTAAAAAAAGAACAGAATAACTTAACGCATATATGCAAATATGATATTTGATGATAGCTAAGCTCTTTGCGGACACTTCCTGGCTCTCAATGTCCTTCGATGTTCTACAGAGTGATGCTGTGATCGAATTTGCATAGAGATTCCTCATCGAAGCTTGTGGCATTTTGAATCGTTGTAACATAATACGATTCTTGAGAGTTTAATTTCTTTGTTTACCCATTTTTTCTATGGCTAGTTGACATCATCTAGACCATGGGTTCCCAAACTTTTTTTTTCTCGTGAACCACTTTCTAAGTTTTGCTATTTTCGGTAAACCCCCTGCTGCTAACAAAAAGAGTATCTAGGTACTAACAAAAACGACTTAATTAAAAAGTACCTAGGTACCTAATGTTTAATCTTCCCTGGCTTTTTGTTCTTTTTTAATAGAAGTTTAGAATAATCTCTAGTATTTATAATTTTTACTACCTAGTACACTCAAGTAGTAAAACAAATATAATATGATTGATATAAATTACAATATACAATAAAAATATATATAACAAATAGGCAGATAATTATTTTTTCCGGCACTGCATACACTGACATCGATTCACTCACAGTCACACTTTTATGTTCAAATCCCGGAAACAAATGAGTAACGTTTTGTTCTTGGCATTCGTATTTATGCTAATGTAGATTGCAAGCATAACGCAATCTACATTAGTATAAATACGCATTTAGTATAAAGTCGCATTTCATCCCTTTGCAGGTCTAAACAAGCATCACGGACGAACGGCACTTTGCAAGCCTCGACATGTGGTGTATACTCTTGTACTAGTATCTATTGTTCCATTCAATTCTGTGTTTGAATTGAGTCTCGAGTATTTTTGAGTACCTACCTAGTGAATGATGCTACCTGCCTACGTTGATAGGTAAATCCAAGCCAAATTTTTTTCTTTATTATGAAAACCAGAAAATATTTCGAGGATCCCCACTTACAACTTGTGAACTCCCGTGTTGTCTCTTATGGACCCCTGGGGGTTCACCTGGACCACTTTGGGAACCTATGATCTAGACCAGTGTTTCTCAACTGAATTTATTCCAAGGACCGGTAAAATATTTCGGCACGTTCGCGCGGACCGGTAATATTAATAATTTGACCCAACACACAATTTTTCACAAAGATAAATCATGAAGACATACATAATTTTTAAAGCATTTTCTTTGTTATAATTTACATTTGTATATTCAACTTACTTATATAATATTGCATCGAGAATAAAAGCACCAAAACTTAATTAAAACTCCAAGAAAATTCCAACGTGAATGATATATTTATTTTTTTTAATTAATATATTAGCCAAAACAACAATGAGTCGAAATGTGAACAGCGTAAATAGATACCAAATAAGCAAAAAATAATTTACCAAAATAAAGGATATATAAAAACTAAAATTAATGAGATCGAAGCTGGTCTTTGTTGCTGACTAAACTGTCAATCCTAGGCTTTAAACCAGTTACAGCAATACGTAAAGCAGGTGCAAGAGCAAGTCGATTTCTATGTTTCGTCTTAATAACAGTCATAGCCGAAAATGTAGTTTCACACAAATAAGTTGAGGAAAAAGGCAATAAAATCTTCAACGCCTTTGCATGAAGATTGGGGTATTCTGTTGCAGTCTTTATCCAGAATTGATATATATATATTGATTTGAACTGTGATTTAAGTCCTAGATCTGAAGACAGTTCAATAAGTTCTGTTTCCTGGACTGTAGTGAGATTGTAATCATAATTATCAATTAGTGGATTGATTATCCACAGATTACCTGAACGTACATCTTCTTCTGGGGGATAATACTGATCAAAAACAATTGATAGTTCTTTTAAATGCCCCAAAATAACGCTGACAACGCTCTTCTGATCCATGTCATTAGTATTAATGTAATCAAAGAAAGAAGCAAACATATCAAAAGTGTTTTCTTCCGCACGTTTATACCAGAGTTTCAATTTCTTTTTGAAAGCATCAATCTTATTGTAGAAGTTGAAAACGGTGTTAGTTTTATCTTGAAGACTTAAATTTAGTTCATTCACCAGTGAAAATATGTCTGATAGGTACGAAAGCAAGGCTACCCATTCTTTGTTCTGAAAATGTCTGCTCAAGAATGATCCCTTTCTTAAGGACTTTTCCTCTGGATAGCCAGCGTACTTCGGCGTGTAACAATAGTTGTACATGATCAGATCTCATTTCTTGACATAAAGTTTTAAACAATCTTGAATTAAAGGCGTTACTTCTGATAAAATTTAAAATTTTTACCGATTCCAGAAGAATGTCATTCAGTTGTGGGGACAATTTCTTTGCTGCTAAATGTTCGCGATGAATAATGCAGTGTGTGATTACTAATCCCTGTGATGCTGCGTCTGATATTCTCTTTGCAACACTTGTATGTCTTCCAGTCATAGCAGCAGCGCCATCAGTACACAAACCAATGCATTTTTCCCTGTCAATGGAGTTAGTTTCAATATAATTATTAACTGCCTTAAATATTTCAGCACTTGTTGTTTGGGATGGTAGTTCGATACAGCACATCAATTCTTCTCTAATATCATTGGTTGCATAGTCAATGTAACGAACATAACATAATAATATGGCATTCTTTGAGACGTCAATTGACTCATCCATTTGGACAGCAAACCATTTCGATTTACGTATATCTTGGAGTAGTTGACTTTCTATGTCGTATGATAACTCACATATTTTTCGTCCAATAGTATCATTGGATAGAGGCAAAGCTTTCATTTTATCTGCAGCAGATTGGCCCAACATTTCAGAACACACGTCTATCAAACACGGTTTGACAAGATCTTCAGCAACTGAGTATGGTTTTTTAGATTTGGCAATACGCAGAGCAACTAGATACGATGCTTTTAAAAGCGATTTATCAACCGAGAAACATTTTTAAAAGCATCCATTTGAATTTTCATCTTTAAACTTTTTCTCCTGAAAAAGTCCAGGGGTTTGCTTTCCAGTTGTGGGTACTTCGTTTGTAAATGCCGCATGAGCTTGGAAGGTTTCATGCTTTCATTGGAGAGAACATCTCTACAAACAACACATTCAGGTTTTGGACAATTTTCTTCTGATTGAGGCCAGAGGATAAAACCATATTTCAAATAATCTGCGATGTAGTGCCTTACAAAGCTTTTTCTTTTTTGGAATGATTGTGGACTATATTCACTTTCATCTGTATTCGAAGGGGCGGACGACGTACTTGGTTTTTGAAAATCCTTTCTTTGCACGAAATTTAGTAATGTGCGTTTCGTTTCCTTCTTACTCATTCTGGTTATTGATTTTATATACCTAAAGTTACAGAAATAGTAGTTATAGCATAATATTAAATTCAGAAGTTATTAAAAACTTACGCTGATAAATAGTTTTCAAGAATTGCCCAAGTGTGCAGAATAATCAAAATCAAAAACAAAACGTAATCAAGACGCCAGACGCCTTGAACACTGCGATAGTCAGCGTTCAAGTAATCAGGGATACGCAAGGCACCAAGGTAGACAGTATTTATTTTATTACATTACATATATTCAGACTTGTATGCTTGATTCTTGAGATCCGCTTGTAAGTCTTCGTCGATATTAGGACAAATAGCACAATGACAGATGTACAACCACAGAAGAATAACGAAGAAAACACCCAGGGCCACGGTGGGAATCGAACCCACACTCCTACGCTCTCAAGCGATTAGCAGTGATGCCTTTGACCACTCAGCCACGGAGCGCCCAAGGTAGACAGGCGCACCCTAACTGGTGTTCTAAGCAGTGTTGCCAGAACAATTTGATTAAAAGGAATAAGTCGACAGTTCAAAATGTAATAGATTTCATAGAATAGTAAAAAAGAGTGCCGAGGTACCGGCAGTTTTTTTTTTTTTAATTTAGGTAAAAGGTAATTTTGTAAATTTCATAAAAACTCAAAATAGTAACAGATTTGGTGAGTAACGTAACAGCGTAAAAGGACTGCTGAATAATAATAGATCTATTATAATTATAATAGACTGGCAACGCTGGTGGTACGGCAATTTATGAAACGCGTTTAGGTACATAGTTGCCAGTTTGTTGTATTTTTCATCAAAGATTACATTATTTTTTAAACTATAGTTTAAAAAATAATGATAATTAAAATGATAATTAAAATAATAATTAAAAAATAATAATAGTTTACTATAGTAAACTATTATTATTGTAATGTAGGTACAGTATCGGTGGTCGGCCTATAAAAGCTGGATATTTCGTGGACTGGTAAATATTTCTTGCGGACCGGCGGTTGAGAAACACTGATCTAGACGATGCCACAAGATGGTGGATAGTTGGTAAACTAAAAGCGGGCCAATCACGGGCTTCATTGTAGGAACTCCGAGGTGTCCACTCTGGGGAAACAGTTCACAAAAACATTGATTTTCCGATCTGAAAAAGGCAATAACGTCAGCTGAAAACCATTAGTTGACATTTATAGTCAAAAGGGATAGGTCCACGACAGCGACACAATTTTCTCTCGCAACCTGTATAACAGGAACACCCATTGCACAGATAACTGTCACCCAAAGATTTAATGAAGATGGCTTGTATGCCAGACTCCCTGTAGTCTGCATCCCTTTGACCACATACAGAGCCGTCTAGCATGGTAACACCTATGTTGGACGAGAATGATAACGAGCGGGTTCTCTTCAGTGAAGAGTCACGATTCAGTTTAAACAATAACTCGAGAGTGTTCTTATCTGGAGAAAACATGGAAATCGATATCGGCTCTCTGACATTATTGAAAAGAACCACTATGGTGGAAATGGCTCGTGAGGTCATCATGGCAGACGGGTGTACCGACTTTCACGAGTTCGATAGAGGTACCTTGATAGGTCAGTGGTACAGGGACGGTGTCATTTGAGGACATGAAATTAGTTGTTCATTTGATTCATCATTTAAGTAAATCATTAATTGTGCTTCGTTTTAAGACAAACATTTAAGATTAGTCAAAAAAAACACCAGTAAATTACCTAAATGACATTTTCTTTTAATACACCTAAAATGAATAGTTAATATAAAGTGGATTCATTACTCGTATGAAAAATAAAGATATCAAATGGGATTAATGAAACCATACTATTAGAGTATTTAAAAAATACTGAAATATAAACTTCAGAAAAATATTACAAATAACCTGACATTCCAAACATGCATTTCTATTTATTTATTTTTATTTTGACATCCAGATTTTTTTATAAAATTACATTCAGGAATTAAAATTCAAGTGTCAATTAAATTTTAAACTACTTTTTTTCAAAATATTGACTGCAAGTACAGAAAATCTATATATAAAAGTATTTAAAACACACGGAAATTTCTTCAAAAAATAATTGATGAAGTGCAAATAAATTGAATGATTAGAAATATGTTAATAATAATCCAATGCATCATTTTCTATTTTTTTAGCTATACTTTTTATTTTTAACTTTCATTTTAAAATAAGTCATACATTTGATTCTCAACAATTTAAAACGATCTTTCATTTTACAATCTTCTACTCTTCTCCGAACCCCAGCTTTAAATTAGTAAATTAATCATCAAATACAAAAGATGATGATAGTGTTCTCATTTGAGCATTTAGTATTTTTTATTTATATTATCTTGTTGTACCACATTAGATTTACATATACTAATGAGTAGAACCCCCTTTTTTAAAGTTTTAATTATTATTACAGAAATTAATAAAAAGTAAATATTTTGAATACTTTTGTATAGTTGAAATACTTTTGAATACTTACATTATGAAAGTTAAATTTTGATGATAAGCAAAAACTTGAAGAAAAACATTTTCCTGGATGAAAAAAATTAGGACATATTGAAATATTTATTTAAATATAACACTAAGAATTATTTCATTGTATGTTTACAAAAAAAAATGAAATTTTAAATTTTATATCATTTTTATTATTTTTAGCAATAAACACTCCTATAATTGCAAGTACAGGATAATTATATTTAAGAATTGCATTTGTTAACAAAAATTTGCTATTTTAAGTTTTTTATTACATAATTTATTACAAAGCAATAAAATTATTAAACATGATTTTATAATAAAACTGTTTTGTGAAAACAAGTATTTTATTTATCTAATTAAGAACATAACAGAAATTTAATTATAAAATAATAAAATGTTAAATATGCACAACTAATATACATTGAGATGAGAGAAAAAGAAAAGGTACATTAAAAATGTAATAACATCTTACAGTGACATTATGTATGCATTTTAACATTTAAAAATACTTTATTTTACATAAAAAACACAATAAATTCATTTTACAAATTGTTGATACAATACGATTAACAACATATGCATATAAGAAATATTTACATTCTTCTTATAAAATCAAGGAAAAAATGTAATAAATTTGGTTGACAATATGTAATTGCATTATTTAAAAAGAAAATCTATTATTTGTATTTTGCATTTAATATGAGCTATGAATAATTATTAATCAGAGCAAAAAATTCAGATTTACATATTAAATAAATGTTACATTTAAAACAAAATAAAATAATGTGAATCTTAAATAAATATGATTATAAACATTTCTGTATAAAAACTAAATACATGCGTTTTTATATAATTATATATTTTATGTAAACTGTGTTTTAATACTACTATGATAAAATTTATATATTAAAACTGATATTATGCTTGAAAATAATATTCTTCCTAATAATACATACTTTTGTTGGGGAATAAATATTTATTATTTAGTCAAGTCTAACATTTATTTTCATGAAATAGAAAACAATAAAAAATTTATATGTATCAAGTTGCTTAGAAAGTAATTTCGTTTTAACCACCTGGATCAATTTTTTGCAAGTAAAAACCAAGGATTTTATAAGTGTGGAATTTTGCTACTACCAGAAAGATGATAAAGATATTGGATAAGAACTGACAATATACAATTCAATGTAACATTTATTCGCTATACACTGAATGTGCTAACGGTTAAATAAAGCTAAGTTAAATTATATTTTTTAGTGATTAATATAAATAGTGGGAAAAATAACTTCTCCCTAAAAAATATCGAAAAAATTTGTAACAGGGGATTTGTCAAAAACAATTGAAAAATGTGAATTAAATTTGAAAACAATATGCAATACAACTGTGTTTCATTTATTTTTCATTAAAAACATTTCACTCTTTACAGAATTAATACATATCTTAAAGCATTAAGATTTTCAAAATTCTTCAATGAAACGAGTAAAGTTTATCACAAATGTTATTTACAAATAATATAACAAATAAATTTGACACAGAATGGAATATATGGAACAAATACATCCAACATTCAATTGCAAAATACACAGAAAACATTCAATAGTGTTTTAAAAACACGAAATGTATTCATGAGTATCATGAACTGCTTTTACTTTACCTTCAGTGAAACATCTATAGTAAGTGCTGCATGATATTGAAAGCCCTATGTAGCATGACCAGATTACCTTTGTCTTGTAAACAATAACAATCAAAACATTAATTTACATTTAAAATACATTTATCCAGAAAAAAGTATAATTAAGTTTTAAACATTGAAGAGTATACTGGTACATAAATGGTAGCACTGACTTATTTACAACACAGTTATGTCTTTAAAAGTTTTTAGAGCAATACATTAGTGGTAAGAAAAACATGCATATTTAATCACAAAAAACTGGACAATTCATAACAATTAAAGTTTTAATCATTTGTAATTAAAAATAAAATCATTTATAGGACAAACCAAATCATAGGATTCCAATATACATTGAATGACATACCTATTACAAATTACACAGACCATATAGGTTTATTAGCCAAAGAACTTTCATAACAGACATTCATTAGAAGAACATTCCTATTAAATTAATTGAAAATTATAGCTTGTGAAATCACGTGAATTTAAAATAAAATTGAGTTTATAAATAATCCATTCAAATCTTTTCATAAATCAATCAAGGATAAAAAAAGACTTATGACAAAAAAAATAATAAATAAAAATTTAGGAATAATGATCACACAGAACATTTATAGCAAAACGAATATACAAAACTTAATGATCATAAATTACAAAAATAACAAGTGATAAATATTTTTTTATCAAATCTTCGAGTAAAAGATTTTTTTATTAATAACAAAACATGAGTTACGTTCTTCTAACATATAAACAATAAAATTTTTAATGCCAAATAATGATAAATTCAACTTGAAATTTAACATTGAAATATATTGATAATGATTTTTAACACAATGAAAAATAATTTGTTACACAGTAGAAAATTTACAAACTTAAATTTTGAGCCTACTGAAATCTTGATTTAGTTTTGCTGCATCTTCAGGTTTTGTGGCATCTTCAGCTTCGTCATCAATTTTACCATCTTTAAATGGAAAATCATCCAGAGCAATAGTCATCATGTTGCGATATTTTTTTGCAATTTCATGCAGTATATCTGATTGAGCACAATTTATTTTGGGACTAGAAAAAAATGTATTTTATATATATTTTAAAAGGAAAATTATCTTATATAGTGCTAGTAATTTTAAATACTACAAATCTAATTAATAGCAAATTTAATTCAATGATTTTTTATCATGTACTAAAACAAGCATAGATAATCAGGGAATTTGAAAGAATATTATATTCTGGTAAAACTATTTATCGATATAAGTTAGAAAATGCAATGTTTCAGAAAATTCTGAATACTGATAAAATTGGTAAATTAGTTTAATATTTAGTAATAAATCAAGAAAAATTACTTAATTTAAGTAATTTTCATTTTGATTATAAATATTAAATGTCCTTTGATAAATACAAAATAATAAATTTTAAGATATAATTTAAATATAACTCATATAGCATTTTTTGAAAGCTTTAAAAATTGCATTATTTTTATTATTCTTATTTATTATTCTTATTTATTTTTATTATTTTTTATTTATTATATTTTTATTATAATAAAAATGCAGTAAAGCAAAATTTATTATAAATAAGGAATGAAGAAATATAATATTAAATAATAAAGAATTTTCAGTAATGATAAAGCAAATTATAAGAAGGCATAACACAAAAACAAATTAAATTTGAAGAAACATTTTTAAATATAATAATATTTCTAAATTTTGGTATTCTAAAGGGTTCTAGGGTGCAAAGCACATGTCTCGGTTAAATGGTCAGTCTAATGTGAAACCCTCAATGCCTAGTTTTCAAGCGTTCTTAGGACTCTATTTTAGCGATTCACAAAACAGATGAAATGATTTTATATTACGTTACATTATATTATGAAAAATATACAAAATCCTATAATTGAAAGTCATTCCTAATAAGAAAAATAAAACAGAATAGTATGATTATTTTTTTCCAAATCGTAAAAAAGAAATTGTTTTATTATTTTGGTAGCTTTCAAAATTTTCCTATTTAAATTTATGTTAAGTATTTGATTTAAAACAAGTAGACTGGTCAATAATAAAGTTTCTAGTTTTAATATTAATTTCTAAATAACAATGTCAACTTTTCTAGAAATTTTTATTATATAATTTTAATGCAAAGAATATCAGAGTATCAGCAAAAAAGTAATTTTCTTGAATGAAAATTATAGAATTTTAAACTATTATTCATGTAAACCTGAGGATAATTCTTAGAAGCAAATTTTAAATAATTATGTAAACCTATGTATAAAGGATAAAAAATACATCATCAGTAATAATGTAAAGGAATGTATTTTTTATTCTTTATACATGTTTATAAATTTTATTTTATAAGAAAATATTTATAATAAGAAATTATCCTATAATGAAATATTTATAAAATGAGCAAATTGCAAAGGTTCCATAAATTTTCCTCTGGTGGGACTTAATTGTATTAATTTTCTTTTTATTTATCTAGTTAAATGAGTTTTCTCAAAATACATTGAAAGTATATAGCTTTAGGTATTAATTTTCAATTAGTCAAAATAAGCCAATCTTAAAACAGATTTTTCATACACTTCTTGAATTTTTATCCTTTTCAATCACAAATGAATCGCTGACAAATGTAATTTTTCTCAACTTTTGGAAATATATAAAATACTGAATACAAGTAATGCTAAAATTTTAATGAACATAAATTATGATATATGTTGAAGTTAAAACTTTCATATTAAGTTTAACTCTTTCATATAAAGCTATAATAAGAAAGTTAATAGAAGGTAGTTACAAGCAATTTAATATCAAAATACAATGACAACATAGCATATTTACAAATTTTATCATTTTTATAGCATCAAATTTACATTTTATAAAATAAAAAACTTATTTTGCTTTTAAATATTTATTAAGCTATTTCAATAATATAAAAGATTATTAGTGTCTTATTAATTTAGATGTTTGTTAAAAATTATGTTGGTATAGATTAATTAAATTATATAATTAAATATTAAAATCATAAAATGTTTTAGTTAAATTATTAAACAATATTAATTGATTTGCAAATTTATCAATTAAATAAACTACAAAAAATAAATTAACAATTATTTATAAATTTGTAACAACTTGTATGCTGCACATTTCTGTTTAATATTTTTGTGTGTTTATGGAATAGAGTTCATTCAAACAGTATAAAAAGTATTTTTGAGCAACATATATAAAAGGAAATTATTTTATATCAAAATTTTTTCCCAAAACATTTACTGTAAATTTCATACTTAAAATATATAAATTAAATATTATACATAATTAATATTAAATAATATAATTAATATTAAATAATATGTAAATAATATTAAATATTATAAATAATATTTAATATAAAAATAATTATCAAGTTTTACATGATCTGAATCTTAGTTATTTTAACAGTAATTAACTTTTCTCTTATGATTTATATATTATAATTAAATAGAAACAACCTATTTTAGTTTAACTATATGCTTGTAATGCAATTAAGTTCGTAATGAAAGCAATATATAACATTGCTTATATCTTCAGCATTTGTTATCTTTTTGATTAGTAGTGCTTGTTTCATTATTTTCACACAATTTCACATTAAAAAATACTAGTTATTTTATAAATGATACAAGAACTAATTTTTTTAGATTTCTGTATACATATTTAAATGTTTATTAAATTATTATATTCATAAATTAAACTCTAACTAATTGGAACACTTGCTTGAAAAATTCTAAATTCTACCAAAGCAATTTTTACAATTTCTAAGCAATTTCAAACAATTTTTACAAAACAAAATTGTTTTGTAAACCTTTAATACATTTTTTTCTTGTTAAATAGCAATGAAAAATATACCTGATATCTTTTTGTAGATGTAGAATCGCACTTTCATTTTTCTCCTCAATAGCAATCTATAATCAATAATTACTAGATATAGTAATTATATATATTGTCATTAAAGCAATTTAAAACACTTTAATGATAGTTATAAAATAAATGATAAAAATATCCTGAGAAACAATACTTATAAACTGAACTCTATTTATGTATATTTAATTGAATATAGATTTTTATAAGACAAGTATTTAAATTAAAATGATTAAAAATTAAGAATTAAAAATTATTTTTAAAATATTATCTAGATATTTATTTGGGTCATAAAGATCCATTCTAAATATTCAGGATATTTTGTTCTTTATAAATAATAATGCAAATTCGATTGTATGTTATTTTTTTAATCTTATAATTCATTAGTAGAAGAAAACTATTTCCCCCAAATTTCATAAAAAATTACTAAATAGTGGTTTTAGATTCCCTAAATGAACTTATAAAATAAAGTTACATTTTTATTAAAAATATGTTTGAAATAAAATCAGATAAAAAAATATAAATTTTAAGGATTTACTTATATTTAAAAAAAATTTCACATATCTTTGTAAAAAAAAAAAAAATGATGCCACTTTAAAAATAAAACAAAAGTATTTTCTTTCAATAAAATTGCATAAACACATAAAAGGAAAGTAAAATTTGAGTTGCCTGTAATTAAATTTAATGTAAAGATATTTTTGATATAGAAATAATATACTCCTTATAAATTAAATAATTAAACATGAGATTGGAATTTTCAAACTATAAATCTCCAGGTTTGATAATCATCATCAATTTACTTATTTTCTATCTACATTAACAGCTGATAAATTATTTTAATCAACAACTAATAAAATTGTGAAATGGTTTTTAATATGTTTCTCTTAATGATGAATAAATATTAAAATTTTGCTCTAAGTTATTATATATAGAATTAATTCAGAAATATGAAAGACTGTTGATTGTTTGTGAGCATGTATGCCATGCAATAGAAAATAAAATTTTTGAATGGAATTTCCTTTCTTGTGGATTTCTAACCAAAAAATCTAATTCTGTCTTTAATTTAAAAAAAGAACTAAATATTATTGAAATATATGCTACAAATCAAATAATGTTTAAAATAAAAATTTATTTTCAAGAGATTTTATTATCATGAAACAAAAAATGACACATAATATATTCCAAAAAGAATGTAATCACATATTTCATTAAAAATATACTAATATACTATAATACAAAATATGCAAATTAAATCTGCAATTTTAAAGAGTTAAACGTGCAAGACATACAATAAATGTAATTATAAATTATGCAGAAATCATAAGCATCATTAAAAATCATAATCAATACAAATTATAACAATTTATATTCAGATTTTAGCTCGTAAAGTTATAAACAATAATACACATTATATTA
The DNA here is from genome assembly GCA_037975125.1 of Latrodectus hesperus. Lineage (NCBI taxonomy): Eukaryota > Metazoa > Arthropoda > Arachnida > Araneae > Theridiidae > Latrodectus > Latrodectus hesperus. Next base: position 4,019,719 of record JAJQOW010000018.1, on the reverse strand, counting down.
AAATATTTTGTTTTACATCATTTGGAAAGAAGCTAAAATGGAAAAAATATTATAACTTGCATATATAAGTTAGAAAAGATAAACATTGTATCCATCCAAAGAGAATGAAGAATGATAATTATAAAAAGAATACCGGCCATAAATTCCAAAGCTGAATCATATTTTAATTCAAAAATTAATAATATCACATCCAGAATTTTGATGAATAAATAATAATTGAAATGCTATTTAAATGTTATAGCTATCGAACCTATTCTACCTTAAAAAATAAAAAATGTTTGCAAAGCAATAACTAAAACAAGCAAAAAATATTTAGGAAATTATCCTTTAATGCATATTTAAGCACCAAACAAACTTCTTTGAACAAAAATGCGCATTGATAAATGACTTGACATAAAAAACACTGCAACTGATAAATTTTGATCTTTAATATAGCTTCACAGTGGGTATGCCAACAGAAAAGCTTACAATGAAAATCTATCATTGGACAACTAAGTTATAAAATGTCAAACACATTTCTAGATGTAAGTTCTTTAAATATTTTTAAGTTTCAGATGAATTAATTATATTGAAGAAAATACAGAACTAAATATGGTATTAAATCTAAAGATACATTATTATGGAACATTTGATGTAAGAAGTAAACCTGGAATAAAATATTTAATGCTTTGAAAATATTAAAATTTTAAAATAAAACATGTAATTATTAATGCAAAAATAAATTTTTAAATCAGAATTTAAACAAAACCTTTTCATCAGTACTGATTTTAATTTTAAAAAAATGTAAGATTTTCTTGAAGCAATGAAATCCAGATACGAATATTCTAAGACATAGGACAAAAATAATTAAATGTATAAAAATTCATACAAATTGAAAAACACTATTTGGTAATTTTATTCCATAAGACATAATGCTTTTAGTAAATTCAAAATTTTATTACAATGAAAGACATTTATAAGAATAGAGATTCACTTTCCAGAAATTAAACATATTAATAAAAAGTAAAGTAGATTTCATCAGCATTGTTATAAAAATTAATCTTAAAAAATGTTAATCTTTGATTTGAGGGATCAGGAATAAATTGTAACTTATTCCTAGTTGACAAGCAAGTTTTTTTAATTTAATACAAAGTGATTGCAATTTAATTATCAATAATAAATAAAATGCAATTCCATTTATAATGGCTTTTATGGTTCATTAAGGAAAAATGCTACTATTAAAGGCATAAATTTCTACAAACTTGATATCAATCCTTTAAAAATCAAATGCCATGTAGATCCATGAGAAAATTTTAAATATTCATAATAAAATTGCATCAATAAAGCACTTAATTCAAATATTATTATGATAAAACTTGTTTAATCTGCTGGCATGTTAACTTTAATTTCAATACTTTAAAAAGAACTTATATAATAGAAAGAAATATATAAAATTTATGTGAGAAAACATTTAACTCATTTTTAAAGAATGGAAAGAAAGAACCTTTGATTTCAACCTATGAGATTTATTAAAATTAATAATATTTTATAAATATTGCTAAAAAATGTAGCTTCTGAATTCTTATGAATATATTATTGATTTCTTTAATATTACTTGCAATTTTTCTACATCAAAATTTTAATTGAATTATAATAAATTACTTGAGAAAAAAAATCAGATTAGAAAACAAATTTTCTGGCATTTATTTATATATTTGTTATGGATTGCCTGATTAAGAGATGAAGTTGAATCAAACACATTTACTTGATAAAATTTTGATAATTGACACTTGATGACATAATAGAATCAATTCAATCAAACTAACAGTCTGATTATCAATATGTATCAAATTCCATCAATTGTGTCCTCAATATCTATATGCATTTGATGCACTAAAAATTTATTTTGGCTAAATTAAGAAATTTTATTTACCTTTTTACAAAAAGTATTTTCTATTATGTTTGGAATATATAGTTTAAGTACATTAGGACAAGAAATATATATTTTATTCAAAAACTTAGTATTATCTTATTTTAGTTTTAAAAATTTCAATTTAAGAAATATAAATCATAAATTAATCATCATTATTTAGGATCAACAAGAACTTAAGATTAAAGGCTTACCATTAAAGATTGTAACATAAGATACAGATCTTCATCTATATATTCAACTAAAATACAATAAAAAATTTTAATAGGTAAAAAGTAACAAAAAAATGCATAAATGTAAAACAAAAGATTAGAAATGTAATATTTAAATAAAAAAATTATGAATTTAAGAACTGTTTATCATTACTATATACTAATAAAATAGTAATGTTTATATAAATTCTAAAGTTTATTTAAAAAACTAATTCAATGTGAATAAACTAATGACTTTGGTTTATTTTTTTGTACACAATGTGATATTTTAAAACTAATCATGGAAAAAAATGCGTAAAAAATTTCCAAAGTTTAAAATTTTATTTTATGACTTTATCTTAAATTATGTACAGCTATAAATTGCAAAATACTTATTCAATATTTATAATATAATGAAAAATGCAGTCTATTGAGAAATTTATTCAAAAAAATATCATAAAAATGAAACATTTTATTAAATAAAATCCTATTACAATATGCATAAGCAAATAATAATTTTTCTTTGAAGTAATAAAATAAAATATTAGTTACCAGAGACATATATGTATGATTCATAATTAATATGAGCATTTTGCTTGTGTCATACAGATAATTCATACACCCAAATGAATCCTTTTTATATAGTACAAACACAAATAAATTTTTTAAATAAAAACTTAATTATATGCACCAAATTTTTAGCTGTAAGAAACAAATTGTGAAGTTTAAATACTAAACTATATATAATCTTAAACCTTACTAAAAAGAAAATAAATCAGCATTTTTAATCAAAAAATAATTTTATGTATCAAAATTTTAAAAAATTGTGGAAGAAATAAAATTGTTATGAAATTTGCATAATAAACTATTTATTATCTCTGAAACTGATTTAGACTATTTCTATATTTTTTAAAATATTGAATTTTTTATTAGCAGGTGTGTAAAAATTAAATCCCTCAAAAGTTAAATTTCATTAATCAATTATTTTTTTAATCAAACTGAACATATAGTGAAATTTTATTAAATACTAAGTTAGGCCTAAATCTACAATACAAATTCTATTTGACACATAACATCACATTGATTAATATGTGACATAGCTTATGGAATGTTAAAATCATAAGGAATAAAATATTAGCTATATTTCTCATCATAGTCAAAAATTGGAAAGTTGGATTACTTTTCCTTCAATGGTCTCTTTTTACATACAAGAGCTAATTGTATTGGGACCAATAGATTAATGTGGATACAAAACTACTATAAGCAACCAAGCCAGGGGTAAGATTCAAACCCACAAACTACTGAACCAAACTCAAGAGCTATAAGTATTTGACTGTTAGTGTAGCTCAAAAACTGGGAAATCAAAAGTCAGAATATAAAAATATAATTTTTCTAATCATGAAAATCGTTAAGATACAGTATTAAAAAATGAAAATATGAAAGTTTTTAGCATAATTATTGAATAGTTTGGTTAAAAATTTCGATTGTAGAATATATATACATACATGAAGAAATATTTCTATAAATTATAAGAAAACAGCTAAAATAAATTTCTTAACTTGGTTCTACATTAAAACAAATATATATATATATATATATATATATATATATATATATATATATATATATATATATATATATATCTTATACCTTCAAATATATGTTGACTTTTAAATAAAGATTTGTAATTTATATTTTGAAAGTTTTATACTTTTGATATTTTATTCACTGTTATACATATCTTCATACCCAGATCAAATTTAATGCCTATTTTTATGAAACATGCAAAATATAGGATTGAAAAACAATTGAATCCAAGCAAAAAGTGGTAAAACACACACTATTTACTTCAAATGAGTGAAACGAATTGCAACATTGATGAAGCAAAAATGATTATATAGTTATTAGAAAAAAAACTACAAGTTAATCAAAGATTATAATCACGGAAGAAAAATTAATTATTCAGTGTAATATAAAATGCCATTGCAATTACTAATATTTTATGAGTCAAATGCTGCAAAAGTAAATAAAAAAAGAGAAATGTGAAATATTAAGAAATTATAATTTTGAACTTAAAAAGCTTTCACTTGAGGTTTGTTTATGTAAATATTAATATATATTAAAAAAAGGTGATTAAAACCAGAAAAAGTTTAAAAAAAATTAGCCAAATGTTTAATGAATCCTAAGTGTCCAGTATTAACTCAGCTTTATTCAGAAGGGTAGGAGGCAATCCACCCTGAATTGCATACATTTAGCAACCACAAATCAAAACTTCAATATTTTTAACAAATGCTAAACATTCTTGCTTTTTTTCTAATGGGTAATATTGTCAAAATCTACACAGATAAGTTATGGTACCATTTTAAAATTATATATGCATATACAAAGTAAGGTGAGAAAATACAATTATCCCCTGAATTAAGTACAGTTCTCTATAAAAATTTATTCTCATTGTTTTCAAAACTATTTGTAGTATAGGGTTTTACAAACTGCATTAAACAGTCAGCAATTTGAAGAGTGTTTGGAATTTAGCATTCTAACATTTAACATGTATATACTATACACTATTTCCAATTATCATTAATTTTTGGCACAAGCCAGTTTCTTTTTAATACTTTTTTATATGAACTCAATAATTACTTTCTCATTCATATATTTTTTATGGGCATTTTGTAAAAAAATATGGAAATGAATTGAGTAAAAAGTTTTGAATTTGAGATCCGTTTGACTATTTATAAAATATAAAATACCAGATTGTGAATATGTTTGAATTCACGGCAGTCCTACACAGTCCTTAGACTTTTTTCTTTGGTGTAGTAAATGATTTAAAAATTTTTTCATTTCAAAAATTTTTAAATTTATTTAATACATGGAAGCATTGCATGTAAAAGGGCATCAAGCCCTTTTACTTATATAACAAAACAGTAAAACATCCCCTCCTTCTCTTACATTCATTCATAAATATGCATTTGCATGTTCAAAGATGGACTTTAGTATGGCAACTGCTACAAGGATTACGGTATCTGATCAAAGGAAGAGGACCTAAATCCAAACATATATTTTTTTGGTTAAATAACCAAAATTTTTCTCATTTTGTAGAGTAACCTAAACTCTATAAAGCTATCTTGATAATAATAAATAATAGCAAATGGGAATAATAGTAAATCCATTCCCATTAATAACTGCAATTTTTTTTACTTTTATTAAGTACATATAAGACTGCAGAAACACTGCTGCAATTAAAAAAGTAAAAAAAATGGAAAAAATTAGTTCTTTATCTTTAAAAACCAGATTATACAATGAAAAATTTTCATTGTTGAAAATTTCTATTTTCAAGTTATCTATAAACATAATTTTGATACAAAGATTCATAAAATAATTTTTTTTAAAAAAAATAGAACAGTAAATAAATTTTTCTAATTGAAAATTTTTAGGAAAAGATGAATATTTCAGTATGTGTTAATATCCATTTCAAAAGAAAAGGAGTAATTTAAAAAAATATCTGAAAATTTTTCACCGAAACAGAAACTTAGTATTAAATTATAATATCAGGTTATATAAATTGAATATTTAGTATAGACAAATAAGAATGTAAGATTTTTGTATAAACTAAAGAACCATGTATAGCACTGATAAATTTCTTTGCATGTTTTTTGAGTGATAATATTTACAAATAATTCACATAAATGCAAAGTAATATAATATATAATACATAAAAATTTAATTAATTAAATTTTTAATTCACTACTAAATATACTTTGATTTAATTAAAGCCAACATGAATACTTAAGATATATTTTAAATATATAACTGATGTGATATGAAAGATGGAATACATAATAAAATCAAAATTGATAATTTCGTGAAATTAAGTAATAAGATTTAGAATAAACCATTACTATATAGCTTACAACAATGTGTAATAACAAGTAAAAATTTTCAGTGCGCAAAAATAATTTTGAAAAACCTTTTGTAGACATAAGATGACATTTTTTCATGACAGTAAAAATAAAAGAAATTACTCAAATATTTACAATGAAGTGAAATTAAATACTAAGACTTATCACATTTAACTGATTTAAATTTATTAGTTAAGAATTTTAAACACTTTATTAAAAGTTAAATTTTTTCACATGTTCATAATTATAACTTACCTGGTTCACAATCCATATTAGCATATCTTTCAAGCAATTTTGTATGCTCTGGATTTCGCTTATAAGGGGAGGGCTAAAAATAATATTTAAAATATCTAAAAACATAATTTATAAAAAAATGTTTTATATAAATATACAAGAGAAATTTTATAAACATTAAAATATTTTGTTAATTTTTGTCAGCAAAAATTAAAAATGACATTAAATGCTTGATTTCATGTTTTCCTTTCAGTTTTTCTGATAATAAATATTGTTGTTAGCAGAGTTACCCTTAAAATGAATGGATTACTAAGAAAAATTTCTCCAAAGATCTTCCATATCATAATTTAAATATAATTATGATGTGTTATCAAATATTTTTACAATTTTTCTCATATTCTTTCCATTTTTGCCATGTTTTTTCTTTTATAAGGAAGCTGATGCCAGAAACTATTTAAAAAGTGTATAAATTTTTATCTAGATTGTTTTATCAATTTTAAAATAATTTGATGAAAAAATCTTTTACATATAATGGAAAATGATATAATATAGCAGTCTTAAAATATAATACTTTTTATCTTCCTATATTATCAGTATGAAAAAATCAATGACACTGTTTTCAATATAATTGAAAATTTATTTAAAAAAAACCTTTAAGTTCATATGATCAATATTAGATTTAATGAACAATGAATTAAAGACAATATCCAGATGCAGAATTTCTAATACTAACACAAAAATGCAATCATTTTCTAATATGCATATGCTTTAAAAGAAATTATTTACCTGTAACAATAATAGTATCAAAATTCTAGTCACTTCTACTTCTCGTAAAATTAATGCATATGCTCCAATCCTATCTCCATTTTCTTTAAAACCTTCATTACAATTGCAAGAAATCAGTAATAAATTTGTATATAAAATATGAATCAATAAAAGAAAACCATAAAAAGGTAACTCAACTAATCATTTATATCTTTAGATTTTAATTAAAAAAACATTAATTAATAAACAAATCAATTAACATTTAATAACTGAACAGTTTTAAATATATTTTATTAAAGTTATTTTAATTAATTCCATTATTTATTCATCACACTTAAATTTAATAAGATTATTATTGTAAACCAATTTTCATAAATATAAAAAAATGTATTGAAACAAGCCACTTCAAATATACATAAAGTAACTAAATAAATAATTGGTTTGTTCATCTCTCGGTGGTAATTTTTAGCACATGAAGACTAATAAGATCCAGACTGACTGATTAAAGTGGAGTCTGAACCACAATAAATATCCAAACATGGTGAGATTTGAACTCAACAAACTATTTAAAAAAAAAAAAAAAACAGAGTGTTAACCATTCTAATACTAATTGAAACATTAATTTTATTTAAGTAATATATGATTAGTTTAAATAAATAACTGATTCAAAATTTGTGGTAAAAATAACCTTTTCAAAAAGTTACATTTTGTATTTAACCTATAACTTAAATAATTTTAATGTAAAATAAATTCTAGAAAAATGCATCCTACATAATCTTTTTCACATACAGTTTTTATGTCTCTTAAAAATAAAGAAAAATCATATTAACAGCAGTATCATTAGAGGAAAGTGATTGAAAAGTTGATTGAACTTATTATTTGCAAATGATTCACTAAGGAGTAATTTTGATATTGCTCATAAGTAATATAGAAGATTAATTCAATATAATAATTTCTTAAAGTCATAGATAATGATCTTCATTAGAAAATATTTCATAAAAATTTTATATGGTAGGCCAGTGATGAAAAAGGTCAATTTCAAAAGATAGATCAAAGATAAAAAGCCTTGGAATTCAATATCTAAACACAAGGAAATGACTTTGTTACTTCAGACTAAAGAGATATGGAGTTAGGATACTAATAGTGAAATTGGATTTTTAATTTAGATTAAGGAGAAATTTCTTCAGTAAGACAACATTATATTAATTTTCTCTCTTAATACATTCATATCAAAAATTTCAGTGTTTAGACATAACTTCTACTTAGTAATGATTAAGAAAGTAAAACAAACCATTTTAAATTCAACAACTTTATATAGATCTGGCCTCCACTTCTTGCATACACCAATAATTTTTGTGTATAGTTTTGTGTATAGTGCAGCCACTTTTCAAGTTGATTATTTTGTTTGTAAGTTTCGCACTATATCCTCATATTTTGGAAAAAAAGGGCTAATTTCACTAGTACTGCGACATTGAATATCAAAGAACTAACCATTCAATTTCCATCACAGCTTTTTAAAGTTAAAAACAAGTTACTTAGAATTTTGCATACTAAACTTGAAAAGAAAATATCATTTCTGATAATTTGTTTTTGAGTAATTTTACATTCCTTAGCAATGAAATTAAATGATCCTAACTAAATCAATTCCGAATAGAAAGTTTATTTAGTGCTGAAAAACATATAAACTATATTATTTACAATAGCTGATATGAATGAAGTATTTAACATCAGAACAATAAAAGTATAATAAAAAAATATAGTATAGCAAAATTTACATCACATACATAAAAACAATTCGCAGAAAACTCTTTTTAAGAAATTAGAATTTCCTACTGATTTTGAAAAACTTGAAAGTAACATTAATTTATCAAGCCATGTTATCATATTTTATACCACTTATATTATTTAATCTATATTATTATTATATCTTAAAATAAATTGTTTTGGTTAAAAATAGTTTTTTTACATCAAAATTCAATAAATTTTCAGTTTCTTTATTTAAGAAAACAGAGCTCATAGATATAAAACAGAACTGATATCAATCACTACTGTATTTCACAAATTTTAAAATAATTAGAAATAAAACTTGAATTGCTGTTATTTCTAGGAATTATGATAACAAATGATGTTTAAAATAGTAGAAAAATTATAATTTAATCAAAAATAAATTTTTTATATGCATATTTTAAGTGGAATTAATGAAGTTATCTATTTAAATTTAACATAATGAAAGTAAGATTGAACTCATTTAATTGTTTTATTTAAAAATAGAAATATATTTTTATGATTTTACCTTTTTTCTCAGCTATAACTTGAATTTCTGTTAATGTTTTTAATGCACCGTGATAATCCCCTATGAAAAAGTTCATTAAAACTTACAATAATTTTAATGAAATTATAAAAAGTAAAATTTGTAGCTGATGTGTTTTGACATATATATAATATATATATATATAATTTAACAGTACTTCCAAACATATTATAAATAAAAAAAATAGCAAAAAGTTTCACATAATTTCAATAAATTTATAATATGTTTATGTTTTAATAAATTTATCAGATGTAAGATACAATATGTAAGCATATACTGTTTTATTTATTTCATTAAAATAAAGTTCATACTAACCTAAAATAAGTCGGCAATTGCTAACTTGTTTCAGATCATTTATGTAATCCAAAGAACACTAAAAAAGTAGACAGAAAATATTGCAGATTACATATTATAAAAAACAATAACATAACTTTATAAGATGATAAAATTCTACTTTGAATTAATAAGTTTTATTGCATAAATTTTGTCTAAAATAAAACAGAAACATATGCTGTGTGTAAATAAGCAAATTTTTAAATTAATCTAAAGTTAGAATTGTTTCACTCATAAATTTTTATGTAATAAATTATTTAGGTTTTTCATCTTGGAATTTACATTTTGTTAAAATCAAAGCATTTTACATCTGTAAAAAGTAAATTCATGGAGTAAAAAATAATTAACTTGTAACATGTTCATTTCAATGATAGTCAATTCTAATTACAAAGATTTAATTCTAATTACAGATGCTAACAGCTACAATACAGCCCAGACAAGAATCATAGTAGATATTTGAAATTAATATTTTTTTTTAAATCCAAAATTTTTTCTGACACAACATGTTTGTATCCCCATTCCCAGATCTAAAAAAATAAATTATTAAAAAAAAATTGCATTTTTCTGAATGAATTATTTGTTAAATGATTACTGCGTTTCATTCTTAAACTAGTCTTACATATATTTCAAGCACATTGAATAAAAATTATATCAATGACATTTTGGGAAATGAACAGTCATTTCTACTGTAAATGCTGGTGAGTTCCCAACAGAACAACGCTTACATTTAACTGACATATAGTATAAAATATATATTCAGTAGTTCATCGCAAATCTTTTGCATGCATTTTATTAGCTCTAATAATTATAACTAACTTGATGAATTATTAATTTGAATATAAGTTCTGAGCATGATTTGGTTATTGTATGATCATACAAATTGTAACCATGGATATTCATAATAAAAGATTGAAATAAAATTTATTATGATCCAGTAAGTTAATTTAATGCCAGGTTAAATTACACATTAAAATTAATCAATTTTAATGCAAATATGGTAAATAGATTTTTAATTAAAAAATTTTCTTTACAAGAAAACAACACTATCAGAGTTTTAAAAAATTAAACCATTTTAGATTAAACATAGCATTCTGAAAATAGTGACTACAATTTAAGCATTATAACTTTTGTCAAAGTAATTGAAGAATTATCAACACATTGCAAAATATTCATTTTTATGAATATTTTGCAATACTTAATCCTTTGAAAAATGAATTATTTAAATTATTAACTTAATGTGAAAAATAAGTTTATGCTTTTATAGCACATGATCATTCAATATATATTTTAAATTAGTATGTAAGACACAAAGAATAACATCACATATAAATCAAGTTTAATAAATTAATTAATGCATCTTACTTCCTTCAATCATATATACAATTAACACATTCCATAACAAGTAGGAAACCCATCTTAGAATTATTATAGAAAATATTACATTAAGCATAAGTAGAGTATGTTAACTAAAAATACTGACTTTTTGGGCACTCTTAAATAAGAAAATATTTGAAACTACCATCATTTACAAGTTTCCTGCCACAAAACTTTCATTCCTGTAATTTGCCTTTCACTGCATTGCAATTTCAATTTAGTGTATTTTGTTCTTGCCAGCATATTTTCATGCATAAAATACAATTTTTTATTCTAAAGGAATTAGGTTTTTCTGGTGACATATAAATTATTTTGAGTTTTCGAATGACTGCAAGATTTATTAAATATTAAATCTTCTTCTTGAATGGCCAGACAGTCCAGGAAGGGCCATTGCCCTCCTCAGGATTGAATTCCAAGCTCTTTTATCCTTGGCCATGGACATCCAGTTAGTTATTTTTAAAATTCTTAAGTCTGTTTCCAGTCGAGCCCTCTAAGTTTAGGTCTTTCTCTTTTTCAGCTTTCAAATGATCTGACTGAGAAGATGTTTCTTGTTACATCCATTCTACATTTCTGTCATTGCCCAGGACTCAGCAAAGTATGTAAGAATGGATCTGGTTAAGCTTTTGTAAATTAGAATATTTGTTTTTCTGCTAATGAAGTTAGACTTCAAGTATTTTTTTAGATAGAAAAAACATCGGTTAGTATCTGTGACTCTGCTGTGGTTTGGTTTGTTTGTCGCTCAATAGTCATTTTTTGCACATGAGGGCTAATTAGACTGGGGCCTACAGTTTAAAGTGGATTCCGAACCACTACAAATATCCATACCCAAGACAGGATTTGAACCCACGAACTGTTGAACCGAAGGCAAGAGCGCTAACCATTCGGCTGCCAGCTCGGCGTGACTCTGCTGTAGATCTCTGGCACTAAATTGACAGTATTGATCCTAAATATTTAAATTTGCTAACAGTTCCAGGTTTGTAATTTCCAATTGCAAAATATGGGTTGTTGTTATTACCCCATAGAATGTACTTAGTTTTTTTTTTTTTAGTTGATTGCTAAATGCATTTTGCTGGCTGCAGCCTCTATAGATGAAAAAGCCTCTCTGAGTGAATCAGGAGTGCATCCAATGATGTCAGTATTGTCAGCAAATGCAAAAACCAGAACAAATTTCTTAAAGATAATTCCCCAAGTTTTAATGTTGGAGTCTTTTATGATTTTTTGGAGGACAAGATCAAAAAGCAAACAGGCCAGGGCATCACCCTGTCTGAGCCTATTTGGAACAATAATAGGTTTTGAGAGATTATTCTGAATTTTAATCCTAGGTTTTGTCTCAGTAAGAGTAATGGTGACCAATTTTATAAGTTTTTCAGGTATTGCAAATTCTCTCATAGCTTAAATTAAATATTTTCCGTTTACTGAGTCAGACAGTCTTAAAACCAATAAAAAAGTAATGTGTTTTGAAGTCATATTAATTTTTCCAAAATTTGCCTAATGTTAAAAATTTGTTCTGTAATAGATCTTACTTTGCAAAAGCCACATGAGTAATTTTCTACAATGTTTTTTGTATGAGTTACTAGTCTACTCAAAACATATTCAAAAATAGTTTGTAAAAAACACAAAGGAGATTGATTCCCCTGTAGTTGGTACATTCCAAAACGTTTCCTTTTTGTGTATAGGGCAGATGATACTCAGTTTCCAATCTTCAGGTAAAACTTCTTGGTTCCAAACTGATTCAATGAGGTGATGTACATTTCCTCAATGATTTGACCTGCTGCACTTTTAACAAGTTCTGAAGTAGTTGAATCTGGGCCTGGGGTTTTGTTATTTTTTAGCATTTTAATTCCTTCTCTAACTTCTGCCAAAGATGGTGGCAAGATACTGTCGATGTTTGTAAAGGTAATTGTGAGACCTATCCCGTGTATGGTCATTCAACAAATTACTAAAGTGCTCATTGCACCTGTAAAATATCTCTTTTCTATCATTTAAGATGATTTAGTTTTTGTATCGACAGGCATTAGTTCTAGGCTTAAAGTCTGCGGGCAAGATTAATTTCACAGTAGAAAGCATGGCTGTCATTAGATCCCCGCAGATGTTCAACATCCTTAAATAGATTGTTATGAAAAATTCTTTTTTTAAGCCGACAGATCTTCTTCTTCTAGTATCTAGATTCCTTATATTCTTCAACAGAGCGTCATGAATGCCGCTTTTGGATCATATTTTTTATAAGGAGTTCTTTTTGACTGCATTATAAGAATGCAATCATTATCAAACCAATCCCTATGTAAATAAATATTAATAATTAGATTAAATATTACCAAGGGGATAGCTTAATATTTGAAAACTGTTTGTAATATTCACTATTATTTATTTCTGAGAGGAATTTTCATAAATAGGGGGCCTTAGCTGCAATTTGCAAATGAAGAAACCCTACAACATTTCAAGCATTTATCTTAATAGATTATAAATGCACTACTCATCTCTTATTGCTTAAGAGGGGATAGGATCAAAAAAGGGATATTTTACTCAAAAGAGCATGGTTCAACAATTATGATGCATTCCTCAAACAGGGTGTGCCAAGACAATTCACTTATTTCGAATTGCAATTTAACAAAAAGTATTAAAGATAATAAGGTTGGCGTAGTCTTACTTCAGAGAGGAGATCATAAAGTTGTGACATTATGGTTCAGTTGCCATTATGTGTTAGAGTAATGAACACCATGCATTAAAGGCCTATTTTTATAGGTGCCTCATTCCAATGAGTCAAATTTTACTTACATTTTACTTAAAAATTTTATTTTTACTTACAAATTTTATTTTTACTTACAAATTTTATTTTTACTTACAAATTTTACTTTTACTGACAAATTTTACTTTTACTTACAAATTTTACTTACAAAATCTCATTTCAAAAGATGATTTGGAGTGTCCAGCAAATTATCCTGATTTAGTCTTATGCAATTTCTTTTTATAGGGGTATTTAAAGTCACGTGCCTATACTAACCGTACATAAACTTTAAAAAAAAAAAACATTCAAAGAGATAAATGGTGGACATATCAGCCAATGTGTTAAAGAGAGTGGTGAGAACAGCAAAATTTGGTTTACAATTGTATCATCCATAGCGGGCATTACTTGCCCAATATGATATTAAAAACTATATAAATTAAAAATTTGTAACTTTTGTATGCGAATGTAAATAAAGATATATCTTTAATACTTTTTGTGTTATTGCAATACAAAATAAGGAAATTATCTTGCTCCAGCCAGCATGATCCTACTCACAATATTAGCTAAAATAATATTTTTGCAACAGTTTTCATTACCAAATAAAATTTTGAAACCCTGTTAAAATAACTTTTTATCACTTGTATTTAATAATGGTTCATTATTAAAACTGGCAAAATTTCCTCAATTATGTGTATATATTTCCCTTTTTCCTATAATTATATACATTTTATGATGAAAAAAGAACAAATTTTAACTTTTTTCAACAATAAGGAAAACAATTTGAGAATTAAATTGTAAGATGTTTAAATATTGTAACTTATTTTTAAGTTTTTCTAGGCTAATCTCATCCATGAAACAGCATGGATTGCTTTATCTCAATGTGTTTAAAATAATTTTACAGAACATGTTTTAAAAGAATAAAAGAAAATACCAATGGTACATAAAAAATTATACTAGTAATGATATGATTATAAAATGATCAAGCAAAATATATAACAATTAAAAATAATACAAATCTCCAAATATTACAACACTTCTCATTCACTGTGTTTGAGTAGTAATATTGGCAATCACTCGCAGAGCAGAAAATAACTTATCAGCAAAATTATGTATACTTTCATATAAGCAAAACAAAATTTAATAAAAAAATCCAAAAAATTTACTTACAGGAGTAAGAATTACAAAATATCTTGATTTACTTAATTGCAGTATAGGATCAAGCTAAATGAAACAACCAAGCAGTAAGCATTTTATGTGGGGCCTTTAAACTCAAATAATAGAAAATAATTTTAAGTTTCTTATGTGACCTGAATTTTGATTTCTTTAAATAAAATGGGGGAAAATCTATCCATCTATCTGCGCAAATATATATATATATATATATATATATATATATATATATATATATATATATATATATATATATATATATATATATATATATATATATATATATATATATATATATATATATATATATATATATATATATATAATTGGCAATAATATGTCAAAATAAATAAATTTCAAATTATATCTAAGCGTCTTCAGGTTATCTTCTGCATTCCCACAATATCTTTTTTGGATTTTCATTTCTTTTTCTATCTTTTCTGAGACATAGTTTAGAAAGTTTCAACTCATATATATTTAACATATATATAAACATTCATATAAATACTATACATATTTTTATGTTAAGTTTACTTGGATTGAAAACTTCAAACTTACTAAACAATTACACATTCAGTAGAACATATATACTTTAACAAAAAAATTTTAAATACAGCTTGACTTACAACTTCAAATAGTAATTTATTGAATTATGTTGCTTGATAACAAAGTTAAATGACTCGGAAATAAAGTGTAATGCTACATAAGTGAATACAAAACCGTGATAAATTGTTACTATACAGGAAAATAATCCTTAAGAACATTTTCATTTTAAGCTTTACAGAAGAAATAATCATGAGTTGGGATTTTATTACTCTTCCAAATTATATTAAAATATATGCATATGTAAATGGATATGAAATTTGGGTAATTTGTTTTTAAGGTTATAACAATTTTAAATATTTCTTAGAAATAATTTCTTCTAGAAATTTTTCAAACACTATTTTCTCCAACATATTTCTTAATAAGATTATCTCATTAAAGTCAAATCTTAAATTATCAAAAGATGAATTACATTATATCAAAACTCATTTCAAATTAGTCATAAACCATTTGGAAAGTGAGCTGCATTGTCAGTCTTTGACTATCTCTAAAGAATCTATTTTCATAGCTTCAAAAGTCAGATATTTATGCTATTGAACATTTGTGTAGCAAATATTTTTACATCAAATCAGTTAGTTGAATTTACAATTCCTATTTTATAATAAATGATGAATTTTACAAAAATATATAATCAGTAAATTAAACTTTACTAAAATGATATGAAAAAAGAAACTTTTTACTCAAAACTTTTAAAAATGTAATAAGATTTAATTGTAGAAAAAAAACTTATATTAATAAGATTGTGTATCTAAAGAAATAACTTACATCTCGATGTAATTTAGCAGCTTCAAAAAAATATGGAATGGATTCATTTATTCTTCCTAGATTTTTGAGGGATACTCCAACTTCAAGATAAAGAGCTGCAGCTAAAGCTGGCTGATCACTTTCAAGGTAAACCTTGATACATTCTCTATAAGCTTGAAGAGCTGCATTAAGATGCTCACTGTAACTGGGACAACGAAGTTCGTGGCTTTGTTTCTCATATTCTAGAAATAACCTGGCAGCATGTAATAAATTCTGGGACTCATAAATTGAATTTCCTACACTATGTTCACACCTATAACACAAAAATAGGAAAATTAATGTTTACTACAAAAGTGTATACAATTTCATATTAGAATTAGAATTCTTATATGAAAATTTCAGACAAACAATTGATAAATTTTCAACTTTATTGCTCACAAATTGTATAAAATTAGAATTAATGAACTAGGTAATATATTTCAGTAATAACATATTGAGATTATTCAACTTTTATACAGTGCCATTCTTCACAGAGCAATTGCGTAATAAAATACATAATTTCACAATGTTATGAAAACTCATATTTTATACTAGAGAAAAGATTTTTCAACAGCTATACTTATAAAAGCTGATTTGTTCCCATAAAAATATAAAAATAAATCAAATGCAGTGAAATTGGCTACTCATAATGAGATTTTTTTAATTTCATTTACGGAATTCTAAAAAAAACATTTTTATTTTTGTAAAAATTTGCTTTTAATTTCCTAAATTTTGGCAATAATAAACTAATGATAAAGTTTATATAAACTACCTTCATATGCCTTTCACTTTTTCATACATTTAAATAAAATGATATTAAATGTCACATTAGTAAATGAAAAGAAATGGAAACTGAAATAATTGGAAAGAGTATTATTAACTAGCTTTCAAACTAAAAATTTTAAAAATAAATATGGCCATTTTTTTACAGATATTCTTCACTGTTCTTAAAAAATTATGTTATAGAAATCAGCCTCAATATTTAAAAAAAAATATTAATAAATACAAACTTTTTCTGTATCAAATAAAAAGTACAAAAAAATAAATAAATAAAATAGAAAAGTTTATATAGAGAAAGTTTCAAAATTTTTACATTTAAACTAATTGAATCATTTTAACTAACTGAATCATCACAGCTAGATTTTGATTTAATGAAGAATTAAGTGATTTAAGATGATTAAACTCATTAAAAATAAAGTTGTAATTTAATAATGACAAACTCTCTGTCATCATCTTCTTGTATTAAATATATATTTTATCATACTTTCAAATCTTTAAGTTAAAGTTCATTTAGTTTAAAAATTATTAGCCTGTTAGCTCCTTTGTACATTAAACAAATCGACAAAACATTATATACAGAACAGAATGTTTTACATACAGAATACATCAATATACATAAATATATATATATATATATATATATATATATATATATATATATATATATATATATATATATATATATATATATGATTTTAGAAAAACAAAAATTATAATTTTCCATCCATCACTACTTAATTGGAAAGAAAATGTAACACAATTCCAATTATATGAAATATAAATCAATTTTCGATTTTATATTCAAATTTTGATATGTAATCATTCCTTTGCATTAAATGCCATAAAATTAACAAGCTTAAAAATTTATTTGTATCATTATACAAACAAAAATAGAATAAAATAAATGAACACATTGATCTATATTTATTATTATGTTTTCACTCTTTCTTTATTATTTATTCTTTGATTTTAAAATAAATATTTGCATTACATAAAATGGATACTTTTTATTTATTTCCAATGGCAAGGAAAGTAAACAAACACAACTAAGAAGAACAAAAAGGTATAAACATTAAGGAGACACAAAATTAAAAGAAAGACTAAAATCATTTCCCCAGTTGCTCTCTCGCACCCTAACATATAGCAATCTCATAGTCAAGTATATGGAGTGAACTACAATGATGGTGATGATTTTGATTCATTGGTTCTTTAGAATAAAACAGTCGAAAATAAGCATGATCATAGATCTGTATATGTAATAGATACTGTAAAAATTCCTTTAACACACCACCAAAATATGTAAGAAGATATAACTAGTGACTGAATAAAGATTTGAAATTTGAATACTCATATTAATAAAAGTTAAAATAATTAAGGTAATAATAAATTTTTGGCTCATGAAATAATACCCAAAACCCAAGCAGGTGAAGTAAATTAGAGATTTATTAGACCATTGAAATTAATGATAAATTATTATAACTTACATTGAAACAAATTATTATAAATATAATTAGAAAGAACGTGTTTATTTATCGATAAGTTTACCACTTCACAGAATTAGATGGTAAATAATTTACTCAAGTAAACCATTGGTGTCAAATTATAAAGAATCTAATTCTCAGGAAATGTTGCAAATTATTTTTCATATCCTTGGATAAAAAACTAAAATAAATAACAGAATTCAAAATGCAAAAAATACTGTACTGAAAAATATGACTTAACATCTGATAGACTTTCCAAATTGAAGTTATTTTGGAGCAATACCAAATTTTTAAAAATTTTTAAAATATTGTTCTAATTAATTTAACCAATATTATCAAAGCATGTAAAACATCACTTTTGGTTAAAAAATGTTGTATTTTATCAATAAAAACTACATTAGGAAATAATTCAATAACTGAAATTACGAGAATATTTGAAAAAAATTGATTGCAAGTTGTAACTAAAAAAATTTGAAATTATAAGAATAAAAAAGAAAGTCATTTTGAAACTGAAAGCTTTAAAAAATAGATTATAATTAATTTTCTTTCATTTTTAAGTTTGATATGTTTTTCTAATAAAATCTTTAAATATAATACAAATATTTTTCATCCCGATACACACATTCATAAAAAATATTTCATAAAGATGAAATATTATCTGGATCATTTACAGCAAATTTTGAATAAGAATATTGTTTTTGAATAAGATAACTTGCATACATTGTTATTTTTTATTATAACAAAACTCCATGGCACGACAGCCCATGTGGGCCAAGGCCTACAGTGCCCATAACTGTTTTCATGACCGAGGGCCCTGGGGTGCGAAGCATATGTCCCAGTTAGGTAGTCAGCCTAACGTAAGACCCCCAGTGTTTAGTTTCCAGCACACTTGGTATTCAGTTAATTGACCCACTGAATGGATGAAAGGCTGAGTCAACCTTTCCCAGCCTGAGGATATTTTTTATTATAGCTATACTTAAATATATGAAACCTTACTTTCTCACATTTATGATGATAAAATTGCAATTTAGAAATGATTCAATGTAAATATAAATATTTTAAATTAATTTTATATCCAAATAATATACCTAATTACTATATGAATTATAATTTTATATTTTTAAATTACTCTTTCCACATTGGAGAATTATACTAAATGACTGATAAACATAGGGGACAAAAAAAATCAGACAATTTTTTTAATTCAAAAGCTAATATTGCAATAAAATTAAATTTTTAATACACTTGCCATTTATAGCTATTAAAATTAAGAACAGGTTATCTCAATATTAAAACAATAATGCATTCTTCAGAATTTGAGTTTCATAAAGGGTATGATTCTGGAGTGCAAATACAAATAATGATCTCAATAAAAAGTATCCTTTACAAATTAAAAATATGCATGTAGTGAATTCATATCATCAAGCACAACATTTTTACTTATTATGTGATAGGAAATTTACTTTTGAATTTATATATATATATATATATATATATATATATATATATATATATATATATATATATATATATATATATATATATATATATATATATATAGTTACTCCATGTCTTGATAAAATTGTCATAAAGAAGCATTATTGAAGAGGTGCAGATTTTCAAGAATAAGTTTAATCATTACAAGAACAATTTTTTTGTGTGAAGAACAACCATGACATCTGTAACATGTCTGCTCAAAAGAAAAGTTAAAAAAAAAAAATAAAAAAAAAAACTTATTGAGAAAACTTAACTTTCTTAGAAGGGTACAGCATACTAATCACACATTTGTTGAGAAAAGTGGTGCGGTCAGTTCAAAATTCCATAATCATATTTGGTAATGTATATTTTGGAATTACATAACAGGGTTGGTGTAACTCATACATTTGTGAAAAGTGGTAATACATACAATAAATAGGTAGAAATTACAGGATATTAAAAACAAATATATATATATATATATATATATATATATATATATATATATATATATTAAATTATATGGAACAAAATATTTGCTTCTAAATAGATGATGGTTCAAAACAATTCATCTGTTAAATCAAGACTTTCTTTTATTAAAATAAAAAAATTAAAAATACTTCCATACATAGATAATCCTACATAATTAAAAATTATCTATCTTTGCATAATTTGTAAAAATACGCAGCTAAACAAAGATTTCTCATAAAATATACAAATATTTTTGCATTATATTTTGTTCCAAGGGAATTATTTTCGAAATGATGTCTACTTAATATAACTTCCATGCAATAAATTCATGCTGGTTTCTTTTAACATACTATCTTACAAAAATTGTGTGATAGAGTTACATGAAAATGGTTAATATACATAAATCATAAATTATGAGAAACAGGTAAAATATGTACATTACTTATGATATAATGGAAAAAATAGTTTATAACTAAATACAATTTTTTTCCCATTGAACTTGATGAGGGATAACTTTTAAAGCATAGAAAATTGAGTAATCTTCCATGACATATAGCTCATGATTATCTCTCCATTTCACATCAATTAACCTTTTGAAAGTAAGATTTTGGAATCACATTTTTTTTCTAAAAAGTAAACTTTTTAACTGCAACCTTTTAAAAATATCTAAGTTCTTGCCATGCAGATTATAATGATTACACTGATTTACAAATGTGCTCCTCACTGTTCATACCTAGCAACTGCAAGACAACAAAACGCTGCATAGTGGGGACATTCTTGATTTTCTAATTCTTTTGCAAGAGCACCTATAACAAATTAATTTAAGCAATTAGAAATTCACAATTAACAAAGTTATAAAACAACCAAATTGATTTCTTTACCGAATTGGGCACTAGCTTCAGCAACATTTGGTTTTCTAAGGAATCGTCTGAAAAATAAATACATTACTTCAATATAAAAAAGTAAAATATAATATATAAAAAGGTACAATTAAATAAAAAGACTTTTCATAAAATGAATAGTTATATAGACATTGTTAAAACACATATTTATACCCGAATATTACAATAATTAAAGAATATTATTTTTTCACACAAAGTGAATAATAATTAAATTTTTATGGAAAAAAAATTTCATACTGATGGAAATAATATATTATTAAAGTCTCAAATTTGTAAATGGCAAAAGGACTTTAAAACTTTAATGAATAAATAGAAAATTGGATTCATGGTTGTCACTTGAGAATAAATTTAAAATGTTTTAATATGATTAGTAGTAATGAATTCAAAAGATTGATCTTTATATTTGATAAGAATTAATTAAATTCATGAAAAAATAACATGAATAATGAATATGGAATGGTAATTTGGAATGAATTACAAAATCATAAAAGTGTCATGAAGACATCAAATTTTATATGAAATGATAAATTGAAAAGCAATTCAACAAAAACATTTGAATCAGTACTAAGCAAAAATATTTTTTAGTAAAAGCTTCCTTTCTTTCAATGAAAATTTAAAGGATTAATATGCTTTCACAGTATAAACTAATCCATTAAGAAATGTCATTTAAAAATTAAAATGAAAAATAAATTGATCTTAGGTGTAGGATCACACTGATCATAACAGCAAATAGATTATAGTCATGCATGCCAGATTTTTGAAGTTAAGACATTTATTGCATTCAACTCAGTATATGATTTACAGTTACACTGACATTAAATATACACATTGCAGTAAAAGAACACATTTTACAGAAAATTGGTAAACCACTAATAATCAAGTTGGCATTTTATAATTTAAAACAAATAGTACTTTGATATATATATATATATATATGCACATTCAGCCTGGTACAGCTAAGTCGAGCAGACAGCTGAATGGTTAGCGCTCTTGCCTTCGGTTCAACAGTTCGTGGGTTTGAATCCCACCTTGGGCATGGATGTTTGTAGTGGTTCGGAATCCACTTTAAACCGTAGGTCCCGGTCTAATTAGCCCTCGTGTGCAAAAAATGACCGTTGAGCGACAAACCAATCGAGAATCAACCAATCAATCCTGGTACAGCTAAGGCAAAGGATAGACTGGGCCAATAAATGAATCAGGCACACTTAATTGATCTTGATTAAACATTTATTCACAATTCATAAATTATTCTGATGATTATTTACAATGAATTATGAATTGTGATTATCTGCAAGGTTAATGCAGGTTGCTAATGAAACTTCTTTGATCAACTTGACTTTTAGAGGAATTGAGTTTACCATTCCTAAAATATTCCTTAAAATCACCGGGCAATTGTTGAAACATCATCACTTTTCGGCTACTCAAATTCTTCCTTGCGACAGACAAAGGTTTTCCTAAGGTATTTTTGGTCAGGAATTCAGGGCAACTCCCCTTCAGATCTTTCAGGATCAGCGGCTAAGGTGGAAACTAAAAACAGAAACCACTGGTGACTTCTCTTTTTAAATATTCTTCTGCCCCCCCCTCATACCACACTATCTGTTGGTGTAAAAAATAATTCAGCAAAAGGATTAAAAATCTTCATTATGCTGTTTAGTTAATATGCAAATTAAATCTTTCTGTTCATTATTTTATAATAAACAATAGAATGAAATTTCTTAAGAATAAATCTATAAAATATGATGATTTTCTTAAAACTTTATATCAAAAAATCTTTATTATTATTTTATAATCATATTTACACCAATCATACTCAAATGAGTATAGAAAGATTATTGAAAAATTCATAATGGCTTACAGATTCTCATAGAATATGTATTTAATTTTAATATATGTATAAAACTAACCACACCACCAAAAATTAACACTGTTACACTGATAATAAATTACTTTAACTTATGCATTGTTTCATTCAATTAACTAATTTATGAACAATTTAGACAGTTAAAATTTCATATTTTTATTTCTTCATTGTTAATATAGAGATGTTTTCTTCTTGTACAGTCTTATAATAAACTTCATTGATTGTTATGATCTTAATTAATCTTATACGTATATTCTCATAAATGAAGGCACCACTTTTACTAATAGTTAGAAGTATCAAATATCTGAATTTAACTCTACCAGATGGTGAAATTCACTGAAATTTTTTTTTGTTTTTATTCAAGAAGAATTATATATATATTCTCTTTGTTAATATCATACAAAAACTGGGGCACACATGGTCAGTGTTTTTTATAAATGAAATATGATTGAAGTAAATATTGGAATGCAATATTTTCTAATTCTTATTTCCCTATCATAAATAACTAATGTGCTGATGATTGTATTCCTATCCACAGCATGATTTATTTTGAACAAGTCATAAAAATAGTGTAATACAATAAAAATTTTAAAAAATTCATAAGAAGCACTGGCAACTCTCTTAAGATCAGGTTTCACATCTTTGGATTATTAATCGCTTAAATTTTCGAAAAAGTATTAAAAAAAGTATTTTCACTAAAAAAAAATTTGAAGTATTTACATGCAATTAATTTTATACATGTTCATTTATTCCAAAAGAATAAAAGTATATACTTTATTGAAAAATATATGCAAATAATAAAGAACATTCAGTAAAATAACACTGATATAACTTTGTTCACAAAACCTCAGAAAATACCTTTTGATATTAATAATATTACAACAAAGATATTTATTTTCCCCCATTTCTTTATTTTTACTCCCATTTATCAAACAATTAAGATTTTAAAATGTACCAACTGGAAATCCTTACTTTTTTGGATTCATTTTAAATTTAGTTTTCCAAACATTATTAACACTATTTTAAAATATAAATAAATGATGAATGGTATTTAATTAAATAATTTGCTTTTAAAATTGTGCACATCATTAAACCATTGATTACTTTTTATGTTCAGTCTGGGACCATTGTAGCCTAGTGTTTAGGGCATTGTCCTTCCGTCCTGAAGGGTGTGGGTTCAATTCCCATTGCCACCAAAGACCCAATGAGTACATGTGATATACATGCTCGTTTAATCTGTGGAATCGAAAGTCTTGTGGTCAATCACTGAGCAATTATCATAAGTGTAATGATCTGGAAAAAATTTTCCCCCTTCAGAAAAATGTCAAAATGGAGGGATTGGATCCTCTGGTTCTGCCATCTATCAGAGAAGTTTAGAACAAAGTCATACTTACACCTTTGAGGTGCTGTGGTTAAATAAAAGACGCATGCTACTGACTTAAATTTGCATAGCCAATTGCATAGCAAGCTTGACTTGACCAAGTGTCATGAGTAACAATAACATATATTTAGTCTTTCAATTTAAACTAAAATGTAAGATAAGTGTTTCACATTCAAATAAAATTTTTAGTACAACAAAAAGAAAAAGGAGGATTACTTGTGTTCCTTTATGTTAAAGTAGATTTGTTGCCAAATTTAGAAAAAAAAAAAACTAGCTATAATCTCCAGATTCAAATAAAACTTTAAGAAAAAATTTTTAGTATATATATATAATTTTTTTAAATTTATTTATTTTTTTATATAATATCTAACAATGAAAATCTTCTCCAACTTATAGTATGACCAAGCTACTGCAATTTTAACAGCTTCTTTTGAGATTTAGCTCTCAAAGACTAATTCAAATGAAAATTTCAATTTAAAATGTATTATAAATCACTACAAATATTTATGCGTAAGGAAAGAATTAAATCTATGAATCATAAAGCTGAAGTCTAGCCTTAACAATTTACCAACAAGGTGCAGCTTTATTTATAAAAATAGTAAAGGCTCTTTTCTTCTCCTTTTTTATGAAATTGAACAGTTAAATGACTTTTTAAATGTTTTTAATTTTGGGTAAATTTTTAAAGTCAGAAAAATTTTGGCTAACATTAAGTTATGAAAAGATTCTTGCCTATAACTAGGATGTAAACAAAATCAAGTAAATAGTTTTGTCCTAATTAGCAATCTAATTTTAATTTTAAAATATAATTACAATATTATGGCAAAGAATTTAATAAACAGAGATCTGTGTCCAATTCATAAAAAAATTTTACAAATTTGGAAAAATTCAAAATCTTTAAATAACCAATGTATACTATAACAGGGAGAGTTAAATCCTTTGATCTATGCATAAATTAAATAAACAAATAATACTACAACAATTTGAATTTTATCAGAGAGAAATCTATTGTTAATTTATGAAACAGCTACATTGAGACACTTTCATTTTTTTACAAACAAGAAATAATGTTGATTTGCATCTAAAATGTTTGAAAAACATAAAATTGATAGAAATATTTTATTATTTTAAGATAGGTTATTTATCAATCAAAAAATCAAACACTTATCATTTAATCCACCGCCGAATACCTTCGGGTGGGACGGCGCCAACTTATACTTATCATTTAATCCTTTTATATAGATAATGATATTTTTTCACAATTGTTATCCACATAACAATTTTTAAACATGATTATGTATGCAATTAAGCATAACATAAAAGAAGCAGATTATTTAAACAATAATTTATTTCAATTCTAAAATTAATACCATCTTATCAATTTGGTGATACAAAATCAGACAGAAATTCCAAATATAACAATGCAATCATAAAAAGACAAACAGTTATTTTCAAATTGTCAACCTAATTGATTTCCATAAATAAAAAACTTAAATGCAGTTAAGAAAATGACAATTTTACTACTTTTTTAATACAGAATTATTGATAGTTTGAAAATAGCAATTTATGTTTATATTAATAAGTACTTAAATAATTTTCTTTTTTCATAAAATTAAAGACAAAATTTATTTTTAATAAATATTCTCATAATAAGTGTTTAAAACTACACATCCCAAATTAATATTACATTTAAAATATTCAGCTTTAGAATATAAACTGAATGTATTAAATACAGATTAAGCAAAAAATTTCCATACATAGTTAATTTTATTTTTATGACCAACTTTTCAGTTTTATGAATATTAAACAATGCATTTTCATCACTGAAAAATGATAAATAAAAATTTAAAATATTCACAACAGTTTTGTTTTAAACTTAAATGTCTTCAAAAACTATGTAATACTTCTCTATTATTATAACTATAAATATCTTCCTATTTTAATTAGTTATCATAAAACTTTACTCAGTTAATGTGTGATTTACTGTATTTTATCCAAAAATTTCTTTTATAATTGGATTCTAATAAAATTTAGATTTCACTACAATTAAGGATATCTTAAAATTGCATTTATGATATTTGAAGTAATGGAAATATATGTAAAAATTTTCTATACTGTATTTTACTTAATTTCAGTTTCATATACTTTTTATTGCATTTTCAAT
Organism: Latrodectus hesperus; assembly: GCA_037975125.1. NCBI lineage: Eukaryota > Metazoa > Arthropoda > Arachnida > Araneae > Theridiidae > Latrodectus > Latrodectus hesperus. The sequence goes on along the minus strand of JAJQOW010000018.1, from coordinate 3,992,909 downwards.
GTTTTTTTTATGTTTACCATTGTTTAAGAAACAATGGTGCATCAGGAGATGCAATTTTACTAACATATAACTATTGCAAGATATATTTGACATTATGTTACAAATATTATAAAGTTACACATTAATTATATCTTTTTGAAAATTGAAATTGATAAAATATAAGGATATCTCTCTTATTATATAATTAAGTATATAATATAATTTATATCTCTTATTATATAATTAAGAGATATAAATACTAAAAAACCTTTTCATCTAAATCCTTGCAAACTAAAATCCTTATAATTTAAAATTTGAATTTCCTCCAACTCATTTATGCTTCATGTTAAAGATCAAAGAATTTCCTTTTTAATTATATTAAAATATTATTTTTTTACTCATTTTCAATAATTAAGATTTTTGTATTCAGCTCAATGTCAACTATTCACACTTTAATGATTGGTTTCATTGAATTATATGAAGGTCATAGAATTTGGATTTTACTCTGTCACTACTATTTTAAAACATATAGTTTATAAAGTTTAATTGTTTTCATGTATGCTAATCATCCCCAAAAAATAGTGCAGTACAAAGTGCAGTTTTCCTTAATGTAATTTGTAATTTTTTATTTTATCATAATAAATAACTTTTTTTCGGCTAATTTCCACTAAATTGCACTAAAATTTTACACTAAATTTCCTTTGACTGATATGATAATTATATGACATTTTATAAGCCTATTTCTATAAACCTTTAAGGAAAAATGATAATTTTATGTACTGTAACATATATATTATACTGTAAATAAAAAAATTGAAAATAAATTTAAATTCATTACGGTATCATCATTTACATAAAATATATAGCAAGACATTAGTTAAAATCTAAAGAAGAAATATGAGCTTAATAGGGTTCTCACTTTTTCAATTTAGCTGAAATAGCTCGGTATTGAGTAAGGAAATCATTCTGAGAGATCTCCATTCTAAATATTGTTTTATCTTAAGAATATTTCGCTCTAATTTCTTCATTCAAAACTTTATATAAAAATTATTTATATCAAAACAAAAACAAACTAAAAGAACAGAAAGAAAATAAACAATCATTTCACTTCATTGCATCAGTTTACTTTCACTTTCACAAAATCCATTTCCCATTTATACTCGAAATTGAAGAAAATTTGAAAATATTTTTAAAAACCTAACTGTTTGATATTCAGGAAATCTTGATGTTTTATTAAACAGAAAAAATTAATTTTGTCCCCCTTAAAATGCAATGAAGAAAAGAAAATACTTTTGGTTTTGATTTTCTATATCAACGATTATTTTATATATTATATAATCGATTATGCAGAATATACCCTAATTTTTTCTTTTTCAGATAAAAATCTGAAATAGTCTTTTTGCAACATTATTAAATAGTAGAAAATGATCTTATTCGTGTAATTTGATCAAAAGCTTCAATATCGTGAATCCTGTCATCAACAGCTGGAATATTTCCTTATTTTATAGGAGTATCTGCAACAGTTCGTGCGCATGCGCATCAGAATTGCTGTAATGTTTGTCGTCAAAGTAATATAAAAAAATCTAATTAATCCTTAATATATTATTATCATGGGAACAGATTAGTGAAATATTTTTCAAATAAAAAACCAATATAAATTATATAACTGATTCTTTTCTTACTTCTTAATGCAGATGTTTCAGAAAAAGATAGCGGAAGCTGATAATCTTTCATTGTTGTTGAACTGCATATCCAATTCCAAGATGGCGAACACTGCCCACCCAGGATTTTGAGTCTAATTGTTATTCTAGTTCATATATTTCCTCATTACCGTTTTATATCAGTGAAATTGTTATAGTTAAACATTTAATATGGAGTTACGTGTGGGAAATAAGTACCGTCTTGGTCGCAAGATAGGAAGTGGTTCTTTTGGTGATATTTATTTGGGTGAGTTATATGAATTGTGTTATAATTTACACAAAAGATTCTGCAGTCTTTGTTATTCAAGCTTTAAAATGAATAGAGTGTAGTTTGGAAAAACTCTGAGATACATTTCGATTCCGAAATCAAACACCTGTGTTATTATTTAAAAGAATAAGTGACACAGATTCTAATGTCTACTTGTAACAAAATTGTATAAATATTTCCTCTGTTCTATTTTTCGGTTAAAATTGGAATCTGAATGAGATAAATGAAACTTATAATCATTTATCTTTAATAATATTTATTAAATAGATTAACAAATAGCAACTTTTAATTTTTAAATGGTCCTACAAGTTTTTTTAATAATTGATATGAATATATATAATATACTTGCTACGCATTGTTTATGATGACGTTACGCAATCTTTTTAAAGATAAAATTTAATATTAAATCTTTGATAATATTATTTATTCTCTTTTAATTTTTTACTTTTAATAATCGATATTTTGTTATTAAAGGTAGTACAATTAATTCTATTTAGTTGACAGCTGTAAGAGAACTTTCCTTTTGTCATTTGTATTAGTTCTCTTTTAAACAATGAAATCTTTTCTGCTCACCTCATTTGTAAATTCAAATATCTCATTTTCATAGTAGGAATTTTAACCAAAAATAATTTTTCAAACATTTTAACTTGAATAACAATATTGATGCAGTTTTTAAATTATATTAAACCAAATGCTTTCTGTCATAGGTACCAACATAACAACTGCTGAAGAAGTTGCCATAAAGTTGGAATGTGTAAAAACTAAGCATCCTCAACTACACATAGAGAGTAAATTTTATAAAATGATGCAAAGCGGAGGTAAGTGACACTTTGTTGTGATTGCAGTTTCAATAATTATTGTTTGATATTTTACTGCAGTGTGAAATTTAGCAGAATATTTTAGGCAGTGTAATTGTTGCAATTTATTTTTAGTGATTCATTTATTTTATTTTAGTTGGAATACCAGCTATAAAATGGTGTGGATCTGAAGGAGATTATAATGTAATGGTAATGGAGCTCTTGGGACCAAGTTTGGAAGATTTGTTTAATTTCTGTAATAGAAAATTTAGCTTAAAGACAGTATTATTATTAGCAGATCAGTTAGTAAGTATTTTACAAGTCATCTTATACAAAAATCTTATTCCAATTTATGCTTATTAATTGTTCTTATATTTAAATAATAGAAGCATTGCTGAAATTTTTAATTTCATACTTTAAATTGATTAAATCTTTTTATATTTTTTTGTAAATTAGGCTTCTCCCATGTGACTTCCATCCAATGACATTTAATTTGAGAAGTTTTGATGGTTATTAATAAAGGTTTTAATATGAACTATTTTTTAGATTGTTTTGTTTAATATTTTTAGATAAAATTTTTAGGAAAAAGAAAAATTCTGAAATTATAATGTTTTGAGTAAAATGTTTACTGAACTTCAATTGCTAAATCAAACCTACATTCAGTAATTGAAAACTGGATCAATTGCTAATTCCTGTTTTGTGCTTTGCAATAATTGCTGTAGATTTCTCTTAGGTAATTTTTCTATTACTTTTTTTAACAGTAAAGCATTCCATAAATTGTTAATGAAATTTTTTTATTATTTATAATATTATTATTGAGTAGATTTATTTCTTATATTTATTCCATACTGAATAATTTTATTTTATAAGATATTGTTAAAATTGCTCATTTTACCATTTTTTCTGAAAACAAATTGGTGTTTTTCCTTGTTACATGAAAGTTATCATAGTGGAGTTGCAGCCTTTGTAAAACCTTGACCTATTTTAAAAATTTTTTTTATTTTTTTTATGTTGGCTTTTTGTTTATAATTTATAACTCCAACCATTTTTAAGTCCTTCCCCACTTGTTCTTTCCTTTTATCATTAAATCTTTTATTAAATGTTAGTTCTCTTAAATTTCAATCTAATAATCTTTTCATAATTCTTTTCTTGTAACTTTCCATTATTGTCCAATTCTTTAGATTTTTTTCTAAAGTTGTAACAAAATAATATTCAATTCTTTATATTTATCCCATACTTTATTTTAACTTTCATGATTACCTTCTCAAATCGCCTAAAATTCTTTCATATAATTCTTTTTCATTTTTTTAAGTGCAGAATTACTTAGTCTCAAGTCTCATCTGTATGAAACAATGAACCCAAGTTATCTAATTACAAGATGATGATATAACTTACTGTTAGATATTTACAGATCTTGGCTGTTTTTGTGGACCCAAATTATGTGAAAAAAATTTCATACAGATTTTGTTTTTAGAAATTATTTCCTAACTTCTCTCGTCATTATTTTCAGTGGTTAAGGATTCCAAATATTAAAATTCATCAATTATTCCACATTTCATACTGTCAAGATGATTATTAACATAGAATTACCCTTTATTTTGTGCTTTTTTGTGTAAATCTCTTAGTTTCTTTTGAGCAATATCAAGTTATCTGTAATGTAGAGAATAATATCAAGTTTATTATAATAGTACCTCGTAGTTCCATAATTACTTTTCAAGTTACAGATTAGGTAACAATGATTATATCTCCCTTTGCGCAATTTTAATCACTAATTCTTCTGATAGTAAATTCAGAATTCTTGCTTTTGAGGTATTGAAGAAGATTAATATTTTGTATTGCATACTCAAATGTAATGACAGTTAGTTAAAATTATAAATAATTACAAATGGGTGTTTCAAGTCAATTGTTGATGATTATCAGTACTAAATTCACTAATTTTATCATTTTCAAGGATAAAATTTCAATTAATTTGATTCGTACATTCTTTTACATATAGTAAATTGCTGTCCGTATGTTAAGTAGTTCCTTGAAACACTCTTTTGTCAATTACTTTCATGTTTTGAAATAAACTTAAAGCTATTATCTTAGATAACTTTTTCTGTGGATATGGCATCAATAAACTAATTTATATTTAAGTGTCATTTAATTGGTAAATACATAGCTGCCAATTATGCTGATTTTATCAGGAAACTCCTGATTTTTCATAATTTCTCCCAATTTCATGATAATGTATGAAAATCTACTGATTTTTGGAAATTTCAGTGAAAAATTTAAAAACAATGAAAATTTTGCCATAAAAAATATCTATTAAGTTGATTTATTAGCTTAAATAGTCAACAGATTCATTAATATAAAGATTATTAGTAATTGGAAAATATTTCTCTCAAGCAAAGTATTTGTCACTGAATTAAATTTATTTATTACTCTATTTTATTTATTATGTAATTTTATAAGCTTAATACTTATAAATTGCACTAATGTAGTAAAAAATGTCTCCATATTCATTTTATGGATAAATATCTGATATTTATTTTTTTACATGCATATATTTTTTATCTTTGATAGTTCCTTTATAAGGTTGATGAATATTTTATTAAAAAATAAAATATTCATCAAAATGATTTGTGTTTAAAATATTTTGTGTTAATTTTAATTAAAAAATTAAAATTAACACAATATTTTTAACATAAATCATTTTCTGAAAGTATAGTCTAATAAGTAAAATTGTTGTTTCTTGGTACTACCATTTTATTACCTGCTGATTTTTTCTTTCAAAATCAGTGAAAACTATGGATTTTTTTTCACTCCTAAGTGGGCAGGTATGTATTACAACCAGTTGCCTTGAAAAATGAAACAGATTACAATTTTTTGCCAATTATCAGAAACTACCAAATATATGGATGCTTCTTCTATAAATTATTTGTTCCTATAATCAATAATCTAATTACATTAACAAGTATCCTTATAAAAAGAAATTGTTAGTGGATTCCAATATTTTTATTGAATTTAAATTTATACATAACAATGTAAGATATAAGGAGTTAATATTGAATGATATTTATAATTCCAGTTTGAACCATTTGAATTCTTATACTTAATCCTGTGAATTTTTGTTTGTGAAATTAAAGCCAAGTTGAAAACAGTGCATTGAAATGGAGTCAATGAAATTCTTGATTCTGCTTATTTGATAAACTAGATGCTTTTTTTAATTTATATGACACCAGGTTGTGCATCATTTGAAAGCATGTATTTTTTGCTGAAACTGTATAATATTTGTAGTTTTTCCTCCCAATATCTAATCATTAAGTGAAATCTGAAAAAGAATTTTTTTTTATATTCTATCTGCAGAATTCTGTCTAAAAAAATTGTTTAGTAAAATCATTTTGTGGAATCAAGTCTAATTACAATTCTCAAATTACTTATTTTTTAAATTCATTTTTTAATTATTCATTAATAATTTCCACCACTTTTTCTTGTAGCATCATATTGTCTTCAAATTTTTGGAAAAAATTATAATCATTTTAAATCACATATGATTACTGTATTCTTATGTCATTTGGGTTAGTGATTTATAAATGTCAGCAACTTTTTCTTTTTGTTTTATATGGTTGCTGTCTTAGGAAAAAAATAGTCATCCATTAGGGTTGTTCTACAGCTTTTTACAGGCCAAGATTGTCTATAAGTTTCCTCCAAAGAGAACCACAACCAGTACCTTAAATTTTCAGCACTTGACTCCAGTTTCTTCTAACATTTCCTCAACCATATCAATCCATCTGGTGTTTGATCTATCTCTTTTACTTTTTTCATCAACTTTTTAACTATGGCTATTTTATTGAGTTTAAATCATTGTATCCATAAATGTGTGTCCCAACCATTATGATTCTAATTAAACTTGCACCACTTTCTGCTTGACGGAAAAATTGTTACTCTAACAGTAATGTTCACTTGCTGAAACCAATCTGATTCTTGCTTGCAAATAAAAGCATGCTTTTAGTTGCATAATTATGAATTTTTACTTTTCCTGATATTTATTAAAAAATTATAAATATATTAAGTTTTTAAAAATGTTTTTTATATTTAAATTTTTAACATTTTACCATTTTTTCTGAGTTTGAGGTGAATGACTTCATAATTATTTGCATATTTTTATTATCATATTAAAATGTCTTAAAAATCATAGAATTATTTCTATTGTTGTGTATTTAATGTCAAATGTTTCAACTCACATTTGTTTTCCTATTTCAGATCAGTAGAATAGAGTATATTCATAGTAAAAACTTTATACATAGAGATATAAAGCCTGATAATTTTTTAATGGGACTTGGTAAGAAAGGAAACTTAGTGTACATAATAGACTTTGGACTTGCAAAAAAGTACCGTGATTCCAGAACTCATTTGCATATCCCATACAGAGAGAACAAAAATCTCACAGGAACTGCTAGATATGCCAGCATAAATACTCATCTAGGAATTGGTATTCAAATTTTATTTACAGCTTTCTTATTTTAGTAATTAATCTTTTTAATAACTAAATTATTGTTGTCATCCTGTTAGTAAATTTATATGTAGATTAGAAAAATTATATATGAATTAATAATGCTCTTTATATTATAATTAAAAAATTTTCTAACCTATTTAATTTGTAATCTTTTTTAAAATTTGAATAACAAAAATTGTGTAAAAATTCTAGTTTTTCTGAATTATTAAAAATGTAATTTCTGGTCAGTTTTTAGAATTAGATATTTTTTGTGGAATTTTGTATGATTTAATATTCTATTTAATTGTTTATGTAATGTACTAGATTCTAGTTTTAATTGTGTGTGCTGCCATATTCACTGAAATATAATCATGTATTGTGAATATGCAAAGAAGATCATTATTGTGTAAATAATATACATTATAGTGCAAATTAGACACATACTTATACTTATTAAGATAAGCACAAAGCAGAAGTTTTTTAAGGTATTTTCTTGGAAGTAGAGTAGATATGATCAGGTAGAAAATATACAGTGTGTTTAACTAAATTAAAAATATGAAAGCTAAAAAATCTGAAATTTGTATAAAAATTTATACTTAATTATGGCATAAAATTATTTTTTTTTGTAAAATTGTTTGTGTTAAATTTCTAGTAAGATCTTCAATCTGCTTATTAGAAATATTTCCTCTTTTCATTGTGTTCTGTGTATATTTTTCATTAAGGATTTCAATGCACATTGCTTTTGATATTTTTCATAATTATTAAAGAATACACCAAAAATAGTTGAATAATTTGATAGTGATTTAAGCAATGGGGAACATTTCATATAATTTCAAGGTAAAGTTAATTTTTATTTCTTGGAAACTATTATCTTTTAAAAGGTTTTATTTTTACAGTTCACATTTTGAAATAAGCAATTGTAAATGTGAAACATTAAAAATGTTAATAGATATTAACATACAGTAGAAAAGTTAATACTATATGTTAATGGATATTAACATATAGTAGAAAAGTTAATATTTTTCTCTTGATTATTAGATTTAAAAGTCTTGGCCAATAAATAAAACATTTTATGGTGTGTTATTTCCTAAATGAAGTTTTTTAAAGTTTAAAAGGTTAATTTTAAGGTTAACAAATACTGCTATGATTGCTACTTCTGATTGAAAGTCTTATGATATCTTGAGTTAATGAGTTTTTATCATTTGATAGTATGAGTGTCGAATGTTTTCACCAAATGCTTAGAAGTTTATGAAAAACAAATTTCAAATTAAAAAATAAAACTAAATTTAGAATATATTTTATTATAGGAAAACAAATTTATTTTTTATCTTAGATTTCATAAAAAGTTTCCAGTATTATATCATGAGTGTTATTTCTTTGTTTTATCGAAGAAATCTGTATTTTTTTAAATTTGTAATGTATTCAGTATTCTAAATTATTAAAACTTGTTTTAAAATTCAAAGAAAAGTCACCTTTTCGTGTAATATTGTAATGATTGTCTATTCATTTTATAAAAATGCGTAGTCCTTATTTATGTGTTTTAAATGTTATGTTAATAAAATTGTTCAATTTTAGTCACTTAAAATTAAATTGAATCGAAAGTTACATTGTCTAGAATTAAACTTTTTATTGAGATAAAATTTCATCCAATTTTATCTTTAATTTGTATTCTATTTTTCTTCCTATAACATTATTCAGGCATAAAATAATTACTAGTACCTTTTAAGGATTATATTTCTGGTTCATATTGCAGCTTTGTCATTTCTTTACCTTTCATAAAATTACAAAATTAATCTAATATCTTGTTTTTAATTCTGTGAAGTGCTTTTTCTCATTTATATAGTATTAAACTTTAATTAAATCTTTATTTTTTTCTATATAGCAAAGAGGCTTTATTATAAATCCAGTTAGCTTCTAAAAGTTTGTTTTGGTATTCTCAAAATTCCTCTAAAAATTGTCGATTTTCCTACAAACTTATATCTAAAAATCTAAGTAATTTTTTATCAGCTTGTTTTCTGTTATATTAACTTTATAAGTTTATAATCCTTTTTTTCCATATGAAATAAGCAAAATTAAATCTGTACATAAATATTATTTGACATATTTTAGAAATCTGAAATATTCTTAGTATAAGATTCTTGTGACTTATATGCTGAAAAATATTTGTATATTTTCTAGAACAAAGTAGAAGAGATGATCTTGAATCTTTAGGCTATGTGTTGATGTACTTCAATAGAGGCAGCTTACCTTGGCAAGGCTTAAGAGCAGCTACCAAAAGACAAAAATATGAAAGAATTAGTGAGAAAAAAATGTCCACTCCTATTGACGAGCTATGTAGATCATTTCCATGTAAGTTTATACTGATTGTTTGTTTAAAATAAACTGGCTGCAGTATGTCATGTTTTGGTATGACTTGTAAATTTAGTTTGATGTTAATTTATTTTTAAGCAAAAAAAGCATTTATTAAGATTCTTAATGAACTTTATTTGGAAAATGTTCATTGTGTAACAATTTTTTATTTGTATATAATTCATAATTATAAATAAGCACATGTGTGAGGGAAAATAAAAGTGGTGTATGTTCCCTCCATACAATTAGAAAAAAATTAGTTTTAAGGAAATTCATAAAAATAATACAATTCTTAAAATATTAAATATGAATTTTGTAAAATATCTATAAGTTTTCTTTATTTGTATTATGCTATTTTTAATAAAATGGGAGAGAGCTTTTCTACTTAAGCTATAACAATTCTATTAAATCATGCTAAAACATCTTAATTAGAATTTATATTGTTTATCAGTAATTCAGATTTGCTACTTTTAAGCTATGTATATACACTATATAACTGTACATATTTATTAGTGTATTTCTATTTTTTACAGTTCATTATGTTAAAGATATTTGTATTAATTGATTTGTATTTTTGCTCCAAGGCACGGGCCTGAGGTTCGATCCTCGGGCTGTGCAAGTCTGACTCAGCTTTTCATCCCTTCAGTGGGTAAATTAACTGAGTACCAAGCCTTGGGAGCTAAACACATCAGGCTGACCACCTAATGGGGGCATATGCTTCATGTGCCCCAAGTCCTTTCAGTCAAGAAAACAGATGAGCTATGTAGGCTTTGGCCCACATGGGCCTGTCATGCTTTGTATTTTGTTGTTCTTTGGATCATTTAGAGCAAAATTATTGGTTTATGAAGTGTCAAAATCTAACTTGTCAAAAAGTAGCACAATTTTCACTATGTTTTAATACAATAATGAAGCTGTAATTAAATAGAAAAGTCACTACTAAACAAATTAAAATTTAAATGTTGATATCTGAAATGAGTATAGTTACATAAGAATTAAGGTGTTACATCTATGTTTATTAACATAATGATAAAGCAGAATCTTTTTCCATTCATTTAACATTATTAAAGGTGCAAGAGTTCTTAGAATGTATTATGCAAAACTTCCAAAAATAAGTATACTTTTGTTCATTTATACTGTAAATTACTTTGTTCAAAATAGATGTGCTTCTACAATCATCAGTTTTTTATTTTTATTGTTGCTCTTTAGTACTCTCGTTTCATTTTTATAAGAAACAGATAATAAAAGTAGTATATTACTGAATAAAATATTAATTTCAGATTGCATTTGTTATCTAATTGTCTATTTTGTACTTAAACTTTGTTTTTTGTTGCTATTTGATATTTTTAAATAGCAATGAAAGAAATTAAAAAAAGGTGTAAATTTTAAATTCTGTTATGCAAAATATTATATAGATTCCAAATCTGTTAAGTAATAAATCAAGTAGTTTAAACAAAATGCTGAAGCAATTTTTTTCATTATTTAAATCATTTGAAATTATAGGAAATATGAATTGCTTTTAATGTAATTTTATTATCTATCTTTTAATGTAATTTATTATGTGGATTATTTTTTAATTCTATGTAAATTTATCATTTATTTGGTAAAGATTGTCTTTTATTATCTCTTCTATTATTAATAGTCTTGTGGTTATCGTTATGATTTTCCATCAAAATTTTGTGGATTATTCTTACTTCGGATTGGGAGATGCTTATTGTGGCATAGAATTCATTAATCTAAGTGGAATTAGTCTTGTGCAAAAAAATGTGAAAGTATAGTGACTAATTTAAACTAAAGTTCAAGCATATGTTTAAATGCAGAATTTCTTGGACAACAACTTAATGTGGGCGAGTATTAATTTATATCATAATGGAGCATGTCATTGTTGATCACATCAGATAGATAGATGTCTACAATGTAATAAGTGAAGATTTATTTCAGCGCTGCTAGAGTGCTATCAAAAGTATCAGTTATTTTTAGGTAATCACAACAAAAACCAAGAAAAATATTCTAGTAGCAGTGAAAATATCCAAAACTACTCAATAAGATTGATGAACTTGAAATTATAAATGTTTGAAAATTAATTGAGCTTAATCTATTGAGGCTAAGTGAAGCAACAAATTCACGTTAGTTGCCAAGAAAAACACTTGTCCCGAAGCCTTAGAATAAAAATTGCTCCATAAGAAGCTTCAAGAAACTAGAATGCATACTAAAAAATTTTATTTTAGTAAATTTGTAATATAAATGTTGAATAATTAACAGAATCCTGAAAAATGAGTATGCAATTGAGTAGTTTAAAAAGTATTTAAAAATAAAAGGTAGATATGTTGCTTTTCTATTAACATGACCAGGCCACCAAACGTTTTAAGCTTGCAAAACTTCAAAAATTTTATGCTTGTTTGGTTGGAAATTCATTTTATGCTCTAGTTTCTGGTCAAATTTTCATCAGAACCTTGAGTTGACTAGTTTAGTGCTTCTAAATCAGTTAAATTATTGGCAATGCTTTTCCCCTGTTCAAAAAGTGATGAAACATTTTATCTTAAGACAACTTGATTTATATTAACACAATCAGACAATAGCACTTTACAGTAATTTTCCTTTCTGCTCAAAATATTTTTAATTTTTAAAATAATGCTATAAACAATTTTTGTCATTATATACTAGTAATCTTCAAAATCATTTACTTCATGATTGCATTAAAATTTATGTAGAAGAGTGTTTTAATTGTATTACTATTGAATAACTTTTTATAAGAATATAAGGAAACTAGATTAATTTGAAAGAATAAATACAAAAATTTGTTTTTTTTTTTAATATCTCCAATAGTTCAAATATCTTTGGTCTTCACATATATATGTTTTTTCTATGAAACCCTTATATATACATATTTTAAGAAACTGTAGTGGCCATATATTGTGAAAGGAAATACTTTAATAAACTAAATATAGTAATTGAATAGTACCGATAATTTATTGTATAAAATACTGATTTCCTAGGATTTAATAAATAACAAATTACTTACTACCTTATCCTTAAATAGAATGTTTTAGCATGTTGTGAGTTATTAAAGATTTATGGAGTTATGTTATTACATAACTCCATCTGTTGGTTTAAAAATCTAATCTTCCTTTATTATACATAAATTTATCATGTTGCTACTCGTGTTAAAATTCTACAAAAAGTTGAAAGTTTTAAAATTCACTTTGTTTGTATTAAATTTTAATTGATTAGAATGCTTAATGAACTGAGTATATTATTATTCATTTATTCTTTTTTTTTCTTCTTACCAGCTGAATTCGCCACTTATTTGAACTACTGCAGGTCCCTTCGGTTTGATGAAAAACCTGATTATTCATATCTAAGGCAACTGTTGCGGAATTTGTTTCACCGGGAGAGATTTACATACGATTATGTTTTTGATTGGAATATGCTAAAATTTGTAAGTTTGTTTTTTAAATTTCCTTTATTCTGTTAAATTTTAAATTTAAAAACATAAGAATGAGCATTATGAAACTTAGGATTATTTTTATTTTATAATATAGAAGAGTGAGACTTCTCGCATGCATATTCTAAAATATTTCCACCTTTCATTCTTTGTAAGCTACAAGACGTCAATTAATGTTATCTGTGTACATTTTGTTTAAATAAATAAAAGTTTAATATGTAAAAGATGTTAAAATTAACAGTGGAAATAATAAATGATATTAAATATTTAAAAATTAATGTAATAAAAGAATGTTTCAAAATAGTGATATCTTAGTTAATTTATTTACCAAATGTTTTTTCCTAGAACAAAAGTCCAAGTTGTGTTTTTATGAAAAAAAAATTAATATAATTTTAAGAGAAATAATAGTATATATTTATGTATTTTTATGTAAAACAAATATTTTGAAGTGGTGAAAATAGTTTAATATCAGTTTTTGTGAAGTTTGACTTATTTAAATTGATTTTTTTTCATTCAATTACATTATGTTTTGGAAAATTTATATTTCGTATTTTTAAATTAAAATGCATCAATTAAAAGTGAACTTAATAAATATAAATCTTAATTATACTATAGTAAAAGCATATGAAATATATTTCAGAGTCAAGTGCATGATTCAAATGTGTAAAACACACATTCACTTGCATAATAGCTTTTCTCGTAAAACAAAAACTAAAAAGATTTTGTATTGAAATTTATAAACCAGTCTACAAAATTATAAAGCTGATATGAGAGAATGATTGTATATAAATAAAGTATTGAAAAATTATAATGTATTAAAAACATGCACACATTCACAAATTTTAGATTAGTTTGATTTGTCTTTAATTTTGGAATTCTTTATATTGATGTTTATTGTCATATTTCCTTATAAATTTTTTGTTTCTTGTCATTATAAATTATTTAATTTGGCATTACATGTTATTATATTTGATAATATACTCATCTCATCTATATTTTGTGATTGCTATGTATGTAAAGTTAGAAAGTTTTTTTTTGGGGGGGGAGATACATTGTTGTTAGTTTTTAGTTATAATACAATGAGTGTAAATGCATCTAAAAGTGGTTCAAGGCATTTTAAGTGGTTGGTCAGAAAAATTATTTTTCAAATTTTGTGTGAATATTGCTATAAAATCCAGTAATATACACTTCAAATAAAATAAGGCACAAATTTTATTAATTTATACATGTAAATTTTATTGGCTATGATGTAAATATCTTACAAATAAAGTGCAAACATTTATTGACATTGAAATCATTAATGGGTGTTTAAAATGTTGCTGAATTCACTTTAAACTATTGATCGATTTTACTTATATAAAAAAATGACCTTAAGTTGGTAAGCCAAATTCTGCTTTACCTGTCTTGTGTTGATTATCATTTTATTCAATTATCATTATATGTATTGGCGCAGCATGTCCCATTTTGGACCTTGCGCCATAAAACCCAACCAACCATTATATGTATGTCACACTAAATTTGTAAACTGCATTAATATCCCAAATAATGGCTGAGTGTTATCTCGTGGTAACTTTTATTTTAATAAAGCAATGTTTAGATTGTGTGGTAAATCTTATCAGATTTTTCAAACTTGTAAAATCTCAGCTTATAAAATAGATATTGAAATAATTATCAAATATGAAAAGTAAATTAGTTTTTAATAAAGGCATATTGTTAATGTTTATCAGAACTTTTGCTGATTTTTACTCATTAAAAATTTTAAAACATCAAGTATAAGTTATGTAATATGTGAAATACCCTTTTCTTGTATATTCAGAAATTGGTAACAGAGTATAATTTAGGTGTGGTAAGAATGTACTTGGTATAATTGCCTAGATAACAGCCAATTTATTAGTGCTCTTGTCTTTAACAGTTTGTGAGTTATTTCGAAAATTTAGCAAATGATTAAATCTGAACAATAAATTTCTTAATGCTTAAAAATATTGCCATTGTTTTATAAGCCATTTCTTTCAGCTTTGATAATTTCATTAACAATGTTTTATTAATTTAAAAATATAAAGAATAAGATAATTAAGGAAAGAGTATGTAAATTAAAATATTGTGTACTAAGGACTTCAATTTCAAGATAGCAAGTAACTACATATAAATTTTTGGATGGTAACATTGATGCAAATTATCAGTCTTTTCAATTGTTTTATTTTTAAGTAAGATTTGAAGAATATTTTGATTTTTAAGGAGTAAATTATATTAAATGATTATCTATGTTACAATTTTTTAAGTCCATATATAATTAATTATAATTTCAATTTATCATGTGCAAATTAAATTCCTTTTGATGTTTTTTTTCTAAGAATGGGTAGTGTTTAGGTTTTCTGATAACAGTTCTTGATTTGATTTCTGTCTTAAAGATGGGTGTTCAAAGTGACTAAGAATCAAATTGTATTTACCTGTCTTTGGCTTTCGAGCAACAAAATTCATGGGTTTGGAATCCACTTTAAACTGTAGTTTTCAGCCTAATTACCACCATTCATGTAAAAAATAAAAAAATTGAACAACAAACAAAGCCTTGTCTGAATATGTCCTAAGCAAAATGATCATAAAGGGATACCCCTTTTTCTTTCATTCTAGTGTTTTGATATTGCAGTACTTCCACTCCTGTTGGGAGTTGTATTAAATTTGTGGTTTTGTTCCATTAATAAAGATTTCATTATTAAAGCATTTGATTTTACTCTTATATTCTACATTATTTAAAGTTATAAATCTATTTTTAAATTATGTAAGTTGTTTAGTTTTCAATGGTAAATTTTCTCTTCAGGGTAGCAATCGTAATCAACCTGAGATGCAAGAAGAAAGAGATCGCCGCGAGCGTCATCATCAACATACCAGCACTACTTCTCGTGGAGCTCTTCCTGCTCCTACTACAGCTAGTAGCAGTCGATTAAGAGGTGCTCCTGACTCTGCAAGTCCTGCTACTGGAAGATCTCTACCACACCACTTGGCAGCTTCTGCAAACATGACACAAGTTATTTCTTCCACAGGAGGACCAGTGCCAGCAGCCTCTCCTGCAGCCCTGGCAGCTGCTTCTCATGTCGCTGCTGCTCCTCTACCGTCCGCAATGCCATGTATGCGATCACGGACTCGCTCCACGCCTAGAGCAGGAATTGCTGGTCATGATCCCAATTCTCAGAGGTGACCTACATTTTCAGGAACCGATGATTGAAAAAATCAAGCAAAACTAACAAATTTATATTTAAAGTTGAAGGGTCCAGTTCTAGGAAATGGAAGTGTGAAACTAATGTATGTGCACGTCATTAGCTTGAAGAGTCAAAATCTGGAGTTTTGTATGCTTGCTATGGTGCCACTTGAAATGATTTTATAAACAGCTTCCTCTGTATGAACTTCACTTTCCTTTTCATTAAAAGATGTTTTGAATTTTTTTTGACTTTGTATAGTTCATTATCTGATTTTGAGTCATTTGGTATCTTTTTAATGCAGATTTGAATATTGTTGAACATTTTCATAGAGTATGAGTCATGAAAACCATTGACTTAAACAAATTTGTTCATTTTATATCAAAATGTTGCTCACTTATCTTAATTATATTTTACCCCTTTCCTAACAAAATGTTTTCATAAAATGCTTACAGAGTGTTATGTACATTATCTTTGGTTCCTGTTTTGTAAAAGAATAGGTGTTAATTGCTCATTATCTTTATTTATTTAATATCCCATTTGATATATATTTGTATAAAACTGTATAAATATAAAATGTGTTTGTAATTTTAGTGTATACTCTAGAGTGTTGCATTTTTATAAAATTAAGTTGTAATTCAGAAATATAAGTTTATCATACTTATTGTTTCTGTCCAGCATCTTAGCTGGGAAGCAAATAGTGCAAAGTATTTTTGTATGTTTTTGCAGAATATTTTATGATAAAAGTTTCTAAAATGTGCACTTACATGTATATATGATGCGAGTTTGTGGTTAGAAGACTTGTACAGAACTTTTTTTTCGACTCATTTTCTTTTCAGTGATGTATGTCTTGTGGCACATGTCTGCAAACTATAATATCAGTCATAATATCTTGTCTCTCTTAAGCATGTGCAATTATTTTAGAATATTTGCAAGAATAACTATCTCTTAAGTTTGGCTTTTGTAGAAAAATTGTACTTAGTTCAAATATTTGATTACTTCAAGCTTGGTACTTATTTATGAATAAATTGCAGTGATACTTTTTGACATGAAACCATGTGGTAATCATTGTTTATTTGTGCGTCATGTATTTGTGTTAAATTCTTTTCTCACACCAGGCATGTAATTTTTTTTACAATGGAATGGATGTTAGATATCTAATATCCAGTTATTTTATTTTTTTAACAATGTTTCAAACTGCATAGGAACATTTGATATTTTGTCTCTTTTTGAGGTCAAAAGATAAATCTAAAGTTTGTAAATGTATTTTGATCAAATGAATTTGAAAGTACTTTTGGTGCTGAAAACAGGTGACTTAATCTGGCATATCTATTGA
Source organism: Latrodectus hesperus (assembly GCA_037975125.1). NCBI lineage: Eukaryota > Metazoa > Arthropoda > Arachnida > Araneae > Theridiidae > Latrodectus > Latrodectus hesperus. The sequence goes on along the minus strand of JAJQOW010000018.1, from coordinate 3,975,370 downwards.
TCTCTTTTAGAGACATTACTAATCTACTAGTTTTTGCTGGTATATGTAATATTTTAATTTATAATGGGCGTTAGTAATATTTGCAATTACTTCTTGTTAGCAGTAATAACTTAAAAAATATTAACAAGCTAATTCAATAACTATCCAAAAACAAATGTGTATATATTGGTAATTTAATCTTTCCTCGGAAATAAACTTTTCTGAAAGATATTAGAAAATATCTTCTCACATCTTAATTGTTTATTGTCAATAAAATTTATGTATTTTTATACAAATTGATACTTTATTTATTTTTTTATAGAATTGGAAAAATTGTTTCGACAAATACCATATCATTTATTAGATATACTTGTAGACATCTAATTAAGATTAAAATTCACAAAATATTTATTCTTATATATAAACTTTATTTGTATTGAAATTTTTTTTTTTAATTTCTGGAAAATTAAAACATTCTTATTATATTAATTTTGTAATTTTTGCATTTTGTCTTGTAACAAGCTATAGTTACAAGAGTAGATTATATCTAGTCTTTGTGTTGAGCTGCTAAAAAAATCAAACAGGGATAACGTTTTAAACCTAAAGTATCGAGCAGTTTTATTTGATAAGACATTTGTTAAAACTTAACGATTGATTGATTATAAACTGCCTGATAATGCTTGTAGCATATGAGACAAAAATAAGAAATTGTATATTAAAAGGAATTATGTCTAAATGTATGTGCCTAGTTTTTATAACTATTTGACCTCAAGATTCTTTTGATTTTGTATCTTCACTAAGCTGGTAAATTTTATTATTGTGACAATTTTTCACCTGTTGCAATATTCTTCTGTACTGTGTTTAAAAAAAACTGCTTATATATAACTTCTATGTGCAAGGCATAGAATACATTTTTCAAGTATTGTTAGAATAATTTACAAAAATCAGTGAATGCTGTACATTAATGCTGCCTCAACCGAGATTTGTATGTTGTAACAAACTAAAAAAAGATGTGAAATGTTTTTACATTTATTAAAAAAAATTTTTACTTTTATTTTTTAAGTGATGTGATGTAAGTTATGTAAGTATACTAGGAATTTGAATAAATTGTACAGAATTACTTATTATACCATTGTTTTCCTTGATTGCTTATCATTCAATTTTTTTTTCAAGTTTCAATTAAAAAAAATTTCTATCCTTTCTTTCTATTTTCTTGATAGTTAAAATGTGTCAAGTTTGATAAATTTATATTGGTTTTATGATTTCCTTTATATAGCATATAAATACAGATGCATAGAAAATATCTAGCTGCAGTAATATTGGTTTTTAATCCTTAATATTTAAATTGTGTATTTTACTCAAACTTTCTCCTCTCCTTGGAAATGAAGCGGTTTTAATATTACACTAGCCATACAAAATCATTGGTTTTTTTTTTTGTAAGAATTTTCTGTTTTTTGTGGAACATCCTAGATTTTTTTTTTTAACTACTGAAAAATAACAATTTAATCTAAAATTAATTGCAGTTAAAGAAAAATTTATTTCTTATAATCTTGTTACTAATTAAATCAAAATAAAATTTTCTTTTTAATATTTAACAGAATTCCAATAAAGCAAAAAAATAAATGAATAAAAGATATAGCAGAAGTTTAAAAAAGTTATATCTTTATAGTTATAATGCAGATGTTCTAAAACGTTTTCACTACCATAATTATAAAATGATTTTCAGTCTTCTCATGAATGCTTTTGAAAGCTAGATTGAATATATTCAGTTAGAGCTTTTTCTTGAAGGTCCAATAATTTGGAAAATTTTCTCGTCAATTTTTTGTGCAACATTTGCCGTTTTTATGTATTTTTCAAATTTCTATCACATTTTTCTTTTTTTTTCTGGCTTAAAATTAATTTGCCAAAAATTACTTGTCTCTTGTATTCTAGGTAGCCATGATCAACAGCAATTTTAATTTGTGTTTATATGCACTTATATCTTTTGTAAATTAACTTATAAATTTTTATACCATTTTGTAAAAAGCATTGTACCAACATATGTTGAAAGCTGATTTCAATTTTTTTTAACTCTAGTACTATTGACGTCATGGGAAATAAAAATATTGGTGCATAAGTGATAAATTAGAGGTAAATGATCCTTAGATAGGGAATTTATATTACATATGATATTAATAACTTACTCTTCTTGCTTATGAAGTTAAAAATAATTTTTGCTGGGATACCCTTTTTCTACCATTATCTCATATTTCCCAATTTTCAAAGCTGACCTGACTGCTAGTTTTCTGAAAATCACATTTCTGCATTATAAAATACTTTTTCTTTAACAATTGTTATCAATTACTAAAGTAATTTGTTTTATTGAAAAAAACTTTTTTATCCCTTAAGTGAAATAAAAATATGCTGCATATATTTCCACTAATTAAAATCAGTGTTCATATTTAAAATAACTTTAAAAAAGTTATAATACATAAAATGGTTTTATTTAAAATTGTGATATTTATTTTGATTTGTAATAAGAAACTGGTTTTATGCTAAATATTTAAGTATGCATATATATGTAATTATTCTATCATTAAAACAATATTGAAAATGCAGTAAACACAATTATCAATTGGAAAAATATACCCACTTACTAGTAAACACATCAGTTCTAAAATAATATTAAAATCGAAATCTACAATTTTTTTCAGAAATTTGTTTTAGTACACACATTATTTTAAATGAAGAGAGATTATTTATATGCAGAAAAATCAGTCTTCATAGATTATTTCATTACTAAATTGAAATGGTATACAAATTTTTAGATTCGAAAATGTGTAAGAGTTTATGAATTTTCATGACTACTATACAAAAAGGTTTATTTTGTCTTGTTTTACAAAATGAGGTGAATCGTTTTGCTCTCAATTTAATATTTACTTTATGCCTTAATGGCGGCGGTGGCTGGTTAGTTTGGGCGTTATCATTATCGGAAGGTAGTGAGTTGGAATCCCGGCCGACCGAAGATCCGTCGTGTCCGCTAAAGGTGGTTGGGGCAAGTTAAAAACTAGGCGTGGACGCAATGACCTCCAAGTGAAATGATACCTCTGGGGGTGGCAGGCCAAGTATAGAGAGTCATCTGCTTGGGCCCTGCTTCAAAATCCCAAAGATTCCACCTGGCTGCTTCCCATCTCGGAGTTAGATACAAACATGGTGGTGCAACGACAACTATATTCCTCAGATTTTAATCTGTTTACTAAAATCTATTAATACAGAGGGTATTAACACATTTTTAGAACGATTTCGATTAAGAATTTTAAAAAAGTAAGTGTTTTGAAATAAAATTTTTTGGCAACAGCTTATTATTTGAAATGAGAAATATCGTCTGCTACTTTTAAATTTATTGTTCTTTCAAAATGTCGCATGTAAACAAGCTGTGGTTTGAGGGATATGTTTTTGCGCTTTTCGAAGAGAAATATTTTTATTCCAGGATTCAAAAACGTTGTGAAATGCATGGTATTAAAATTTCTAAGTGCAAAATAAGCAACATTATTAATCGGACATGTAAAAACCACCAATCATTATTTCTACATGGAAAGAAGACTCCAAATGAATATCCGAAAAAAATATCTACTGTTTCAAATGTTCCTAAAGTGAAATCGCTGGTAACAAGAGAAAATCCATCAACACAGAAATCAATTGCAAAGTCTTTAGATAAATCTGTATCAACAATAAGTAAAATAATAAATCAAGATTTACAACTTAAAGAAGCTAAAAAACATAATGTTCACCAGCTTTTGCCGAGACATGTGGCTCAACGCAAAACATTTTGTAGAATCCTGTATGAAAACCATTTAGAAGGAGATAAATGGAAATGCATTGTGACCTTTGATGAAGCATGGGTTTACCTAAATGACTGCAACAAAAAAGGTCTATTTACTATAGGAAATGAGGAGAAAAAAATGTACAAACCTGGTTCCTTCAATGTAAAGAAAGTTTCAATAAGGGGTTTATGATAGTCGCAGATTTCTCCTACAATGGGAAATTAAAAATAAAAAGAGTAGAAAAAAATGTTAAAATCAACTCATCATACTATCAGAAGAAGGTTTTACGTCCAATATTTACAGAAGAAATTCCACTTCTTTATCCCAAAGACTTTCAAAGAGTGAAACATCAACAAGATAAAACTACAAGTCATAGTTCGAAAACTACCACTGCATTCCTTGAAAAAATGAAGACTAATACAGGTATTGCATATATATATACCTTTTCAACATATTCCTATGAATTGCCTTGACGTTTCACCTATGGACTATTGTGCCTATGGTCTGTTACAAAAAGAACTCTTTCTAAACGCAAACCCACCACGATGGATGGACTCTGGAAAGTAGTGGAAGAGGAATGGAAAGCAATACCCCTTCAAATTTTACGTAAAGCTCTTCTATCATGGAAATCACGATGCAGACTTATAGTCCAGAAAAAAAGCTATCAAATCAACATTAAAAAAAATTTTCATTACATTTTAAACATTAATTAAACGGCCCCAAAATCGTTCTAAAAATGTGTTAATACCCTCTGTATCCTTGCCATTATTGTCAATGGTAAATCAACATTTATTGATGAGGGAATACAGCATACAGGTAATAAACATCAGGGATAATTCAAATTAGGGACCCCTCCATTTATGGGTACAACTTCAATTTGCTGTACAGATTTTTTAAAACAAATTGACATGCACCACGCTACAACCAAAATCATAAAATCAATGTTTTCAAAAGAAGTTAAAATTGAACCTCTACTCAAAATTTTCTCTTAACTTTCTGTACTTTTATGGAAGTGAACCTTTTGTTTTAACAAAATAAGACTCATATGTTTCATACAGTAGAACTTCGATCTTACGTACAAATGAGTTGTCCCACTAACGCAATGCTAATTTAAATTCCCATTTATAGACTAAAATTCAAAATATTTTTTGTGAACTAAAATCCAATTCTCGCCTAACACTTGTTTCTTATTCGTTATTTTCCATTACCTTATGTTTTACGAAGTACCAATGCATGCATGTGTACATATATCCATCCTCGAAATTCGACTTCAAGTTTTAAAATAAAAATTCGATAACCACAGCTCTGGTTCTTTATCAAAAGAAATATAGTTGCAGTAACAGTTCATCTTACCGATTTCTGGTGCATCAATATCGGTTTGAAAAATAAGAAAAATTCAATCTTGCTGGATGAGCACAATATATCAGTTCGTGGCTTCGAATCCCACCTTGGATTTGGATGCTTTTAATAGATCGGAATCCACTTTAAGCTGTTGATCCCGATCTAATTAGCCCTCGTATGCAAAGAAAAACAAATCCCACTATCAGCCCAATCTATTTTATATTCCTATCAATTTATTTTTGTGATTATGCAGACCGATGGCTGCGTGGTTAGCTTTCCTGAGCTGTGTGTTTCGAGTTCCAATCCCGGTTCGAGCATGGATGTTACTTTCTCCCTAAGTTTCTCTGTCCTTTCTTATGTGACGATGCATGAATATGGCCCGCCCTATAAACGGGTTTGTGGTGGTATGAAGCGGGTAATGCTACTCGCCACCGTGACTTGGTTTGCAGGTGCCCGCTGGGTAACGACAAATCAGTAACTGTTTCCGGCCTTGTTGTGAAGGCCGGAAACAGGTTCGCAACAAGGCCCAAATGCCATAGGACCTTGTTGTAAAGGGTTAATTACCCAAATGCCCGCCGTTGTAAAAAAAAAAAGAAATTCTGCTTATTTTCTGGTAATTATATTATTATATTTCTAGTAAAATATGTATAGATCACGCATTAGACAACATAAATCTATATATTTTTTATTCAAATGTTTACCATATAAAGTGTTTTACGAAGAATGATTTATTCGATAAAAGACAAAATGCCGTGGTAGCCTAGTGGTTAGGGCATCGGCCTCCCATTCAGAAGGGTGGGGTTCGATTCCTAATGGCGCCTAAGACCCACCGAGTACATGAGATACACGTGCTCGTTAAATCTGTTAAGTCGAAAGTCCTGTGTTTGATCGTTGAGTAGTTACCACGGGTGTAATGTTCTGGAGAAGATTTCCTTTCCTTCCTCTGGAGAAGATCAATGTCGAAATTGAGGGAATTGATCATCTGGTGGTGCCATCTTGTCTGATGTCAAAGAATTTATTGAGCCAGTTTTTTAGGACCTTGGTGCATTGGGAATGCTCGAAAAGAATGCCACAGTCAACAAGGAGCTCTACATTGCCCAGCTACACCGCATGAATGAGGCTATTCGACTGAAAAGACCATATCGACATGGTCAAACCATACTCTTTCAGACAACGCCAGGCCTTATGTTGCACAAGTCGTCAAAGCCGCACTCCAAGAGCTCGAATGGGAGGTTCTTCAGCATCCGCCAGACCTAGCACCGACCACGATTACCATCTTTTCCGCTCCTTGTCAAACCATATGAAAGGCATTTTCTTCGATAACAAAGAGGTCCTTAAAAACTGGCTCAACGACCTCTTTGACACCAGACCAGGCGATTTTTGGCGGAACGGCATCAACAAATGGGTCAAGAGGTGGGAAGAGGTTTTAAACAGCAACGGCGAATATATAGTTGATTAACTTATTAAAATATTTATATTTTGTTTTAATGAAAGTCTTTGGTAAAAACGCTACTAACTTATTACACAACCTAATAATTTGATCACTTTTCCTTTGTTGTAGGTATTGCTCGATTTTTACATCATTTTATCCAAATACTTGACGTCATAGCATATTTACATTTCTCGAAGCATAAAATGCATTGTTTACAGTTTCCTTATATACATTATACAGATTTCTTTTGCTTTATTTACATGGGGTAATTATAATTAATTTATATATGAATGCCTTTTATGAAATATACAATTTTTGGATGGTCTTAAGTAAAAATTTAAAGAAAACAATTTAGTCAATTTTTTAACACTCAATGAAAAAGTATCTAAAATTGATCAATACCTTTTGACTGGAATTACAAACGAAATAACTATAGACAAATAGACTGCCAATACAAACGAAATGATAATCGACAAACAATTGTTGTTTGCCTTACAATTGTGTATTATGTAGCGATATCATAAAAATAATGTCTCAAACTAAAAATTTGATTTTTGTATAATTAATTTATACATACTTTACTATGAGTGTTTGGAAAAAAAAATAGCTTTCTCAAATTGTTAATAATAATCATTTTGTAACTAGAAATACATATTTTAAAATATTTATATATTACCTCATGGTAGTCTTAAAAAAACTGTGTTGCATTAGATATAAATTATGTGTAAATATCGATTATTTTTGTATAATTTTTGTTTGTATATAAAAAGTGAGGTTTTTGAACATTGCAATTAATTTAATCTAAGCAGATGTGTGTGTGTGTGTGATTAAATAATGAAGATCTATATAATTTTAGTCTGAAATTCGCTATCATTTTTATTAGAATTATATATCACAACAATTTTATAATGAATTACATTTTTTAAATTATTAATTTGTAAAAACGAATCTCGAGTTTCATTAATTTTTCCTCTGATATTTTCCATAGAATATTCCAACAATGATGTAATTTTTAATTTGAAAAATAAATAAATGAATAGTTTTTTTTTGTAAATTTTTTACCTTTTGTTATTTTTATTTATTTTAATTTTTGGCATTAAAATATTCCGGACAAATCGCACACACATTTGATTGTATAAAATTTCTTATGAACTGTTTAATTTTGGCAGTAAGAAGTTTTTTTACTGCGTTTAATTCTATTCTACCACTAAGATATAATTCAGCACTATTTTTAGTATCTGACATTTAAAAATATATACGAACAATTACGATAAAATAAAACCGTAAATACATTTCTGAGAACAATCTGTAAGAATATCAATTATTAGAAGAAAAAAAAACCGAGTCAGTTTTATTAATATTTCAAAGATCTAAAAATAGAATATCCGCTTAATACTACGAAGCGACCGCAGTAAAATGATGAAGTTCAAACGTCATTTCCGGGGAAGAAAAGAATGCGTGCAATTTTAATACCCTTTAAAAATTGCATGGGAAATTGAAAAACATTTGAATCAATAGAAATTTATACTGTTTATTAATAAAAGCTCAACAGATGCCATTTTTTAATCTTATATGATTACAATCTTCCCACACTTGTACATAAATTTTTAATACATATCCATATATCTGAGTTGTTGTAGTCGTGTGCCAGCTAGGCTGGCAATATGGGGTGTGCTGCTCCACTTTTCCAACTGAACCCTATTTGGTGTGGAGTCCGACTTCCTCAGTACACACATGCCATAGGGACCCGTTTATAGGGTAGGCAACCATTCACACCTCATTCATACAAGGAAGGGACAAAGATAGGATAGAGAAAGAGAAGGTACATCCATGCCCGAATCGGAATTCAAACCCAGGACCTCCTTATCCACAGTCTGACCACTCGACAAGTTGGGCGGCATATATCTGAGTAATATTACATTTAAACTAAATTGAAATAATAGAATAGGTTCTTTGTTAAATGTAGATTATCAGTGATAACAATTCCTGTCTAAAAACTCAAATGGCTGTTAATACCCGAGACCTTTACTGCACTTTGTATAACCTCGTAGCATTTTCTGAATTAGAAGTCTTCAATCTTTCACTCTTGAGGGATACATTAATAAAGTCATAAATATCTGCCGACCACAGATCTATCAAAAAATAATGTCGACAAAAAATTCATAGAAAAAATAGAAGTTTGTTTTAAGACACCACATTTGATACATAAATATATTGTTTGTGATTGAAGCTTCAATATCCAAATAATATTTTATTATTTAAAAAAACGTAGTTTTGTAAAAAAATAAATAGTAGTCTTTCAAACATTTGTCTGTCAAATACCAAATGTGAACCGTGTTTTGGTTTTTGATTTTGAGAGTCTTCATTTTAATTAAATACTGGTCACATATGTAAGTGCCAATGAAGAAAGGATTTATGAATACGTACTTGTCTCACAGGATACTTGCTTTTGTTACGCATATAAATCACTTAGTGTAGGAGTTTCAAGAAAACTGGATTTTTGCTGCAAAGCCACTTTCTTCAGATCCATGAATTTTAGTTGAAGTTCAGGTGATCTTCCATGTCTACAGAAAATGGCAAGTAGAACAGTTTCATAAAAAATTTTATTCCCACGAAAATCGGAAAAATCTACTTTTGAATTCTTATTTTAATTTTGTAATGGACTGTAGGCCATTGCTTAAATTCTATGCTGTATAGTTTTACAACACTGCCCATCAATTTTTGAAATGAAGAGAATTTTGAGTAAGCAATTGACTTTCCCATAAAAATCTTAAACGCTTTCTGAAAATGATAAAAATTAAGAATAAATAGATCTTTTCTGTACAAGCGGTTGTTTAAATCATTTAGATAAACAGCAAATATCGACAAGTCTCTCTCAAGCAATTCCTTTCAAAGAACTCGTAAATAATTTGCCGTTAGATTTCATGTATTGTTGAATCTCACTCAATTAATACAAGTCAAAACACATTTTTCCTCATCTAAACCAATATCATTTCCTGTAATATTCTACTATATCATTACTTTGTCAAAAATTCCCGTAAAAAGGCTGTTGGAAATTTCAGACTGTAAACAGGCCATGATGGTTTGGCACACTATCTGAATAACATTGGCATCCTTTCTCGTCTAGGTTATCCCAACTGTGAAATTCAGGCACCATGAATGCAGAACAACTTCTTGTATTTCCAAAATTAGATTAAGATTCTCAAAAACAGAATGAGATACGCAAATTGTTTTGGAGTGCCAGAACTTTCGTGAGCTCTTTCTAAAGACTGCTTCTTTTGTGTTCTTTACCTTGTTAATTTTTTTAAAATTTAATTACTTTTTAATTATTTTAATTTAATTACTTTTTAATTAATTAATTAAATTTTAATTTTTAATTATCATCCTGTTATTTTGTTTTTATTTTATTATTTTAAATTTGTTCTTTTTATTATATTTATTCTTCTTACCACGAGCTGTTGGTGTCGCTTGTTTCCGGGTGACAACTGGACATGACTATCTGCAAAGGCACCTGCATCGAATAGGTGTTATGGACTCTGCTCGTTGTCCGTTGTGAATCATGATGATATGGATGCTGCTCACCTCAAGAACTGCCCTGAAGCTTTAAAGCTTATGACTGACAACTCTTTTGAGGCTACTAAAGGACTTTATTCGTGTTTTTATACTTGTTCATCGCTTTATTGGGCTGCTCGTCGATTAATGGCAGAGATGTCGAGGACGGGCGTAGGATAAAAAAATTATTTATTCTTCTGTAATAATTAAGTTGTTTTGTATTTTGGATTGATTTCTTTTAATAACGTCATATGTAATAACACACACACTATGTTCATTTTCAAACTCACAAAAGAATCTGACACTAGCTCTAATGAACACAGCACATCAATTTCACTCTGTAAATGTATACTTTTATAGACATTTCATCAGAAAAGGGTTTTCCATTCTTAGCAGCTTTTCTGCTTTCATGCACCTGGCGTGAATACTATTTTTAGATTCTTTATTCTGTGTGGTGATAAAAGACAGCTGACAATTCAACTGATTTTAATTCACTTACCGTATTACTTTGAAAATGAGGTGCTAATTTAGAATATTTTCCTTTGTACTTAGAAAATTTTTATTCTTTCATCAAAATTATACGTATGCCGTTGTAAATAAGGAAAATCGATTTCCTATAATATTAATAAAAATGTTTGAATGGCATTTTTTAATCTTTGACACTACAAAATTTGCAATTTACTTTATTCAAATACATTGAATTTATTCTTATCAGAAAGTATTATTCGTTAATATAATTTTTTTTATCCATATTGACGTATCTTTTTGTGAATAATAGACGTGATTATTGACTTGCCTTACAAGAAATGTACTACGCGATGCTCAACCATGGGACCTTATTTTCTTTAATAAGCAAGACGTGATGATTTCTAACAGATTTCATTAAAAAGTTGTTGAGATGATTTTGTATTCTTTTCGGAGTGGACAATTGCTAAGGACGGATCACAAATTGCAATGTAGCATAACATTAAGCGAGACATGAGGCCTAGTAGGATAAAATAAAGTTGCCACACTGTTCAGACATTAGAATAAAGAATATTTATTGTTCTGGAAAGTACAAAAGCTGTGAAACATCTAAAAGAAAAAAAATGTTCATTTGATGCTGCATACCGAAAAATGGAACAATGCATTTAAAAGTCAGCAGGCACCTTGAAGAAAGGTATCAGTACGGGATATGTCCACCGTGGAGTGTGATGCAACATTCCACAGGTGGTATCATACTTTGCACTACATTATCCAGCAGCTGTTAAGGCAATTTATCCCATTCCTCTGGGGATGCACGGATGAGGGTGTTCTTGTTTGTCGGAGGATAGTTTCGACCAGGAATTCGCCTCCCCAAAGCATCCCACACATTTTCAATGGGGCTTAGATCTGGAGAACGTGATGGCCATACGAAGCGTTGAATACCCTCGCTGTCTAGACAATCCTGAACAGCGAGTGTTCGATGACATGTTGCGTTGTCGTCCATAAAAACAAATTTATCACCGACAGCACCACGGAAAAGACGAACATGAGGAAGTAGAACTTCAATAATGTATCGTTAGCCCGTAATAGTCCCATTCGCAACCACATGTAGGGGCATGCGGCCATTGATCATGATGCCGGCCCACACCATGACACTGCATGTCGGATATCGGTCCCTTTCCTGGATATTTTCTGGACGATAAGCAATACCACTCTCACGCCAGATCAGTTGGCGTATGCAATCCGATGGCAGACTGAACCTACTCTCATCTGAGAATAGTACGCATGCCCAGTCTTGTTCAGTCCAATTGCGATGCTCATGACAAACGGGTAGTACGGTGCTGTCTGGTCAATGGGACACACACAACAGGTTTGCGGGCGTATAGTCCTCCTCCCATCAAACGTCTTGCAACAGTTTATCGGGAAACCTGCTTTCTTGAGGCAGCAAGAAACTGATTTGCCACCTGCTGAACTGTGGTGCGCCTGTTCCTTTTTGATGATAGGACGATATATCTGTCTTCTGCAGGCGTCGTACTAGAAACACGACCTCCCCCATGCCACCTACTACACATTCCAGTAGCTTTAAGTGACTTCCACAGCCGTGAAACAACGCTGTGAGCGATGTCGAACTCCCTGGCAACATCTGTTATTTTTCGCTTTTCTTCAATCTTTCCAATAATTCGGCCACGCATAAGATTATCTAAGTGATGTTGGGAAGACATGCCAAAAATTTCAAGTTCGTCTATTAAATCTTTCCTGTAAAACTTTGACTTGAAACAACAACTGTCCACACGCGTCAAAACCTTTAAAGCTCTTATGAACGCTATCACGTGATGAACAGACGTGGAAAAAAAAATTTGCATACGCATACTTCTTCTTACTATATCTCGCACTTATTCTAATTTTCCACATTTTGCTTCCTTTCATTTTGTGGTTGATATGGATGATAGTGTTATCCGTCCTTAGCAATTGTCCAGCAGTGTATATCGAACTTGTTTTTAATTAGAGTTTTACAAGTAAGTGCTTATGCTTACTTATATATTAATTCCTTTGAGCTACTTATTCCACATTGAGTTTTTTCTATTTTCATTTACTTATTTATTTATTTTTTGATCATGTTGATTTAACTACAATTTTGTTTACCGTATGTGAGGTTCTTCCAAAAGTAAATATTTCTCTTAAATTTTTTTTATATAATAGAAGTTTATTACGAATTTTCATTCCATCAGCAACTCGATGTTCCATCACAAACTTTTCGACCTTGAAAAAGGAAATATTTCAACTACAACTGGTATAAACGAAATTTAATGTCTACAATATATATATATATATATATATATATATATATATATATATATATATATATATATATATATATATATATATATATATATATATATATATATATATATATATATATATATATATATATATATATATATATATATATATATATATATATATATATATATATATATATATATATATATATATATATATATATATATATATATATATATATATATATATATATATATATATATATATATATAAGCATTTCTTAGCTGATTCCTGAATATCTCTTATTATTCTCCACATTCAAATTTTATGTTACAAAATCCAATCGTATGAATAGTTTTGATGCTTTGGCTGACTGAAAATTTTAATTTTCAATTTTTCACAGAATCATGGCAGTATTTATGGGCAGTAGAATCTACACTGTTTTGTCCAGAAAAATAAAAGCTTCAATACCTGATTCATACAAAAATTGTGCCTTGGTAATAGCTTATGCTCATGAAAAGGACAAATGTCTATTCTCTGGTGTAAACAAAATGTGAGCTCCAGTGATTGTCAGCTCTACGCTGCAAACCCTAAGATCAAATTGAAACATCGCTTGTCACAGCCAGTGGTTAGGAGGGAGACCACATTCTTCCATTCAGAGGATTGCGTGGGTTGGGGAAGTGTCTACATTAATCTGGGACGTCCTTCCGTTAATATGGGGTGGATGTTGACAGGAGGTTGGAATCTGCTCAGGAGTGATCTCGGCATTTGACCGTGGTTCAAAATTGCAAGGCGCAGGTTGATATGGTTGATAGGCGAATATTCCAAACCCGTTACAAACTTAAGGTAAAGACCACGACTCGCATGCACCGCCATCTATGTATTTGGAGAAGACGTCATCGCTTAATATTTACTGTATGATTTAACAGTAGTTTAAAATTCACTTCATTAAGTAAAAATAAACAGCATTAACATACCGCAATTATCAGCAGTACTTGACAATTTTTCGATAGGTTCCATATTAGAATCATTGATCTCTTCCAATTATGTATTTATTCCTTTTTTTTACCATAAAGCGGTTGTTTCTTTCGTTACAGTTGAGATGCTGAGTAAGCCACTTTATGACGATTCTCATTGGTTTAAAGTATCCATGACGTCAAATGACGTTTCATCCACGTCACATCCCATTGAGACGCAGTAGTCAATCCGACTTGTCGACGAATTTGCTGCCTGCCTTCAAATCGGATTCTTCGAGAGGCAGCAAACAAGGCAAAGCTCACGATCGAATGTCTAAGAATATTGTCCTTCATTTTGTTAGTGAAACGATTTTTTCTATATGGAGTGAAGCATCGGTTTGTGTGAGAAGCAGATTGATTCAAGCCATTAACACATGGTCAACAGAACAGCAGAAAAAGCAAAATGAAAGAGACATGACAAAACATCCACTTTATGATTAGTTTAGTTCGGCAAGGATGATTTAAATTTTTAAAAATTTCATTAATTAATAGAATTTTAAATTAATAATTGCAATATTTTTTTTCTGATTTCCAAGTCTGTCACACTTTTACTGATTAAATTTGCAGACTCTTTTCTACTTGAAAAAGGCTTTTCTTTCCATCCTTTGAGGACCTTGAAATATATACATTTCCTACTACATTGATTAAATTTCCATCCTTTTTATTTATTTCTGTTCGGCCAGACTCGCTAATAAATTGACTTAAAGCATTATTCAAATTGAAATATTTATTTTTCTTTTGATATGGTAGTTTAATATTTTCAAATTCTGGTGACAAACTTTTTTTTTGTTTTGTTAATAGAGTTTTGTTTATGTTCTGGATTGCTAAACTTAGAATTCTGTTTAATTTGGTAATATTTCTTAAAGAATACAATCGTTAATTTTTAAATTAATATATAATTATTTTTCTTCACCTGAAACTAACTTTCAGGTTTTTTGTCATTGTGTAATTATAAATTGTTATAAAATGTCAAATTTAGAAGTTTAATAAAAATATTATAAGTAATCATTACATACTGTAATAACGATGAACATCGAAATTAATCCTTTTTATTGATTTCAAATGTTTTATTTTTTCAAAATATACGAACGTTTCGTGTTTTTAGCTTAGACATATTTTAGTTTATACTTTTTATCGCATTTATTTTTGTATGTAAAGTAAAATACAAATATAAAATAAATTATGTTAAGTATTTTACTTCTATTTTTATACTTTTAACTTTCTTATTAAAGTTATGTATTTAAAGTTATGAAATAAATTAAGAATTTTAAAATTATAATATGGATGATTGTGCTTACTTTAGTCGACAAAAATTTTTTAAATGTCTTTTCCTCACATCTTGCTATTTTAAATTAATTCCACTATATTCTTTATTCCACATAACTATGGTAAAAGAAAGAACCTTTTTTGTGGGATCAATTTGAAGACCGCAAAAACCAATGTTCTTAGATGGGAAAAACGGAACATGCATGAAGCTTGGCTCAACACTCCTGGTCAAACCCACGCTAAAAGTATGATCTGTGGATCATCAGCGAGGATTGCCTCTGAAATTCTAAGATGCTCTAGGCAGAAGATACGTTTAATCGTAGGCTTCATAACTGGGCACTACTATTTCAGAAAACACATCCATCATAATGGGACTGCGTCAGCAAGACCCTATCTGCAGGAAATATCATACACAAGAGGAAACGGCCAAGCATATCATTTATGAATGCGAGGCTCTTGCCCTCTCTAGATTAACTTCTTTAGCCATCATCCATACTAGAGAGTTACACCTAGACTCCATTAAAGGGTTATCGGACTTTATTAATAAAGTGGGTGACCCAAGCAACTGGAACTAGAAAACACTGGGTTTGGAGTTAATAATACAAAATGCTGATAAAAGCAGAGGTGCCCAATGACACACAAACCCAACTCTAAGAAGAAGAAGAAGATGGTAAAAGCAGATTGGATTACAGATTTTGATTAGCTTTGATGTATAAACAAACTAAAATTCTAAAAAAGCAAAAGATTAAAATTAAAGTACATAATCATTTTTAAGGAAGTATTTTTCTTAAATCAATGTATTTTCTACTAAAATTTTTAATTTAAAATGAACTTCAAGTAAACCAAAATTCTAGCAAACGATTTTTAATTAAATTAGATAATCATTTTTAAAAATATATCTTTCTTAAAATGAATAGAATCACATTGCTATAAAATATTTCATTGAAAATCTAAATCTAATATAAAAAAATATAATTTCTATTTCCGATTTGAAAATAAATTTTAAAAAATGTGGTTTCTCTTTCCGATTTCGATTATAAAAATATGATTTAATATATCGAAATATTTTATTTCGATATAAATAGAATTTCTCTTTCCTTTGGAAGTTTTAAAAGTGAATTTAAGAACTCAATTTTTTTAACTACTTTATTTATCATAAAATGATTTTATCTTAAAATTTTATATTAAATTCTTATATTCAATTTTATCACTATCTAGATTTTATATAGAATTTAAAATACTATATAGGAACGTCTAGGAGGCAACTGGTCATTGGAAGCTGTAAGTATATTTTTTCTCTTCTTCCAATTTTAATTAATTCTCAAATATCATATTTTAGCCGTGCTTTTTAATAATGAACAATAGAACACCAGTTCAATAATTAAACACTGAAAAATTTCCCATTTTAGTAAGTATAATGTAATTCTTTATATGTACTGCTGTTGAAATATTACAATTAAAGGACATAGACACATTAGCTTTGAACAATATATTTATTTGTGAAATAATACTATAAAAATATGAAAACAATTGATAGAATAAGCTACACTATTTTGATACAAAATTGTAGCACTAAAGATGTATTTTAAATACTATGTGATTCCTAAATTAACAAGAAACCTAAAGAAATATGAAAGACTGTATTTTATGATAAGGTACTTTACAAGCACCAGTATTGCACATTGTATACAGATTGAAAGGTATTTTTCTGCTGACAAGAGAAAAGCACCATAGTCAGTCTAAATTTATGAATACTGGTAAGAAATGTGTACAAAAT
The DNA here is from genome assembly GCA_037975125.1 of Latrodectus hesperus. Lineage (NCBI taxonomy): Eukaryota > Metazoa > Arthropoda > Arachnida > Araneae > Theridiidae > Latrodectus > Latrodectus hesperus. The sequence goes on along the minus strand of JAJQOW010000018.1, from coordinate 3,958,459 downwards.
AAATATATAAAGTAAGAAATATACAAATGGCGCCTTTTTTAACAGAAAAATGCCAATCACTGTAGCTAACGCTTTGTTTCATTATGCACTTTTACATGAGCAAAAACTAAATGTTGAAATTTAGTCAATTTCTAAGATTGGTGAAACAATTCATTTTAAATAAAAATGGTTTTTCTAAATAGAAAATTTTATATATTTATCATCTATTGTATAATCATTTTTAATTATTGCACAAAAATTTCGTTAATATTATTATCATATAGTGGAACAATATGAAATAAGAAAAGAACGTATTTTGATTCATATCGAAAATATGTATATTATTCTCAAGTTCTTCCTTTCAAACAACTATAATGTAAAATATTTTAGCATTAAATTTATACTTTTTCGAATCAATCAAAATTAGTTTTTCAAGTTTTTACTCTATTTATCATAACTGTTTTATATACAAAATATTCTCAAATGAAATGTTTTATTAATATTCGTTTTAAAATAATCAATTTTACTTAAATTTCATTTAAGGCATTTTGAAAGTCATTAGAAAGATTTTGGTTTCTATGCATTTAAATCTGGAAATTTTTGTCACTATTTTCGCAGTATGGCATATTGATTATCAATGATAAATTATGAATTTATTTTTTAATAACATTTTTAAAATACATTGAATGAATTTTTTTAAAAAAGTAATATCTTATTTCACAAATAAGGTTTTTCTCTTTTTTTAAATAATCATATTCCCAATTTCTTTTTATGATTATCATGACATAAATTACTGATAATGGATTTAAATTTTATCAAAGTGGCTTGTATTTTTTAAACAATGTGTCTATTTTTAATTTGGTTTTGAAATGGTTATCAAATAAACATATGCGATTAATTATTAAATTATTGTAATTTAAAAATATGTTAAGGATAATTTCCAGAGAACTGGAAAAATTTTAATAATAATTTTCTGTGTTTTGATTTCTGTAAGTATATTTCTGTGTGAGATTCTTTTAATTGGACGGTAAACACAATTATTTATTTATATAAATTATGAAATCAAAAGAAGGAAAGAGAAAGAAAAGATAGTTTTATTAAATTAAGACGAAAAGTTAAGCAGATATTTATTAAAATTTAAGAATGAAATCTTCAAAAACGGATGCTATGATGTAACCAACCACACATTAAAATAATCTAAATTATTTTATTAAATGTGGAAGAGTACCAAGTTAAGGAATCAATTGAGGCAATTGAAAAGTAAATTCGCATGGTATAAAATATGAATTATATTCCACATTTTATTAAAATTTTTAAAATTCGCTTTTCTATACGTTTGCTACTATAAAAAACAATTCTATAAATGCCGTAAATACACAGATATATTTGCTTAAGAGTAACAGCGCCCTCTGTTGTCTATATAAATAGTGAATTGTTTGAAAACATACGTACGTAGTGGAGGAAAAAAAAGAAAATCATCAAGAGAAACACTACATTCTGTTTTCCAAAAGTATTAAAATCACAACTCATATTGTGTTCTAAGTATCATTTAATTTATTTTCATTAAAATTTGAACAAGCTCTTTATTAATTTCAAAAATCATAATTATTATTTTGTTTATTTTTTACGAATCTACAATTTACATCTAAATAATTTTTTGCAGAGAAAAAAATGAATAATGAAAATTTTGTTTACAGAAAATGGGCTACACGTAGATATATCTGACTCATAAATACTACTCTTCATTAGAGAAAAGAGAACTACATACAGATGTAGAAAGATCTAGAGAGATTTTAATCATAAAATTGTTTAAAATACTCGACAAAGTTTGCTTTACTAGAACTAAAGCAGAGATTTATGAGCGCAGCGACTCGAAACAGAAAAAGATTTCAGAAATTGTATTCAATGTTCTCTGTTTACAGCGCGCCGAGTTGTTATGACGTTTAGAATATTCAAGTATGAATCATTCTGTTCTGAATCATCACATTGAATTGTTCCATTCTTTTGAGAGTCAGTGAAGTAATTTACACTTCACAAACCTCTCTAATCATCGTAAAATATTGTTCATTCGTTGTGGACTGGAATGTTTGTTCGGAGATCTTAATTAGTTGATAATATGGTTTTTGTTAGCCATAATCTACTGAAATACATATACATGTTCAGGATTCTTGGTAGTTATAAAATATCACTTGGTTGCTTCAATCAAAACCAGAGAGAGTTTTAATTCTTATTTATTTTTAAAAATTATTCCTTTGAAATTGACAAGTTGTTTTTTTTATGTAAAATCGGAATTACAAATTAATTTGGTCAAATTTAAGACATAAGTACTTTCCATTAGTTTAAATGATATTCATACGCTAATTGAAAAAAATAAAGGCTGTATTAAAAAAATCATGAAAAATAAATAATAAGCCTTTCAAATTTTAATATTTTGGATATTAATTAAATTCGCATCCAAATGAAATTTTTAAAAATGTTTTAAAACAGTGGTAAATATGTGGATACACATAAAGTCAGAAATTTTATATTTAAAAATCAGAAAAGAATTCTAATAATATTTTTTAAAGTGAAACAATTGCAATGGCAAATTTGAATAAATTCGAAAACTTTAACAGAATCTTAAAGCTTTTTACTGATAATTTTTTGACATTGAAGTATTCGCTTAAATTCTTTAAAAAGTTTAAATACCTATCTTTTACTGCTTTTTTAATTAATCAGACTTAACTCTAAATGGTCAATAACTGTTCCCTATAAAATATGGATTTTTTTTTATGAAGATTCCAAAAAAGACGTTTGCCAACAACAAAAAACATTCCAAAATTAAATTTTCATGTAATAAAGCCCCACGGATTTAAAATTTTCTTCTTATCAGCTACAATGATGATGCATTGAAAGCATGGAAAGCAAAGAAAAAATGAAAAGATTCTATAGTTGAGTTTATATGTATGAGATAAAATCAAGCATTCAAATCTTTGATAGATGACTTAAAATTGATGGCCAATTTTGTAGATTTATACCAACAACTGTTGACAATGATATTCGACAGAAGTTGAGCTGAAAGTTTCTTTTTTTTTTAAAGTTTTATATAGAAATATTCTTCATATAGCCTACTGTTGGAACAATTCTAATTTATAATATTATTCTAAGAATTACAAATTCAAAAATATAAAATTTCAATTATCCTTAATTTTGTATTCCAATGTAAAAAGCATAATTTGTTAAAGCAAACTATGTTATGAAAATGAAAAATGTTATGAAATAATGAAAAAACGTGTTTCTGAAAGATAAATCAGAATAAATCTTAATTTCTCATCAGATTCATCACTTTTAGTCATAATTGATTTAAGTCAGATTCTAGATAAAAATTGAAAAAAAATGAATAAAGCCATTTTACTTGCTTATTTATTTAATTCAAGACAAGGTGTTTATAGATAGTGTTGTTGAACTTTTCAAAATATTTCACGACTTCTAAAAACACTTATCGCTGTAAATGTGCAAAATCGAAAGAACATTTCAAAATGGACGATTGAGATTCAAGTAATATGATTTAGAAAATTTGCAAGCAATTAGTTAGAGGAACGTTAACACATATGCAAATTCACTATAGTAATATAAAAATTATGGATGTTTTTTTATGAGCTTGCTTGAATCGTCAGCACTAGTTAAGTCCATTTGGTCCACAGAATCAAGAAGATTGTCCATATCAATAGTTAAACAATAATTTTTTGATAGATCGAATGACTCAAATTAAATTTAGTAAATCAAGATGAAAATTAAGTATGCTATTGCATCGCAAACAAATTTCTGTTTATATTCTGATAGTTTCATTAACTTCAACATAACCATCATCTTTTTGTTCAGGAAAGTTTTTAGAAATTTCTGAATAATTTTAGTTTTAATGCGTAAATGAATTACATACGCTGGGAGAACAAACATAATTGTATGATTGGTCATATTTCATAATAAAGTTAATTAGAAATTGCTTAGATGAATTCATACACATATTTTTTCCTAAATGATTATTACATTTAAAGAATCACACATAAAGATAGTAAATAAAATTTAAGTGCATATTTTACATGCTATCAATAAGTTTTAATAATATTTCCTTAAAAATTATAATTGTATGTTTCCCGATAATTCTACCAAATATTTTACGTGATATGTTAATATATTAGGTTGGGGAGTAAGTTCGTAGCGTTTTTACCAAAGACTTTTATTTAAACGAAAAACAATAATAATATCAATAAGTTAATCAATAATATATTCCCCGCGTTGCTGTTTACAAACTCTTCCCACCTCTCGACCCATTTGTTGATGCCGTTCCGTCAAAAATCGTCTGGTCTGGTGTCAATTATGTTGTTGAGCCAGTTTTTAAGGACCTCTTGATGCCCTGGGAAAAGCTCGAGAAGAATGCCTCAGTCAACAAGGAGCTCTACATTGCCCAGCTACACCGAGTGAATGAGGCTATTCGACTGAAAAGACCTGATCGACATGGTCCAAACATAGACCTTCACGTCAACGATAGACCCCATGTTGCACAATCCCTCAACGCTGCACTCCAAGAGCTCGAATGGGAGGTCCTTCAGCATCCGTCGTATTCACCGGACCTTGCATCGACTGATTACCATCTTTTCCGTTCCTTGTCAAACCATCTGAAAGTCGTTTCCTTCGATAACAAAGGTCCTTATAAACTGACTCAACAATTTCTTTGACTACCAGACCAGGCGATTTTTGGCGGAACGGCATCAACAAATGGGTCGAGAGGTGGGAAGAGTTTGTAAACAGCAACGCGGCGAATATATTATTGATTAACTTATTGATATTATTATTGTTTTTTTTATTATATAAGTCTTTGGTAAAAACGCTACGAACTTATTCCCCAACCTAATACTTCACAGGTGAATCTCTGTCAAAAGCGCAAAAAATTATGTTATAAATATGTATAAAAAAATTATATTGAAGCATCAATTGTGAAACAGAATAGAACTATGTTACCAAGTTTTATCATCTCTAAATAACTTCCATTCGAATGTTTTTCTTTACATCGACACTTCAATCAGAGTCAGAACCAATGATATATATATATATATATATATATATATATATATATATATATATATATATATATATATATATATATATATATATATATATATATATATATATATATATATATAGCATGTTAATTTTGCAATATTGTATTCGAATTTTATTTTCCTTTTAACTTCAAAAATAATTTCTAATTTAGATTAAAAAATGTTGATAATATTACTTTTAGAGCTATAGGTGCAACATACGTCTTAATATTTTTCTCTTATTTAAGTTATTCTTATGTAATTATCCTCTATACATAATATTCTTTCAATTCATTAACATTTTTGCGATATCCGTATAATTCTAATAATTTTTCAGCTATAATCCAATCCGTTTCAGAATCAATTTCAATTCCTAGTTCTTCTGGTATTTCCACATAACCGCACCTAAAAAAATCAAGAAAATGAACTTAAATAAGAATAATTTGATACAAATATTTGCCAATTTTATGATTTGTTGATATAAATTAGTTAAACTTAACAAAATACAATTATCCTTTTATCATTAAAATAAAAAGTGAGTAGTGATGAAAAATGGGATTTTTTCCTTTAATTAAATTTTATTTTGTGATTTTAGGAGGAATTTTCGAATTTTGTGAGAAATAATTATTGGTGACAGAAGAATTATCTTTGTTTATTCTTTATTAAATAATAATTTTCAATTAAAATCTAGTATTTTAATTTTTCGGATAAATTATTTGTGATAAAACATTGTAATGGCTTACTGCTTTTTTGTGTTTATCTATGTATATACGCAAAGAATATATATTACACTTTCAAAATTTAAACTATGCAGTAGAAATTTAAATATTTCAATATACAATAAAAACAAAAGTGTTAAGATATAAGTACATATAAAATCCAAATTTAACTATAAAATAGGAAGTAATATGAACACACAAATGGATGTAATAACCAACATCTTGCATTATGGGGTGTTGATTACATTGCTACAAAGGATTGCGATGGCCTAATTGGTTAGGGCTTCGTTCTCACTATTAGAAGGGAGTGATTTCAGGCTTCACCGAAAATCCGTCGTGTTCGCTGAAGGCTGGGGCCCGTTAAAACTGGTCGTGGTCGCATTGTCCTCCATGTGAAAGGATATCTCTGTGGGTAGCGGGCCACGTATTGGGGGTTTTCTGCTTGGTCTTTGCTTCAAAATCACGGAGACTCCACACGACTGCTTCTATTTAATTGGTAAAATCCAACTCATAGCTACGTAGAGGAAAGATTGCTAGTGTAGCAACAACGTTGCAACAAAAATAAACATTTCTGCCAATGGCGCAAAAGAAACGTCAAAAATTAAGCCAAAAACTTTTTTGATTATTTATTCTTGTAATTTATAAAATATTTCTATTAATGCTTTGCAATATATATATATATATATATATATATATATATATATATATATATATATATATATATATATATATATATATATATATATATATATATATATATATTATATATATATATATATATATATATATATTTATATATATATATATATATATACATATAAATATATATGTATATATACCAAATACATATAAATACATATATATATATATATATATATATATATATATATATATATATATATATATATATATATATATATATATATATTTATATATATATATATACATAAAAATATATATGTATATATACCAAATACATATAAATACATATATATATATATATATATCGAAAGAAAAACTTTAAGAAGCATATTTGGTGGAATAAAATGTGAGAATACATGGCGAAGAAGAACTAATTCTGAGAGCTCTATAAACTATATAAAGAACCAGATATTGTTAAATTTATCTCAATACAGAGATTAAAATGGGCAGGACATTTGAGTCGGATTAATGACAATCGGGTGACGAAAACAATTTTCTTAACTCGCCCCATGGGCACCAGAAGAAGAGGACGACCGAAACTCCAATGGCGTGACTGCCTTGAAAACGACCTAAATAGCACTAAAAGTGACAAACTGGATGACCTTATCCAAAAATAAGGGGTCCTGGTATGCACTTCTGAGGAAGGCAAGGGCCCATCCTGGGTAATCAGGCCAATGGGTAATAATGATAGATAGATATATAGATATGTATATATATATATATATATATATATATATATATATAATTTCGATATTAACATGCCTAAAACATAATTTTTTGCTTAACACACTCGAATTTTTAGGTAAACAATTTCAAAAACTGTTTTTCCTTTATTTTCTTGATGAGAAAAGATAAATTTTTGCTTTCTGCCATTTTCATAATACAGTAAACGTTCGTTTTTACGAACTCGTAGGGATCGTTAAAGCAGTGGGTAAAACAGAGAGTTCGTTTAGTAAAAAAAGTATCAAATTATAATGATTTGCTTTTTTTACCAAATTATTATTTTCTTTTTAAATAAAATACTATTAGAAAAAATTATTAGTAAGACTGAAGAAGCACATAAAAAATAAGATTTATACTTAAAAACTATGCTTATGTTCACTTTATTGATAAAAAATGAGGGAAAATCATCATTTATCCTTTTCTGGCTTTAAAAACTATAATTAAAAAAATATTTTTCCACTTTTTTCAAAGTATAAAAGCATTTCACGGTTTTACCTAAAAAAATTAATTTAGCCCTGTTAACCATTCAACTAATATAGGCACTCTCTTTTGCAGGTGTTCTTTGCACTACATCATTTGCTTCTTGTTCTATAACTAAAAGATCCTTTTCGTTTTCGTTCATTATATTCTCAAAATTTTCATCATCCGATATTTCCATCGCACATATTACATGTGAGTCTATATCCAAAAAAATCCTCAAAATAGATTCTTTAATCTTTGTTGGAATTTATGCATGAATGACTTTATCTTCGCTCAAGTCATCAAATTAATTATTCTATTTTTTTTTAACAATGGATTTAGTAAAGCCTGAATGTTGAAGTGCTCTCGAGATATCGTCGTTCCTACAGCACCATTCCAAGCACTGATTGACAAATACATTACTCCAAGCAGTTCAGTTTCATAAGGTTGCTCTAACTGCAAGACCATAACCACTCTTTGCAAAAATGCCCAGTGATATCTGCACTTGAAGCTGTTTATTATGCCCTGGTCCATGGGCTGTAAGACGGAAGTGGCATAATGCCCTGACCCATGGGCTGTTAGACGGAAGTTGCATAATGCCCTGACCCATGGGCTGTAAGACGGAAGTGGCATAATGCCCTGACCCATGGGCTGTAAGACGGAAGTTGCATAATGCCCTGACCCATGGGCTGTAAGATGGAAGTGGCATAATGCCCTGACCCATGGGCTGTAAGACGGAAGTGGCATAATGCCCTGACCCATGGGCTGTAAGACTGAAGTGGCATTAGACAGGAGGAATTCCACAGGAAATCGATTCAAGATCCGAGACTTCAACGGAAGCACGGTGCAGTTGTTCACAACTACGAAAACTTTACAATTTTCTGATTAAAAAAACGTCGATCTAAGTCTCTCAACCAATTTTCATAAGCGCTTCCAATCATCCAAGTTTTAATGTTAGTATGACATTTAGTTGGCATTTTTAAGCAAATTTGATATATTTAGGCTATTAAATATTTTCCTGTGGAAAGCACAGACAGTTTTCTGTTCAATTGATATTATCTGCTACCAACCTTTAATTCTTTGCTTCGCTTTTATCATCCCATTACATTAACATAGCTGGCAACTCTACTAATTTTATCGGGAAACTCCTAATTTTCCATCATTTCTCCCGATAATGTATGGAAATGTACTGATTTTTGGCAATTTCAGTGAAAAAATTAAAAACAGAGGAAATTTTGCCATAAAAAAGCTTATTGAGTTCCCCAATTCATTTTTAAAAAAGGCTAAGTCAGCAAAGTATGAAAAAAATAAATTGCCATGAGTAATTTGAATTTGAAATGTATTATGTATTCTATGTGAACAAAATTTTTGGTAACTTCAATACTCTTAAAAGTATTGGTTACTGAATTAAATTTATTTAGTAATGTATTTTATGTTGTTATGTAATTTTATAAGTTTAATATTTATAAATTGCACTAGAGTAGTAAAATTACTACCCTATGAAATAAATATTGGGACGTAAATGTTGATATTTATTTTTACTTATTATTTTTATTTGTTTGTTGATGTTTACATGCAGTATATTCTTTTATTTTTCATAGTTTCTTTATGAGATTGATGAATATTTTATTAAAATATTAAAATTAACACAAAATGTGTTTAACATAAATCATTCTCAGAATGTATAATCTAAAGAGTAAAATAATCATTTTGAAGTATTACCGTTTTAAGCATTCTGTTTCCAGTAAAAATGTCGTTAGTAGTGTCTCCAGACTTTTTCTCTCAAAATCAGTAGAATCTAATGATTTTTTTTCTCCAAGGTTGGTAGGTATGCATTTATGGCCAAGTTTTTCTTCGGGGTAAGATTTATAAAACAAACATGTCTCCTCCGCCTAAACACTTTCATTTCATCAACCGCGACAAATCCTTAATAAATTGGTTGAATCACCCTCTTGACAAAACGAAAATCACAAATTAAGTTTTTAAAATGAAACGAAACTAACTACAAACACAACAGAGTTCAGATTTTAGACTCTTTACCCCTTACTATATTCTTGCGTACAGAGAGTGTTTTTCCTCTTTCTATACGTCTTTTATTGGAGTCTAATTCGAGAGACACTTCTGTTCTTTTCCATCAAATGTCTGTTTCCACAATGTCTGGAATGACTGCACGGGTCATTTCGTTGTTCAAGAATAAATCAAGATATCACGCGTTATATAAGAAAGAATCAAGAAGAAGAGAAAATATCAGTTATATATAAGAAAAGAGGCCATTACATAAGAAAATGAAATCTGAAAATAGAATAAAAAGAAAAAAATTCACAAGAAACGAATGTTTTCAAAACTAAAGTTCGTAAAAAATGGGGATATATATATATATAATAATTATCATTATGTCTAGATTATTAGATTAGAGATAAACCATTATTTCATAAAAACGTGAGTGTTCATAAATTGGAGATTCATAAAGACACGAATGATTACTATATTTCTCTAACTTTTAATAATATTTTTATTTTTCCATATTGAATAATTTAATTAAGAAATTGAAGAGAAAATTAAATCCTTTTCCGATGTAATTCTCTCTATATTATTTTTATTTTATACCGAGTGGAGGTTTACTAATATACATTTTTAGAGGTATTTATTGACAGGAGCGGAAATGAGGCCTAAGTTTCCGTTCCGGAAATACTTTCGACATGAACATTCAAAGCTGTTGAATGGAGTTAAGAAGTATCATACTTCCCAAACAGGTTGAAGAGTAATAAACCCACTGTAATTAAAATACTTGCATAAGGTCTCTTAATAATATGGCAAAGAAAAATATTCGTGGTAAACCTCAAATAAGAAGCACGTTTCTAAACTGGAAAACGTTTCATATCATTATCTTCCACTCAAAGAAATCGTTTGCTCAAAAAATTTTCGGATTCCAAGAACACTGATTAATTTAAATTAAGTTTTATATCGATTATTCATGCTTTGTGGTTAATTATTCTAAAAAATTTCTAGATAAAGATTCAAAATTTAGAATTCTTTGAAATATTTTTATAAATTTTTAGATTTGAAAATAAAAAAAAACTATAATTTCATTTAAATAATGGTTTATTTTTGTTTAGTTTTCGAATAAAACGATTCGAAATATAGTATTTATTTTCATATTTGTGAACTCTCTTGCATCGAAGAATCCTGTAATTATGTTCTCCAATCTAAAATTGAAGATTAGTGTGAACTTACTTTCTCTGTACACATTAATATAGTCCTTTGAATGTATTATAATTTGAGAATAAAAGTCAAAGCTTTTATTTTATGGGCAGGTGGAATAAAATGGATATCATGCACCGGAAGATTTAAATTCAAATACCGGATTCATCAATAAGGATTTTCATATTAGACTAGAAAAGTCGCGCATGTATATTTATTTCCTTTTCTCAAGAACAAAATAACAGATTTATTTGGTTTTTTTGTTAATACATTACCCATCATGTCTATAACCTCAAATAAGTACGCATGCGTGTATATATAATATATAATTAGCGTGCGCGAAATATAATTTAAAAATAGGTTATCCAATCATTTATGAAATAAGAGCCATCAGTCATGGAGTTGTTTCACTAGGAATTTTTATGACATCCGTCATATAACCAGATTTAGCCCCTACGTACTGTTATAGTGGTTTCTCATTAGAAATATTTCTTAGTTAAAATATTCTAAGCAAGTTGATAATGTAAAGGAAAACTTTAACGACTTGAGCTGATTGAAGTCTCAGGTACTTTAATTCTGTGAATATATGAAGAAATTGATTAAGGCCAATATACTATTTCAATATAAAATGATTGAAAAAATTATCAGATTATTTCATAAAATAGATTAACTTTGTATATTATAGATAAATTTTTTACATACTGGTATCCATGGATTTTTTGACTATTTTAATAAATGTCAACAAGATAAATTTGTTGACTAATAATGCTAATGAATAAATGATTGGTGTCGATAATGTTGACCGATTTTACATATATTAGGTTCGGGAATAAGTTAGTAGCGTTTTTACCAAAGACTTTTATTTAAACAAAAAACAATAATTATATCAATAAGTTAATCAATTATATATTCGCCGTTCCTGTTTACAACCTCTTCCCACCTCACAACTCATTTATTGATGCCGTTCCTCCAAAAATCACCTGGTCTGGTGTCAAAGAGGTTGTGGAGCCAGTTTTTAAGGACCACTTTGTTATCGAAGGTATCGCACTTCATATGGTTTGACAAGGAGCGGAAAAGATGGTAATCGGTCGGTGCAAGGTCCGGTGATTACGAGTGGATGCTGATGGACTTCCCATTCGAAATCTTGGAGTGCGGCTTTAACGACTTGTGCAACATGGGGCTTGGCGTTGTCGTGAAGGACTATGATTGGACCATGTCGATCAGGTCGTTTTCAGTCGAATAGTCTCATTCACGCGGTGTAGTTGGGCAATGTAGAGCTCCTTGTTGACTGTGGCATTCTTTTCGAGCATTTATCAGTGCACCAAGAGGTCCTTAAAAACTGGCTCGACAACTTCTTTGACCACCAGACCAAGTGATTTTTGGCGGAACGGCATCAACAAATTCAGGTCTAGAGGTGGGAAGAGGTTGTAAACAGCAACGGCGAATATATAATTGATTAAGTTATTGATATATATATATATATATATATATATATATATATATATATATATATATATATATATATATATATGTATATATATGTATAATTATTGTTTGTATTATTGTTTTTATAAAAGTCTTTGGTAAAAACGCTACGAACTTATTCTCCAAACCTAATATATTATCATATAATGGTTTAAATTTATTGAAATATTGCATACGTTTTCTCAAACATACATTTTTGTTATAAATGCAAGATTTGCCTATTTTTAAATAAAATTATTAAATAAATTATTTATTAATTTAGACTTTTTATCTCAATAAATTCAAATACATGACGTAAATTTGACTACAGAAATAAGAAGAGATCTTACAATATGCCCCATCAATATATAAAAATGATCAGAAAATAGGATTTCATATGAATACATTGAGTAGGTCTAAAATCTCAACAAGCATTCTTTATTTATTCGCTCGTCTTATCTAGGTAAAAAACTTGTACAAGTTATAAAACTCTTATAATTAAGTGTGAAATATTTTATTCGTTAATTTAATCATTAATTTCAGTAATTTGGAAATTTTTGCTGTCATACACTTTATGTTACGAAATTATATCGTTGTTATGGAATTGTTTCAATATTTATTGAAATAACTATTAACATAGTTGTTAGCATTGAAAAATCTTGTATGAAATGGTAAATGTAACATATTGTAAGTAAATTAAATTAAAAATGCATTTGTTACTGTCGAATAAGAGTTAGCACTACATTTTTAAAGCTGAGCACTGTATAACACTAATAGGTTAAAATACCACAAATTATTAAAGAATATTAAATACATACTTAAATGATAAAATTTAAATTATATTGTTACCTTAATGAGCATATATGTAGATATTTTTAACTCGAGTTAGACTTTTAAGAATTTAATATTGATAATCTATTAAACTATAATCTACATTAATTTTGGTATATTAGAATATGATATTTCAAACTCTAAAGTAAAAATTTAAGTAACGTATAATTTTTATAAATAAAATTGGTTTTAAACAGTTGAATTCTGTTTATGTATTTATTCATTTCTTAAAATATCATCAATTCAATTTTAAAATTATTAAAAAAATAATAATAAGTAATAGTCCAAAGCATCTGCTTAAGAACAGAATTATATATTCTTGCAAATATTCAAATCAAATTAGGAAAGATTTTCGTAAAAATTTTCTTTTTAAGTAAGTATGGTAACAATATGAAATCATATATTTACATAAATTATTTATAAAAATTGAACTCATTACTTAGATTGTAGTTACATAAAGTTATCAAAAATAAACACGTTTATCAGATGCAGTCCGATGCAGGTCGGAAATCGAGATAATTTCCGATGTAGAACATTAAAGATATTTGTACAACGAGATAAATTTAATACGTAATAATTGTTATCTTCTTGTTTCAGAAAATTCAGCTACCTTTATTTCAATAAATTTTATCAAAAATTACTTGTTATTCTTATCTTGATGTCGCCATTCTATCATTATACAAAGAGATGTTTGTCTGAATATTTTACATCCATGCTAACAAAACTTCGCAGTGTTGTGATTGATGTAAAACATTTATATCGATATAATATAAACATTTATATTGATGTAAAATATTTATATCGATATAATATAAACATTTGTATTGATGTAAAACATTTATATATATATTATAATCAATATAAAAATTTGTTAAACGGATATGTTATAAAAGCATAAGTCGAGAAGAGTGATTGAAAAAAGAAAATTTTAATTTAAATAATTAAGTAAAAAATGATTTAAAAATATGCGATACATATATTCCTTTCTGTTTTAAACATTAGATTTTTAGATGTCTTCCAGAACAATATCTGGCATTTTATTACTGATTCAAACTTCAAAGTGTAAATCCTATCCGAAGTCTAGTTTTCAGTCTTTAAAATATTTTAACCAGTTTTACGAAAACATTTCTATACATTTTAGACCCTTAAATTATTTATATTTATTTTTGTATCAAGAGCAAATCATACGAATTCAAAGAAAAAGAAAATGGAATACAATAAAAATCATACATTTCATTTTATAGCTTAAGTCTATTTACCCAATAAATGATTGTTGAAATGAAACTTAAGTAAAAACCGCTTATTCATTTTATATATTACGAAACACAAATATTATAACCACAATCAGTTTCATTGGGATATCACAGATAATAAACAAATAAAATGTTTTAATAAATTTTCTTGGACATATTAATTCCTAAATTTCCCTAAATTCCCAAAATTTCCCTAAACGAATTCATAAATTCATAATTCTCCCCATAACATCAATCTAATGTTTGCTTAATTTTATTGTTCCTTATGTATATTAATCTTAATTTATCACATAGCTAGTATTGCTAGTTTGATAATATTCATAATTAATAATATTAAACAGATAATAATGAAATAAACAAAACAAGAAATTCAATCGAATCTTTTACTCAAAGAAACATAGGTATATTGTGTCTCATTTCTATTTTTACATAGTTCTTATTAAAAAATATTAACTTACAGCTTACTTTTATATTATCATCCTAAACTGAAACAAAATTTCGAATCCAATTACAAAAATGCCTGGTTTTCATCAGCAAAAGCATGTTCATATTTTTTTAATAGAATAAAATTCCTACAATTATATTTAGTTTTGTTGATATTAAATGAAATCCACACATTTTTTAAAATATGATTTTCATTTTATTTTTTATAAAAAAAAATTAATTTTGTAATGAAAAAAATTAGCGTTTGGTTGTCTTGCTGTTCTTATTTATAAATAACCAATGTAAAAATTAACATGTACACATATATGCACATTTATTCAAAAACATTTCTTTGAACATAATGTTATAATGAATGTGAAAAAAATGCGTTTCATTTCCAATTATTTTACCTTGAAATTTATTTAGCTTAGTATTATTATTAAGATTTTTTTAAATATAAGATACACTCATACGTATTGGTATTCAAGATTTTTTTAAAATTTTGAATTAAACATTTAAATAATCTATTTATTATTTGCTAAAAAGATGAAGGAGAAATAATTTTTACAGGGAGTTTATTTGAATTTTAAAAATGCATAATATTTTTACCATACACTTAAAATGTTCTCTTCATATATTGGTATTTTGTGAATTACTTGTTGAAAAGCACTGCTATAGTTTAGTAACTGGAATGCATTGTTGTATATGTGTTATCGTATTTTATACAAATCTTGGTTACTGAAATATATTTTCAAAACAAACAAGTAAATACAAAATAGTTTGTATACCTTCTGCCTTGCAAAAGGTTTTCTTTGATCAGTGAAACCCTTGCAACATAAAAATGGCCACTTTCCACAAGCTCTCCGTCCCAATCTTGAGTTCTGGGTCTTTGACGTGGGTTAAAATTCAATGGTTCTGTGCTTTCACCTAAAGTATAAAAGATTGTGAAAATATTTTTGTTTAAAATACTTAATGACTTTTTCTGGTTAGTCATTAAGTATTTTAAACAAAATCAGTTCATTTTCTGGTTAGTAATACAATGCAAAATTAATACAAGAGAACAGGATTTATGATTCAAGATGAAGATTCGAAACGGAGCTAGCTAGCTAGCTAGCTAGCTTTTCTTTCTTTCTTTCTTTCTTTCTTTCTCTCTCTCTCTCTCTCTCTCTCTCTCTCTCTCTCTCTCTCTCACACACACACACACACACACACACACACACACACACACACACACACACACACACACACACACACACACACACACACACACACACTCACTCACTCACTCACTCACTCACTCACTCACTCACTCACTCCACTCACTCACTCACTCACTCACTCACTCACTCACTCTCACTCACTCACTCACTCACTCTCACTCACTCACTCACTCACTCACTCACTCACTCACTCACTCACTCACTCACTCACTCACTCACTCACTCACTCACTCACTCACTCACTCACTCACTCACTCTCTCACTCCTCCTCTCTCACTCACTCCCTCACTCACTCACTCACTCACTCACTCACTCACTCACTCACTCACTCCTCTCACTCACTCACTCACTCACTCACTCACTCACTCACTCACTCACTCACTCACTCACTCACTCACTCACTCACTCACTCACTCACTCACTCACTCACTCACTCACTCACTCACTCACTCACTCACTCACTCACTCACTCACTCACTCACTCACTCACTCACTCACTCACTCACTCACTCACTCACTCACTCACTCACTCACTCACTCACTCACTCACTCACTCACTCACCACTCACTCACTCACTCACTCACTCACTCACTCACTCACTCACTCACTCACTCACTCACTCACTCACTCACTCACTCACTCACTCACTCCACTCACTCACTCACTCACTCACTCACTCACTCACTCACTCACTCACTCACTCACTCACTCACTCACTCACTCACTCACTCACTCCACTCACTCACTCACTCACTCACTCACTCACTCACTCTCACTCACTCACTCACTCACTCACTCACTCACTCACTCACTCACTCACTCACTCACTCACTCACTCACTCACTCACTCACTCACTCCACTCACTCACTCACTCACTCACTCACTCACTCACTCACTCTCACTCACTCACCACTCACTCACTCACTCACTCACTCACTCACTCACTCACTCCACTCACTCACTCACTCACTCACTCACCTCACTCACTCACTCACTCACTCACTCCCACTCACTCACTCACTCACTCACTCACTCACTCACTCACTCACTCACTCACTCACTCACTCTCACTCACTCACTCACTCACTCACTCACTCACTCCTCTCACTCACTCTCACTCACTCACTCACTCACTCACTCACTCACTCACTCACTCACTCACTCACTCACTCACTCACTCACTCACTCACTCACTCACTCTCCTCACTCACTCACTCACTCACTCTCACTCACTCTCACTCACTCACTCACTCACTCACTCACTCACTCACTCACTCACTCACTCACTCACTCACTCACTCACTCACTCACTCACTCACTCACTCACTCACTCACTCACTCACTCACTCACTCTCTCACTCACTCACCTCACTCACTCACTCTCTCACTCACTCACTCACTCACTCACTCACTCACTCACTCACTCACTCACTCACTCACTCACTCACTCACTCACTCACTCCTCACTCACTCACTCACTCACTCACTCACTCACTCACTCACTCCACTCCTCACTC